>OY759223.1:13430395-13974759 GCA_963662175.1 Aradus depressus
TTAGTTTAAAACTTTTTTTATATTTGTTGATTGCAAAATTTGTTGTTTTTATCACTTAACTTTAAGACAGTATTTTTAGATGGAAGTCAACTTTTGTTTAACACTTGTGTAGAGATTAACTTCGTTTCTCTTTTCGTTTTAATGTCCTTTTTGAAAAAGAAACTATCTTAACCAGAAGTAGAACCAGACATAGAAGGAATGTGAGAAGAACTGCCACGACGTCCAGTCCTTCCCGTTTCCAGTATGGCATCTTAGCAGCAGGAGACCTGAGCACCTCACCACCATGTCGTAGTACATACTCCACCCAGTAGATGGCAGTCTCCAGGGGAGGCATGGGTCGGTCCTTGAAGGCAGCCGACAAGGTCAAGGTTCGTTCTTTGTACCTAAACATAAACCAGATGTGTAAGTAAATAAACTGGGCTTGGGACTGGGTTCTGTGACGTCACACTTTGGTTACAACCATATCTGTTAGTTAGAGGTCATATCGCCTACTACCCTGAGCTTGACTACTGTGGGAATCCTACATTTTGCCTACCTAGGTTTATTCACCTAGGAATGCCTACATCCGGACCATCGCTTAATATCCCATCCGAAAGACGGCGTACTCAAGGTTTTTTCTCACCTCCCAGTTTCGAACTCGCGATTTTGACCTCAGTAGGCTACCTCTGAGCTACCGGCTTTCTCAAAACTCTATAATATATGGAATACAAAATCACCTTGAAAGTGTATTCTAGGAATCTATTTGTCAGATACCAATTTGAGGCTGTATGTAGGCAGACATTCTATGAACACATAGAATAATAATAATTGTTTAAAAAATAATACCCAGTTAAACCTTCGGATGGGACGTTAAGCGATGGTCCCGAGCTTGTACGATGTCAGGTACTCGTTAAAGACCCCTACCCTAGGTGAATAAAAATTTAGGGTAGGTAAAATTTATGACTCCCAAAGTAGAGTCGGGCTCATGTTCAACAGAGTGACGAAAGTGCACTCTGGTAGTAGGCGATATGACCTCGTAATTAAAGCCCAGGCATGAGTAATTATAACTAACTATAAGATATAATTTATTGGTGTTAACAAAGGGGAGTAGTAAATATAAATTTGGTCATACATTGAAACTAGGGCGTAGCCAGGATTTTGAGCAGGGGGGGGGGGCGCAAAGTTAGGCTACGAGGGTGGGGGGTATAGACTCCCGGGAGCACAGCCCGCAGTTTCCATGGTTAGCGTTGCAGACTTTTTGTTATTAATTTGGGAGACTCGGACCTCTAGAAGCTCCCTCTGAGGTAACCACTGACTGTAATACTTAAGTTGACTTCACATGAGCAGCAAGAATGCAACGCTATTGGATGTGAGTCATTTAATTCTAAAAGCACAGAAACCACAGCGTGCATTTGCTGCTGCTGCGCTTTGGATTTTTTCTGCGCATGTAAAATCAGCTTTAAGAGTATAAAGTATAACAATATTATTAAATAAATGTAATATGACTTGTTTTGTACATGTACATTTATGTAACAGCTGATTGCTGATTTAGGAATCAGACGCATGGGAAATTCGAAGATCCTATTGGTAACTTGCAAGCAATCCATGTTTAATAAAAACTATTTTTTTAGTTTATTTAATTTTTATCTTGGTATTTTGCTCTGCCCCCCCCCCCCCCCCCCCCTAGCTATGCCCCTGCATAGAAATATTATTTTTAGTGACTTTATGTATTTCCAGATGTTCTACACTAAGTAAACTTCTTTTTGAGCAAAAAATGGAGTTATTTGATGGCTCCGGTTGAGTCAAAAGTGTGGCTATTGTCGAAAATAATGAAAGAGTGGGATGGATGCTGACTGGGATGGATGCTGACAAGACGCCCGGACCTACTTACTTCTAGTAGTAAATACCATTAGACTAATGGTTCAAATAATTACATTAAATTTCATTTTTACCTTGGATTAGTGAGTAGTTCTTCAACGGCTTCTCTAAACTCTGCCTCATTGAGGGTCCAATAGTTGAGTACCTTTGCCATGCCAGCTGCCTCAGTGTACCTGGCGTTGTGAGGCTGGTCCCCGAAGATGGGGATACACAATATGGGCACTCCAGAGACTAAAGCCTCGTTGGTGCCCAGCAAGCCGCAGTGTGAGATGAACAGGGCGATCTTAGGGTGAGCTGTAATTAAACATATACATTACATTAATAAAGTCATCAAAATTTCTTGTTCAATAAGAAAAAAAAATCCGGCAAATTTTTCAAATCTACCTCTCCTCCCCGACAAAGAAGGTTGTAAAAAAACAAGAAACTTCTGGAAGAAGAAGATGGAATAACAAATGTAACCTTGTTAATATACACAATAAAATCAGACCAAAAAATTATTTCATTAGATGCAAAAATATTCTCATAAATGGTTATAATGTGTTCTGTGATACGTAGAATTTCATTTATGGACTTGACAGTTAAGAGTTCAAAGTTGGTTTAAATCCCGTTATATATATAATCCAATAGGATTAATTGTTGGAAAATGTTTTCAAAATAACATATAACTGGGCCTCTTTGTGGATCAACATGGACCTAACAAATAAGCATAGGTCCATCAAAGCAAATGTCGACAAATGGAAAAGCTCCGAAAGACAGAATAGGCAGGAGGAGATATGTTTCATGCGGCTCCGTGTAGGCCACACTCGCCTAACCCATGGCCACCTCATAACCAGGGCGATGGACCCGGGCTGTGGCAGTGTGGGGCCTGGCCTCTCACAGTGAGCCACATCCTGGAGGGGTGCCCTGGATATGAGGATATACTAAAGGCCATGGGTTTGCGAAAAAGCGACCTACATGAGATGCTCGGAAACGACAACTCATCTGTCGAAGCTGTCCTAAGATCAATGAAGACAACCCATCTCATTAAATTAATTTAATCGAGTATACGCCGTCAAAAATTTATGACATTGGACGCCAATAAATAAAAATTATTCTATTCTACATTATCGTCAGGGCTCTGCTGTCTCCTCAATAAGACCCATATTGGCGGGTGTACCGCAGGGTTCTGTCTTAGCTCCTTTATTATATACAATATACACCTCTGATATGCCCACCTCCATCCACACAATGACAGCTGCATACGCCGATGACACCGCCATCTTAGCTGCTGTTCAACTTCACATACACGCCTCATTTACACTACAACACCATCTCACACAAATTGAAAACTGGTGCAACACATGGAAAATAAAACTTAATACAGAAAAATCACAGCACATCACATTTACACTTCGACGAGAAACATGCCCCCCCGTTTTCATCTACAAGCCCCTCCCTCAAACTAATACTGTACGATACCTAGGACTGACATTGGATCGAAAACTGACATGGAATCCTCACACACGTCTCACACGAAACACACTGAACCGTCGACTCAAAATACTCTACGGACTTTTAAATAGACGATCAAAATGAGACATGACACAAAAACGGAACTGTTATACTTACTTACTTAGACCATTATGGACATACGGATCACAGATCTACGGTTCAGCAAAAACATCCAACATCAAACGAATTCAGGCATTTCAGTCAAAAACCCTCAGACTGATAACACAGTGCCCCCCATACATAAACAACAGAACACTTCATAACGATCTTATGATACACACAGTACCCGACACAATACAAACTACTTACATACGTTTTTTTAGAAAACTTTACACACATACAAACCCAGAAATACGTACTTTATCTTCACAACACTTACCACAAAACCCCCCACGAAGGTTGAAGAGGAGGTGGAACCGCGACTTACTGCCACCTTAATTCCTAATCGTTCTTAATATTTTTATTTTTTTTTACATTATTTTCCTTTACTTTTATCATCTCTCTTACCCATTCGATCAACGTTGTCCTTCAACTCCTTTTTATTTATTATTATTTTTTTTTAAAATTTATTTATTTATTTTTTTAAATTTAATTTCTTCCCTTGTTCTTATAATTAATATAAATTTTCGTCCCGAGGACCTACCACTGGGTGGCCTTCCTCTCACATGCCATTCACGCCAAAATATCTATACCTACCAACATAGATGCTGGATGTTGCACCGTAGCAACAGTTGCTTCTTTATAAATAAAAGACAAAAAAAAAAAAAAATTCTACATTATAAAAATGAATCCTTATTGTTGTTGTTTATGACTTATGCTCGGGCTTTACCGACGAGGTCTTATCGCCTACTACATTAAAAAAGCGCTCTGGTGCACATGAGCCTGACTCTAATGTTGTGGTCCTGAATTTTTGCTATCCAGGTTTAGTTTAGCCAAGGCCCTTAGGTTTATTATCTGGGAGGTCAGAAAACCTATTAGGAAGGCGTCTTTCTAATGGGACGTAAAGTGATGGTCGAATGGGAAGTACGACGTCGGGTTCACTTTAAAGTAAACCTAGCTGAATTCTAATTTAGGGTAGACAAAATTTAAGACTCCCACAGTAAAGTGAAGCTCATGTTGACCAGAGCCCTCTGATAGTGTATGATCTCATAGTTAAAGCCCGGGCATGAGTCACAATAACTAACTTACATCCAATTAAACCTCCCAGTATTATTTTAATTAGATCTCTGCTCACAAAATTGATGTTTCTGATCTCACTATCTTATTGTCCATTCACTTTTTGACTTATCAGTGCTTATTTGATCAACGCCTCTTCTAAGTTCACACAACGTTAGCCTAAGCCTTCTCGTATCTTGAAAAGTTGGTGAAAGTTGATTTAGAGCTTCTGATCAATAAAAATATCAATATATTAATTGAAATTTAGTTTTTGAATATAGTTGTAAAATAAACGAAAACAGGTTCACAACACATTAAGCAGTATTGTACCTAAAATATCCCTTTGTGGGAACCAAGCTCTGGTGACTATATTCTTGGAGCTGCCCTGGAGCTGTCCCTTCCTCTTCCATAGTACAGTCCTTCCAGTAGAGGCGAGCACAGATTTGAAGATGGCCTCCTTCTCCGGAGGCAGACTCTCTCCTATCAGGACAGAGCCCATACTGAAGTAGATAGCTCCCTCTGTCGATGCGTTCAGCAACTGATTCAGATCCTAAAAGGAATATTGTAAGAATTAGAAATAACTAGATTTAAGGTATGTCACCTGGAAATAATCAGTGAAATAAAGAAACAAATTAATAAAAATATATTTTTTGGCATATGTAATTCATTTATCACAGTATCACTTCTCCGAATTTATTGTAATCGCTTTTTTAAAAATTACCCAATACAGAAGTCTCACGAAGTACTTCCATCGTCAGTCCTCATTAGATTCATTCTATCGGCAGTTATTAGAGTTTTTATGTCAAGCCTTCCCCTAATCCCTCTCTCCCCTTTGGTCGAGTGTTGGGTGATGTCACGTACCCCGATGTTGAGTGTTGGGTGATGTCACGTACCCCGATGTTGAGTGTTGGGTGATGTCACGTACCCCGATGTTGAGTGTTGGGTGATGTCACGTACCCTATGTTTGAGCAGAACGTTTAAGGATGCTAGGAAATTTGCTAATTCAATGTTTTATTTAACGTTTTTGTGAACTTTTGTTTGTTTAAACACGTAAACAAATTGTCTCAAGAAAATTTACCTTTTTATTATTTGAAAAGTTATTTATACCCATAAAAGTGATCAAAATTACTTACTTTTCACCCAAGTTACGGGTGAGAATGAAGCCCAACATCAACTCGACCGAAAAACCGGTCAACACGAAAAATGAACTCACGGATAACCTCAAAGCACGACTAGGTAACCCAGATCAGTCGAACTCACCCCGACTAGTGAGCCAGCCGAAGAGACCCTGTCCCCCAGAAGAAGACATGGAGTTCCCAGCACTCCCGGAGTCAGCCATGCAGCTAGACGGAGAGCCCTCACCGGGGGCCAGCCACACCCAGCCCAAGAGGAACAGGTACGCAATTCATTCCACTATACCCACGCACAACACATTCGCGCCACTCGCAGCACTCATCACCGACCAACACACTAACGATACCACCCCACAGACCGAAAAACAACTTAAAATCCCCCCAATTTTCCTTTGTGAAGCCGACGGTTTTCAAAAAGTACTGACAGACATTAAAAGTATCACAACATCTCCCTTCGAAACAAAACAATGCCACAAAAAAATTAAAATATCCCTTATGACATCTGAAGACTTTAGGAAACTGACCAAATTTTACCAAACAAATGACGTAAAATACTATACTTTCCTGAACCCCGAGGATAGGAAACTTTCCGTTGTTATCCGAGGGGTTCCATACTCCCTGACTGAAACCGAAATACAAGACGAACTAACCCCGACATACCCAGTCCTCAGTGTAACGAGGCTCTGAACAAGGACAAAGGCCACTGTGTGCTGTCGAGCTCCAGAATACTCCGGAGGGGAAAGCGATTTTTCAATTATCTCGTCTCTTTTACACTATAGTGACTGTCGAACCGCGGAAGAGGTCTCAACGCATTGTGCAGTGCACGAATAGTCAGCAAGTGGGACATAGCAAGAACTTCTGCCACCTTGACCCAAAATGTGTCAAGTGTGCAGGAGATCATCATTTCACAGCTTGCCCATCACGTACTCTCCAAGAGTCCTCAAAGTGCTCTAACTGTGGTGGAAGCCACCCCGCCAATTATAGAGGCTGTGAAACCTTCTTAAAACTTCAATCACGAATCACACACAGAAAACACATACCAACCCACATTCATGACACAACAAATGCAAATCCATCTAGACTTACTCCCCAAAAAGTCTCAGAAAATCCTCCACAGTCACAGCAAAACATCCCTTCAGGAGCTAAATCAAACCCTTGGTTTACCCGGAGCAGACACCACACACAGACACCAGCAAGCACCCCTCATCAAACTAACCTCAACGAACAAGACCCCTCATCAAACCTATTTGACATACTACTAAATTTAATTAAACCTTTCATTCCCAAAATCAAATACTTCATTTCCACAATACTCAATAACATACATTCTTCCAATTATGGTCAGCCCTAATTCCACAGTTGATCAAAATTTAACAATCCTAAATTGGAACGCGAATGGGTTGAAAGCAAAGCAACAGTCTTTCAGTAATCTCCTAACACGATACAACATAGACATAGTTTGCCTAACAGAAACACACTTCAAAGCGACAGACACATTCAGACTGACAGGATACGTGACATACAGACGAGACAGACAAACCCGAATAGCCTCTGGAGGAGTAGCTGTTTGTGTGAATAAAAAAATAAAGCATTCCCATCTACTTCTTCCTGAACTGGAGCACCTGGAGGCTGTCGGGATTCAACTGACACTCACTAACAACAGACGACTCAACATCATCTCGGGATACCAGCGACCAAACTTAAGAATAAAACAGACAGACCTAGAACACATTTTTACAGGAGACGCGACTGCACTTTTCGGGGACCTCAATAGCAAGCACACAATCTGGGGCTGCAGAAGAACCAATAACAATGGGGTCAGACTTTTGTCGGCCACAAACAACCTCGGTGTTCAGGTCTCAGCCCCAGACGAACCAACCTTCTACCCGTCACAACACAGATATCATCCAGACATCCTAGACATCACACTTATACAAAATTTCACATTCCCAATATATCACGAGACACTAATAGAACTCGATTCAGACCAAGTCCCTGTCCTTAACACATTCACAGCACACAAACACTACACCGAACCGCTTCCACGACTTATAACAGAAAAAATTGATTGGAAAACTTTTCAATGGGAAATGGATCAAACTCTTGAAATTCCAATCTACTACAATCACACAGACGACATAGACTGGGCAATACAGACATTCACACAAACTGTTTACACATCTGTTCACAATGCTACATATCACCACTTCAAAGACAGACGACCACATATACATGACTCCATTCCCACTCAAATCCTAGCACTAATTCACGAAAAAAACACGGCTCGCAAACGCTGGCAAAGAACAAGAAATGATGTAGATAAAAGAGACCTCAATCGCTTGACCCGACGGGTGAGATGGGAGCTCGACAACCACAGAATTTGTAAGTACAGGGCTTACTTGACCGACATGACCCCCGGCGATAGTAGTCTCTGGAAAGAAACCCGACGAATTTTGAGACAAAACACATCCTTGCCGCCACTGACAGACGGACATCACACAGAGACGAGCGACGAAGACAAATGCGAAATCCTGGCAACACACCTCGAAAAAAGTACCGCACACACGACACTGCTAACACAGACATGAACACCACAGTACACACATATCTATCTATACCGACACAAACTGTTGAAAATTTCATCAAGTTCACCACTCCCTCAGAAATCACAACATTAATAACAAACTTAGCAAACAACAAGGCCCCCGGTGAGGATCTCATTCCGAACATAGTGCTGAAGAAGCTGCCACCCAAGAGTATAGCCTTTTTAACCGGTCTGTTCAACGCATGCCTGCGATGCAGCTATTTTCCTCGAAATTGGAAAAACGCGGTTGTAATCGTCTTCCATAAACATGGTAAGCCCAAGCAAGAGCCGGACAGCTATCGGCCTATAAGCCTTCTGAACTCGTTGTCGAAGATCTTCGAACGACCAATATTAAGAAGACTGGGTTCTCACCTGGAAAGCGCAGGAATTGTTCCAGCTCACCAGTTTGGTTTCAAACATAATCATTCATCTGTGCACCAGCTACAGAGGGTCTCGGAAAAGATTGTGAATGGTTTCGAACAGAAGACATATACAACCTCTGTCTTTTTAGATGTAGCTTCCGCGTTCGACTCGGTGTGGCATGAAGGTCTCCGCTATAAGCTGAGGAAGACATGGGTTCCACAGTACTTGGAAAAGATAGTTGATTCTTTTTTGGAGAACAGGACGTTTCAAGTGCGGGTCAACAACATCCTCAGCTCCAAGCGTAGTATTCTGGCGGGAGTGCCACATGGAGCAATCCTCAGTCCCCTCCTCTTCAGCTTATACTGCTGCGACATCCCCGAGCCATGTAATACCACTCTAGCACTATACGCAGACGACACACTACTTATGTGTCAACATGAAGACCTCCAGACAGCGGTTGACATGTTACAAACTTCTCTCAACCACGTCTCCAGCTGGTTCGCTCGATGGAAGCTTCAGTTGAATGCCAGTAAAACAGAAGCGAAGATTTTTGCCCTTCGCCGATTTTTTACAGAGGACCAGAGTAGACTGCGGGTTGACGGACTTCCCATTCCATGGAACCCTAAAGATCAGGCTGTCCGGTACCTTGGTGTATTCTTAGACACACGGCTCACATGGAAACTTCACATCAACACAAGACTTACACATGCATACACCCGTTTAAAACATCTCTATCCACTCATTAACCGCAACACACCCCTCAAACACTCTTGCACACTGCTCCTGTACAAAGCGTTACTTCTCCCATTGTTAACATACGCCTGTCCAATATGGCATGGCGCCAGTCCTTCACTCACAACACGACTACAAACATTTCAGAACAAAATTCTTCGTGTGTCTCTGAATGCACCATGGTTTATCCGAAACAGCCAACTCCATGAGGAACTGGGAGTTCCTCGGGTCGCAGCCTATTTAAGGTCCTTAGTAGATAACTACCACGGAAGACTAGGCCTGTGTTCTGGAGCAGCCCACTACAATCTTGGCCAGCCTACTCTCCACAGAAGGCTCAAACCAAGATTATACCAAGACATTATTATTAATTAATTTCATTTTATATTTTCCATTTTATACTTTGTGTGAAGAACCAAGATGTTCTGGTCCAAATAAAGTGTGTTGTTGTTGCTTTGGTCGATCTGGCTGAAAGACAACAAGATCTGGACTCATATATAAAATTTGTTCATTCTATTCGGAGTTATCGTATTCACGGACTTTTTTTTTATTTTCATTTTTGGAATCTAGAGGTCGGCAAAATATGAAATTCTGTTGAAAACCCCGCATCAAAATTGTGACTTATTATATAACTTCCCTTATACAGCTGAGGAAGTATAACTAAATTCTGACATAATATATATATATATATTTTATGTTGTAGAGACAGTAGTAGACAAGTTATAGACAAGAGCATCAATCCAACATAAAATGATTATTATTTATATTCCTATACAACTCCGATCGCCTGCAGAAAAATACTTTTGAAAAATTTATTTTTTCATATTATTTTCTCTAGATGAACTGTGTATTCAAAATATTTTTTTCTTTTATACAATGAACTACATAAAACCATTTTAAAGGCCTTGTGGTTGTAATTTAACAGAATTTACATTACCTCATTAAATTTATCTTATCTTCTTTCTCCCTCGAATTTAATAATACCTTGTCTAAAGTCATTATGAAGAACAATGCTGGCCAATGTTTCTAAAAACACTATTTTCAAACAACATTTTTCACAACGGAGGTATGAGAACAGATGAATCTCTTCATCCCTCATGGTTGGTTATACATTCAAGAATGGTAAATGTAATGAGACACAACAAAATCATGCAAAAATGATTTATTTTACTGTAAAATCAGGTTGCCGTCTGTCACCAACTTCAACATTTTAAATTATATGAAAAAGTAATGTAAAAAAATGAATAAAAAAATTGGGATGACTTTTCTATATTTAAAAGTTAACGATTTTTTTATATATTGTGATGTATAAAAAAAAAAATAAACACATTAAAATTATTAAATTATTAATAAAAAAAATTAATTATATTTATTTTTCTATAAAAAGCAAATTTATTTGAAAACAAATGAGTAAAAAAACAAAATACGGGCATCAGTTGTTTTTTTAGTGTGTGGAATGACGAGGCAAGGTCTGGGTTGAGTTGAGACGGTCTGAGTGAAGATGGAGAGTTGTGTTTAGGCTTAAGTTGTGATGAACTAAATATAAGTAAATTGACTGGGAAATTGATCCGCAAAGAAGGTATTGTTGTTTGTTTACATGTACAGGATATATGCCCAGAAATATATAACTTAAATTTAAAGAATGGCCAAAATTAGGAAAGAGAAGAAAAAGGATTAAGTGGAGGTATACGATTTGGTGCAATTCAATACCGGCCGTATAAACTGCAGTAAGAGCACAGTTTAATATATGACTCTATGTACAGATTTCCTGTCTTTGGTGCAAAGATGGGCAAAAATATTCATTAATTTTTTTTTTTTTATTACTAGCAGTCTGGTGATCCATTGGTTAGTGGTATGTTTTTACCTTGGGCAGGGGCTTAGGAGGAAGAACATTGAGACCGCCGATCTCGACGACAGAGGGAGGCAGAGGCCGGGACTGTGTCAGGGTGAAGTGGGTATTGATCAGTACAAGACTCGTGTTGGCAGCAATGTCCTGAAGAGGAGGAAGAGGGCCGAGGAAGGACTCGGCGATGGACTGGGCCTCTCGTACCATCACCATCTTGTAGAAGAGAAGTGAAGCCCACACCTCCAGGGTGTTGACAAGGCGGGACCACAGGTTCAACTCCAGAGTGTGACCTGGGAAAACATATTTTTTATAAAGGAAATTGTTCAAAACATATAGTTTTTGTTCAAAACATATAGTTTTGATACCCCAAACAAAAATATATTTTTAGTAATCCCTTTCATGTTCAATGAGATCTGAGAAGTATATTCTCCCCGGAATACCATGTAGAACTATTAACGCCTCGAGGAAATCTGCCTACAGTATCTTTTTTTTTTTAGGTCTTCATGGAGTCCATTGCCAAAGCTCACGAAAGCACAGAGCTACAGCAATGTAAAAAAATCGGCATTTCTCCTAGGTCTAAGTGCTTATATTGTCTTTCCTAATTTGAGTGCCACTAAACTAGAGAGTGAGAGCTTTCACTTTTTCAAACACTTAATATAATTGCGGACTCAATTAGTGGAAGAGGAAATTTGTTAAGGAAGTTATACAGGTTTGTTCGTGGGAACATGAGGATAAGGTCTGTAGACCGACGTCTGTAGAGGAAGGAAAGAAAAATATTGGTAAGGCTCAGGAAGACAAAAAAAAAAAAAGAGGAACGCCTCTTTCATTGGGTGAAGAAGAACTTCAGGAGATTAGGCGTGACCGCAACTCCAGGAAAGTAAATAGTAAATAAAGATTGTGAATGAATTCAGCCTTTATATGATCCCACGGTGCCAACGTCATCAGGACATTAAAAATAAAAATCTTGGAAGCCTGGTCGATATTTTGATAAAATTATTTCAAATATAGATTTTTAGTTGAGGCTACCAAATTGAAAGGGACTAAGTTTTTTTTTTTTTTTTTTTTTTTTCCTACGCCGGTACGCTTGCAATTTCTGCCATGCCTCTCCTAGCAGCCCAGTACACTGCATATTTTTTCGTAGTAATGCAGTTTCTTCTATTAGCAGTTCTGACGTCCTGGAGAGCGGGGCACACGTCAAGATGCTGCGCTGTCATGTGCTGCTCTCTCTCGCAGAGGATGCAGTAGGGGTTGTCCGCTACTCCGATCCGATGAAGGTGTCCCTGAAGAAAATCAGGGGTCAGCAGCGGAAGCAGGCCACTGAGTGTTCTCGAAGTAAGTCTGGTGGCAGCCGGCCTCCTGTCTCCCCCAACACCTGCCACTGTATGAAAGGGACTAAGTGATGGTGATGAACTTGTTAGACGTCAGGTACTCGTTGAAGACCCTTAGCCAAGAGATGGTAAAAAACCTTGATCACTTGCATGAGTCAAAATAACTAAGTATCTAACTTATAGTTAACCATCATCAATTTTGTCCCATACCTATCCACCAACATTGCTGTCTTAATGTGTTTTTCAGAAAACATTTGGAAACAGTACCATAGCCGACGTATATTCTGCATTTCTTCTTCTACAATTTTAGTTAGATCCAACCAATACATTTATTTTATCTTTACGTATGGTAGCTAAAAAGCTCTAGATAGCGAGTACGAAATCTAGCCGAGGCTTATACCTATAGGTTTCATTCTGAGCATAAAAAACCACGAGGACGCCGTCTTTCGGATGGGATCTTAGGCGATGGTCCTGGGCCTTTTCGAATATCAGCTACTCGTTACTGAGCTGTATTTTATGTAACAAAACAGGCATAGGCAAAATTTCGGTCTCCCACTTTGGAGCTAACAACGAACGGTTAAGAACATTGAATGCTTAGGTCTCTAGGTGTATACAACAGCCCCCAATATATCTAAATCTGTCTATAGTAGAAGACTATCATGGTTTCTGGTTGCTGCCAATCAACCGACATTGCCGTCCTAATGGGTTTTTCAAAAAATATGTGAAAACGGTTCCTCAAAGCCTACCTATATTCTATATTTCTTTCTTGACTATTTTTGTTAGAACCAACCAGAAACTTACTTTATCTTTACGGGCTATCCTTACGGGTCTTCAACGAGTACCTGACGTCTAACAAGTTCGTCACCATCACTCAAAAACCTATCCGAAGGACGACGTCCTCAAGATTTTTTTTCACTCCTCAGTTATAACACCTAAGAGCCACGGCTAGATTTAGAACTCGCGATCCTGTGCTCATTAGACTCCGCATGTAAAGATAAAATATGATACTCTTCTACCATAGACAGATTTGGACATATTGGTACACCTAGGGACCTAAGCATCCAATGCTCTTATCCCTTCGCTGTTAGCTCCACAGCGGGAGACCGAAAGTTTGCCTACCCATGTTTAGTTTTTATTAAACAGTGGAAAGACAACGTCTTTTATTCATATGAGAACGCAATCATCGTTCCTCCTTAGAACTAACCTAGTTCGCACTGTCACCACAAGGGACACATCACCTAAAAAGTTAGAAATAACAAATAATACCAGCAAGATTGTTGAGTACAAAGCTGGGAGCGGTGGGAGCAGCAATACTGTCGGCCGTCCAGGTCATGAAGGAGCAGGAACTGAGTCCAATGATGGGAGCGCGAATCTTATGGGCCAGCCCAAAGAAGAGGTCAGAGTTGAACATCTCGATCAGGGTGAGGTCATAGGTTGAATTAGCCAAGGATAGCACCTCAGGGAGACTGTGCACCTTCTGGTAGCTTTCGGACATGCTCCACAGCCTCATCAGTGTCCCGGGGATCGACAACGGCCCATCCACGAACCTGACCACAAAACATTGTATAATAAATAAAATTAAATTTAAAAAAAAAAACTGTGTAGGTATGTCGCGGGCCGCAGGAGTGGAGCCCTTCCATGATGTTTTTGGTAGAAAATAATTTTTGTCTGAAAGTAATTTCAAATTGAAATTATCAAATTATAAAATTGTCTATATAAATTTATTATTGAAAAGTAATCGAATTGACGAATGCATGCTCTTAAGGAGTATTATGTTGAAAGTGGTCGAACTTAGGAGAGTATTCAGGAATGAAATATTGTAGACTAGTTGTAAAAAAAAAATTTTATTTACGTATTATTATAATATTAAAATAGTATAATATAGAATTCTATCGTATAATGTAAAATTTGTCATGGAATCATGTACATAGAAACATTTCATCACCAGTAGTTTCCAAGCAGCTTGAGGAAGTTTATCGGTATTATACATTGTCGAGTAATTTATAATAATAATTCCGTTTATAACAATAATTATTATTCATCAACTTAATCTATCGACATCTTAGCTATCAAGAGGGCGCCAGTAGCTCAGTTGAATGCGTGCTTGCCTTCTGAGCTCAAGATCATGGGTTCGAACCCCGACCGAGGTCCTTAGTTTATTTTATCTGGGAGGTAAAATAAACTTAAGCACGCCGTCCTTCGGATGGGACGTTAAGAGATGGTCCCGAGCCAGTACGATGTCAGGTACTCGTTAAAGACCCCTACCCTAGATGAATAAAAATTTAGGGTGGGCAAAATTTAGGACTCCCACAGTAGAGTCGGGCTCTTGTCCACCAGAGTGACGAAAGAACGCTCTGGTAGTAGGCGATATGACCCCAGTAGTTAAAGCCCGGGCATGAGTCATAAAACCTAACCAAACCTAACCTATAAATACAGTTGTGTGCTTTCTTTTCACATTTTGAGTTCGTCAAGTTTTCTTTTGGACTGACCATGTCATTAAGCGTATACAATTGGAAAACTGTAGTGTGGAGTGTTTATTAAGTCACAAGCAGACTCAGAAGTAAGAAGTCTGTTACAATATTTTAATATAAAACATTAACGAAAAAAACAATGAGCATAGAACGTGTTCTCGTTACCTGAGTAGAAGTAAAAAAAACAATATATCATAAATATTCTATTCAGGTCTTTCTTGATTACCTAACCACTAGTTGGAAATGATACTTCAGCCGAATATTATATAATGAAGGGCACTTGTACGAAAATAAGAGAATATGTGACTATGAATATTTATATAGAAGACATAACTGTGAACTATGGTACCTAGATCATCAGACGGAAGTTATTTAGAGTAACACCGACTAGTAAGTTACCCGGAATTTTCTCGGTTAGTAATTTTATCTGCCCGGTTAGTAACTGTAATAGGGATTATGAGGATGCTACGTTTGAATTTTAATAAAAACAAGCGTTAAAAAGCTCAGTAATTTTGTCCGAATAGATTTTTGCGATCTGTGTCTTATAGAGGAAAAACAAAGAACCTGTCTAATATTTTATATTGCCTAATCCCCTAAAAAAGTATATACATTTAATGTACCATTTTCGGTATTATATAAGTATATGTGTGTATAAGAGAGTTTTTTTTTTCGATTTTTTTTTTGGCCTTATGTACAATGCATATCAGCCATGTCTCTCTTATAATGGTGTTATCTAGTTATTTACGACATCCATGGCCCCGGGAGAGAGTTCTATCTACGAAATAAAACTCACTCCCAAACGGGTTTCGAACCCGCAAACCAAGGTGAGACCATGCGACCAAAGCCCTACGCTCTAGCCCGCACGGCCACCATGGCTCCCTTCTTCATTCGTGGTTGTTGTCATTTCTTTTTAAAACAAAATGCGACTAGTCCATGTTTGTTTATCTATTCACTAATTAAGTTACTTCACTCCTAACAGCTGTTTTTTATACAAATAATAATAATTGATTTTATATATATATATATTTCTTTTTTTTATTTCTTTTTTTTTGCCTTATGTTCGATGCATATTTTTAGCCATGTCACTGTGTTATCTAATTATTTACGACATCCATGGCCCCGGGAGGGAGTTCTATCTACGAAATAAAACTCACTCCCGGACGGGATTCGAACCCTCAAACCAAGGTGAGACCATGCGACCAAAGCCCTATTCTCCAGCCCGCACGGCCACCATTGCTTCCTATAAATATATTAATAATCTTAATGTGTGTAATAGTGTAAAATGTAAGTTTTACATCACAACAGATAATGAACTATACTGAAATTGAAATATCTTATCACAGCTATCATTTATAGTTTGCCATTCTGATATCCTCTTTGCAATAATTCATGGGTATTATTATTTTTATCTAATATGCAACATAGTTCATAAGGTCATAACAAAAAAGATGGATAATTTCAAATAATGTGACCTTTGATTTATTACTCTTTCTGACTTGGTTTTGAGGGCGCCGGTAGCTCAATGGTATGCGTGCTTGTCTTCTGAGCTCAAGATCGTAGGTTCAAAACCCGACCGAGGCCCTTCCTTAGTTTATTTTATCTGGGAGGTAAAATAAACTTAAGCACGCCGCCCTTCGGACGGGACGTTAAGCGATGGTCTGTACGATGTCAGGGCTCTTCTCCACCAGAGTGACGAAAGAGCGTTCTGGTAGTAGGTGATATGATCTCGTAGTTAAAGCCCGGGCATGAGTCATAAAACCTAACCTTACCTGACTTGGTTTTGTATAAAGTTGGACAGTACTCTCAATCTGTTCCCTGACACAAATCGTCGGTGAATCATCGGCAATGTCCTTCCCCAGAACGATACATACACATTCGATACATTCATTACATCGGCAGTTATTAGACTTTTTATGTTAAATCTTCCTCCTAATCCCCTTTTTGCCTTTGGCCGATTTGACTGAAAATCATTAGGTTTCGTCTTTATGAGGATCTAGATACTCAATACAATTTCATATCGATACATTCATTCTATCAGAAGTTATCGTGTCCACAGACAATTTTTTATTTATTTTAGGAATCAGGTGTATGATTCCGTATGTATGTGGGTCTCAGGCAACATGAAATTCCGGTGAAAACGTAACATCGAATTACTGGCCGATTACATAACTTCCCTTATACTCAAAATTCATCGGTATCTGTTCCTACGAGACGCTACCAAATATAGGAAACTTTTTTTAGAACGATTCAATTATTAAATATCTTTATAAAGAGCCATTTACAGTTACATGATCCTTTCTCCTTCTTTCTCGTGGAAATGAATGACATTTTTTGATTTCTTTGATATTTCTTCATTTCATTATTATTGATTTTTCTATTTTTTGAAAAATTTATATTTTTTGAAAAATTTATATTTTTTGAAAAATTTATATTTTTTGAAAATTTTCTATTTTCTTATATTATTTTTGCTTATCTGTCTTGTTATTATTTTCCACTTTATATTATTTATTATATACGATGATACAATTGTACATGAAATTAATATTTTTTTATTTATTCTTATACTTAATTTTATTACTTTCTTTTTTCTTTTTTTTTCTTTTTTTTTAAATTATTGTAAACTTTATTATTCTATACATGAATATTATAGTTGGGCTGTCGATAACAATAATACCTAGGCCAATGGCCTAATTAACTTGAGATATGAACTCAGGTACAATTCAATAATTGCCCTAAACAAGTAACTTTAAAGTAGATAAAATGAACCTAATATAGGAAAGAAAAAAAAAAAAAATTGTCTTTTGATCAATTGATGAGAAGAAAATCATGCGGTCGCTTCTTTTTAAGTCTGCGTTCCAGTGGTAAAGGTGGTGGGTGTTCATCAATTTCCCGGACCAGTGGATTTGGGTGGTTGGCCATTGTTGTCTGCATCCATATGTAGGATTCTTTGAGAACCTCCGCTACTTCCGGTATTTCAAGATCAGCATGTAGAACTGTGTTGCGAACATACCACGGTGCATCGGTGATGAGTCTCATGACGCGATTTTGAGTGGTTTGTATCCTGGTTATGTGGCTTTTAGCAGCTGAACCCCATAGGCCACAAGCGTACTGCCAGATCGGACGTATCAGCACCAAATATAGCAGTCTTTTTACTGATAAAGCAAGGGGTGAGCAGTGGTCGAGGAGACACTTCAAGTTTGTTATTCGTCCGCGAATGTAATGTGACTTGATTTGTACATGTACATTTATGTAACAGCTGATTGCTGATTTTTAATATCTTTTTCTTATTTTTAATATAAACTATTTTTTTACTTTATTTAATATTTATCTTAGTTTTTAGCTTAAAAAAAAAAACCCTCCCTGGCTACGCTCCTGTTCATGATGACCCTTAATCCTTAGAGACGCCCCAGCCATTGTCAGTATATTTGTACACTTCTAAGTGCAAGTTTTGATGAAGTATCCATTCAATTAAGGAAGGTGTTTCGTAATGAGAAAAATGTGTTGTAAATTTTAGGAGAGTACATAAAGGCCTATGATAGTTAAGCACTCTTCGTGCAAATGTCAGGTCTCCGGGTCATTTGAAAGGAGCCTTTCTCAGCTGTACGATCAGTCGAGCTACGAAGAACGTGCCTGGATAGTTTCACTTGTATTTCATAACTGGATGAAAAGTGAAAATAACTTGTCGAATCACCTACAAACAGACGAATCTAGACAATAGACATGGAGGACATTCCAAAATTTGTGTAAATGGGTTGATCTGTTCGAAAACAAAGTTGGAATCACTGGCTATGTACATCTCCAGCACGAATTAACAACTATCTTTTCGCTTTCTCTTTAACGCTCCGTCGGGCGCAATGTGCCCAACAGGCACATGGCAAAAACATCTAAGTTTTTGCGGAGGAAACTATCTTTTATTTTTCAAAACGGTCACAGTAAATTATATGAATGGTTTTACAAGGTTTTTCAAAGTAAAACTTGTAAAATAAGATGGCCACAATGACAAATCCAAACAAAGGTCCAAACAGGTGTTATAACCTTCAGCCTTTAACTTTTTTGGATGATTTTGGTGTTAAAAAATACGCTGTTAGAAGGCATAGGATATATTTTTGACTAAAAACAACAAAAATCTTTTTTAAAACATGTTTGGGCTTCATCATATAGTATCAAGTATACTGTCAAAATTCGTATGTTTCATGTCCTCAAAAATAACCATTACCTAAAAAAATGCTAACACAAAACAAAATTAACAAGAAAAATGTTATTTAAAAAAATTAATTATCAGCTGTAAACATTCTGTTATTTCCCTAACGTGAGCAGGATTATTCAAATCATATTCTTTCCGCAACATTTCTGAAAGAAACCTGCAAAAAATAAAAACATTATGTACATATGGTTGAAAGGCACATGAAAAAAAAAACAAGGAATACTTAATCACAGAAGTTGTATTACACTATAATTATGTGTTAGATGGACAGAATAATCCATTATAATAATCAGAACTGCAAAGTACGTACCTTAAGAATTGTGACGAAATAGGGCGCAATGAGCTTCTCAGACCACTGTCAACTATGAACAATTACGAAGGTTCAACTCTAACTGAATGTACCACGTTAGAATATCTGTGAAAAATAGACAGCTACTGAGAAGCCCAACCCGCTAAGCCATCTATGGACGTCGTAGCGAACGAAAATGTCGCAGCTGTGCCTGACAGATCAGTTGTGCCCGACGGAGGGTTAAACTTAATCGACCGTTTTAGCTAAAAAAAACAAACAATAGGTACCTAGAACTTCACCATCATACTAACACAACAAAAACTATAGCTAAATTAGCTGTAGTTGTAATGGACTAAGAGCTAAAGATCAGTTGTTATCTGTTTGCACATAGTTGAATCTTGTAACTAAATTAGCTATTAGCTGAAATAGGTATCTTTACAACTATAAACTAATAAATAACATTGTTAATTGTATATTTTGAAGTAATAACTAAGCATTAAATATCAAATAGGAAGATAAAATATAATTACTGTTTACTTTATGGTTTTATATTTGGTTTGTGGACAGTTTAATTTGTCAGCATATCGTATTAATTAAAAAGTGGTTTAATGACAGATTTTTTAAAATAGAATTTTTCACGCTGAATAAAATTAAAACACTCTCAACTTGCCACTTCATATTTTAAGCAACATAAGCGTTTCTAGTTTTATTACAAGCGAAAGAAATAACGAGTTATTTTCGAGTTAAATGTTTTCCCTCAACAATAATTATTATTATGATGTGATTTTTAATCTATTTTCAAGTAAATCAGAGATATTTCTTGACAAAAATCACAAAATGATTTTCAAATTATAAAAATAAAAATCTAGTCATGATATTATTTTTTCCCCCAAAGCAAATAATTCTCACATTCAACCCCTTGCTCAAAAAACACACGTAAGGAGATAATTAGTTATTAGTTGGCAGCTAAAGCTAATTAGTTTAAGTTGCCATGACAGCTATTTTCTATAGCTTAAAACAATTAGCTATTTATTTCAACTAAAAGCTAATTTAGTTGTAAAAATTAGCAGTGTGTCAACAGTTAATAGCTAAATTAACTGCATTTTAATCGCAACTAATGCTGTTTAAGCTATTAGCTGTAGTTACACTTTAGCTAACTAACAATTAGCTAGCTAATGCCCAACTCTGATTACACTGGTACTTAATGAGATTCCTGTATGATACTCCCCCCGAAGTTCTTATGGGGTATTGAACTTACATATAAAATTTCGTTTCGACACATTCATTCAATTCACTAACTGCTTTTTTATATAATTATTTGTTATTATTAACTTATTTTTTACATTAACATTTTTCCTTTGTTTTTCATTAATAACCTCCCCAGCTACATATATAAAAATAACTCCTGTCTTTTCAGTCAATAAATTCGATACACAAAAACTTTAATAACTACTGATATAATGAATGGATCGAAATGAACTTTCATATTTAAATTCAAAACCCAATAAGGACAGCACATATTAATTTTCAGCTGAATCGGCGAAAGGGAAGGGGTGGATCAGAGGGAGGTTCAACTCAAAAACCTAAGATTTTTAGCCCAAATGGCCGATTGGTTTTGGAGAGAGAGCAAAAACTTAATTGGTTAATTCGTGCTGGGTAAGTACATTGCCGGTGATTCACAGATGACTTTTTTTTATTTTAATTGTTTTAATTATTACTCATCATTAATAATTATTGTTTCTTTTAATTCCTAGAGGGCTCTTTTCTTTATTTTTTTCCCCTTGGTTGATACTTATATTTTTTTGTTTATTTCTTATGTTATTATTCTTAGGGAATGTAGGTCCCAGGAAAATGATTATTTTTCATTTTCAATAATAAAAATATTTTTATTCAAATTAAGCTAACCGCAGTTAAATGTCGTGGTACAATGGAGTTCAAGTACTAAAGTTATTAAACTTTATCATGCATCTAGTTTACGTCAATAGGTCCACTTGAGTTTCCACAGGACATGGTCCGTTCAATAGACACCTACACACAGTGGGAGTCAAGGACAGTCCTACCTGCGAAAGATGTGGGGAAGAAGACGAAACGGCGGCACACTTCCTGGTCATCTGCTCGGGATATATAAATAAGATTCCGCATCTTTGGTGGAGATATAATCGCAGAGGAGGACTTTAGAAGATTGGACTATGAAAGCATTCTCAGGTTCATTAAGGAAACTGGGAGACTGAGCACTTCATGAAGGGCTTGGGTTAGTTAGTATGAGAACATACAGGTAGTATAATAAGGGGGAATCCCAGCGCTTCCAGGGAAGGGATAAGAGCACTGGATGCTTAGGTCCCTAGATGTAAAACACCAGCCCACCACATAATATATAATGTTTACATCAATAGGTTAACTTAAGCAAAAAATAGATTAGTTGTAATTTATCATCAGGTTTTACCTAAAAATTTAATCTCATTTCCATCTCTTAGAATAAAATGATCCCATAAAATTCGTTCATCAAGATTACTTTCCATTTACTCTACTAATGAAGAAGACCTCCCATCTTGAAAAGATGAAAGCCATGCTTGTTATAAATTGAGAAAGAGGCTACTAGAATTTCGAAATTCCTTTTAAAAAAAAAAACTCTTCTTTTGGCTATTTTTTCTTGATTGAATACACCTTGGTATGCCTTGATTCCCTTATTTACGATATTTTTTTTATACGAAGCAAGCGTGTCTTGTATATAAATATAATTTAAAAAAGAAAAAAGAATCTATATATTTAATTAAAATCTGGTTCTTCCAGCATTTTGTAAAAGGAAGGTTCCCCTGAGAGGATACTCATTTTTTCTCAACATATCTTATGAAACATATAAACATATTTATTCTTATAAAAAAGAATGTGGGAAAATGTTTTATTCATTTTTTTTTTTGTTATTTAAAAGCTTGATTTTCACTTTTGTAAATTATTTGATAATATTTTTATTATGAAAATATCTGCGGAATGCGGCATTGTCCGAGAAATTAAAAAAATAAAAATGACTGGCAACCTGCAGACTTTCAGCAGCAATCCACCAGAATGTTAAACTACGCTATAACATTTGTATAGTATCCAATTTTGAGTTGAAACCCCCTTCCCTTTGTACGATTTAGCTGAAGATCTGTTGTAATGACAACACTGCTACACCAAAATTTTAAGTAATTTGTAAAACATTATAGACAACATGTGTTATCCATAATGACAAAACATGGCTTTGGCATGAAAGTCAGAAAGGCAATAGTTAAGTCCAAAATTATTATTATTTTTCTTAGATTCTTAGAGATCTATCCATTTGATGTAATTAAGTCCATGTATTCATGGTTCTGAAAATTCGCAATGACCGAATCCAGGAAAGTTGAGCCATCATTTTCAGATTTAAAGAAAGTATTTCACAACGCCTTTAGATCTTAAATTTGAATTAACGAGAATGTGTTTTGCAAGATGGCCTTCTGTCTGCAGTCTATAGAATTGTTTAAGCCATAAGACAATGTAATAATAATAATAATAATAATAACCATAACAACAGTAGCGGCGAAGAAGGGGCGTTACCAGCCACCCTTCCGCGAAGTAATGACAGGCCGTCAGTTCCGCGGAAGGGAATCAGGATCGGCGAAGGAGGGGGTTTTAGTGGGTATGGAGAAACGGCTCGAGCCCCACACTATCCAGGGCTATCTTCCCTGGATGTGCGTGACTGGCATTTTCCCCCTTCAGAGCGAAAAAAAAAAAAATAAAAATAAAAAAATAAATAAAATAAAAAAAATAACTTATTTTATTTTTTGAATTTATTTTATTTTACTAGTTCAGCATATTATATGTTTTTTTTCCGGTTTCCGTCCAATAGTATCCCTACTGGAAGGGAATATATTTAACTGCATGCGCCATATGTATATTCCATGCTTTAACATAACTTAATTTTGAATTTTACAAACTATAATTTAGATAGACAATTAAGTTATAGAGATGTTTTCGCCAGAGATCTTGTGGAAGTTCATTGTGAATACTAATGAATAAAAAACTTAAAAACAAGTCAAAAAATCCCACTTTATTTATATGAACACAATATATTTCACTCGTTTGAGCATTCTCAAGTGTACAGACAGATACAGACTAATGACTGGGGGGGAGGGGGGCGTGGAGGGGTAGGAGAGGAAGAGTGAGGGAGGGTGACAGAACAGGAGGGGGGGGGGCTAACATACTATACCAAAATTAAGTCAGAAAAAATTAAAAATAATAAATCTCAATATTAACCTAATTAAACATATCACAATATAAACCTATTAAATATGAACCGAGCATAATAAAAGTTAGCCAAGTCTACGGTATTTTGCGTAGCTCGGAGGAAGATCTACGTCGTGTACAGTCCTCTTTCGCCAGACAGTCCGCACGTTCGTTACCGATATCGCCATCATGCGCCCTAACCCAACTGAATTTAACGGAAAAAGGTTAATGCAATGAGAAGACGCTACCAACGCATCTACCACGACTCACACTTAAGAGCAGAACGAAAAAGGCAATATTACATGTTATGTTAGTAGGTAAGTATCGACATAAGATAAATAACAATATAATAACAGATTGGTGATGTCTCATCTTAAAACCAGCTGGGACTGCTTATAAAGGTAAATAAAATTAAAAAATTAAAGTAAAATATAAGTACAGGAATGGGGAAAAGAAAAATATGAGAAAAGTAAACTTCAATACTTGGTCTTGAATAGTCTCGTGTAGTTCGTAATAGGCTGGAACTGCTGCGGTATTCAGAGAATCTTGGAACTTCTTGGTAGCTTCCTTTACGAAGTCTTCAACATATGACATACTTAGTTCTTCGTGAAGCTGCTTGTTCCTGAGGAACCATGGCGCATTAACTGCTGTGCGTAAAACTTTATTTTGCAGCTTATGTAACCAGCTTTGAGGTGAGGCATTTGTCCAACTCCCTCCTCTAGATATTTGACCTCATGTCTTCAGGATACCGCCACACCATTGATTTCAACTGGACTTACATCAGATATAAGCCTCAATGTGAATACTTTCGCCTCACTTTTGCTTGGATTGAGTGTTAAACCCCAAGTTTCAAACCACTCAGACACTTCACTCACTGCCGTTTGGAGTCGAGACGCTGCTATCTTTGGTTCATCGTCTTGATTGATGTGTCGTCAGCAAACATGGCCATAAACAAAATTAATTTAATTTAATTGAAGTATTTTTTTCCTTAATCCATATTTTTTCTCATCTTTCTAAGGTGTCTAACCTGGATTTTATTTATTTTTAGTATCGTTATTCTAATTTTCCGGTAATGATTCATGTGGCAATCAAAAAAGGCAAACAATTATCTGAGATGTGACTTGGAACGAAGTATGTCTATGAATTATCCGAAGGTTTGATGCATTATTTAGTTTTTTTTTTTTTTCTACGAATTTCGAATGATCGTCAAGAGATATATTTTTTCAGAATTTTATCATGAATGGTAACGATTTTAGAGGGGAGAGAATAGTCATTGAGTTGTATGATATAGGACAATTTAGGAGCCCCACAGTAGAGTCGGGCTTATGTCCACCAGAGCGATCAAAGAGGGTTAGATATGACCTCGTAGTTTTAGCCCGGCATGAGTCACAATAACTAACGTTTTACTTTAAACAAATGTCTTTCTTCTCTATTACATAGTATAAGAATACAAGTGGAGAAAAATGGAACCAAGTCAGTAAAAAAAAAAATAACGATCATCATTAGTTTTTCATAAATTAACATTTTTTTTTAGAAAAATATCTGTCTTTTATACCCCCCCCCCTCCCCTCCCCCCCCCCCCCCCCCCCATTAAGCTAAATTTGAAAAGATTATATTCTACTTGAAATAAATTTGACTATACTATCAAGTTGACAATTCAGCCGATGAAAATAGTTTAGAATAAATTACAAACGGGAAGTTGAAGACTCGTACTTACGTTACTTTGAATGTAAACATTTTAGTTTTTGATAATCGACATTCGAGATAAAAAAAACACAATCTCTTTCATGTTTACTTTGACAAAGGATAGGTATTAAGTACAAGGACAGAGCAGAGAATAAAGATTGTGTATTATAAATGGAAAGTTTAATACAACATCATACTCAACTTTGTATGACAAAATATCTGTTTTTTTGTTTTTTTAAATAAATTTTCTTCTGCAACAGGTCACAATGCTCCGATTGTTGCTGACATAAATACACTTCAAATGTCACGTGTTTTGTGAGGGAGCTACTAGGGCCCTCACAGACAGATGACCGAAATCATAACATCAAAATAACTCTGTTTCTTCACGTCTTCACTCACCAAGTGGTATGAGTCCAACAATAAATTGTATTTACAAGTTATTGTTATTTATATTTTCTGTCTATCTGCCTTATTATTATTATTATTATTCTTTTTACTTTCTTTATTTTATTTTTTGTTTATTATATTTTTATATGTTTTATTGGTACAATTGTACAGAAAGTTTCTTTGTTTAGTACGAACTTTTATTATTAATTTTTGCTTTTTATGACCCTCTCTCCTGACAGACGGCCCTGACCATTGTTAGTATTGTATACTCGAATGTCTTGTAAGTGCATCTGTAAATAAGGTATGTATTTATTCATTCATATATTTTATTTACACCACTAGTAATCATTTTTTTTTTTTTTAATAAAAACTAGAAATTCACAAACTATTTAAGTTCATGAACATTATTTAAATGTAAGAAAAATTCTTTTATGGGCGAGGAAAAGAGTACAAGTCCATTTTTGGCCAAAACAGTATTATTACATATTTCACAATGTTAACCTCAATTTCTAGAAGTGGTGAGAAGAGGACAAATCGGTAATGTCTCTCACGTAGTGTAAACCTAATTTTGTGGCAGTTCAAAAAAATTTATCCAGTGGCAAAAGACATTTTCTGTTCTCCTGAAAAATTAACTTGTACTGTTATTGCCTCCCACCAAAGAATTATTTTGAAACATTTCTTATCATTAGAAATAATTATTGCATTTAGGAATGGATTTAATATAGACTTTAAATTATTAATATCTAATACTTAAATAAAGTAGTAAATAAAAGTAGCACTGAGATATCTGAGCCATTTCGATATTTTCTTTACTTCTCGAAAGTTTCAATTCCTCAAAAGGGCTTCAATTTGGGTATTTAATTTTCAATCCCGATCTCAGGATAGGGATTACTTATTATATAGAAATGTTTTAATAAAAATTAAGTTTTTATTTAACAAATCGTGTTACAATTTACATCATAAAGTTGAATTTTATTGGTTAGTAAAATGGAAATAATACAAAATCATTTTTTTTATTTATTCAAAGAACTAAAAAGTAGATGAACTCTTTGGAGAAACCAAAAATAATAATCTGAAACCGTTGATTTCTTGTACTCAAATTTTGCAGCAAGTACTTATAAGCTCTTATAAAACATAACGGGTTCTTAGATAATAATAATAAGAGCAAGAAGATACGATTGCTCTTGCAAAAATATAATTTTGAAACTAAATAAACGTTTTCATTTGAAGTAGGTACTTGATTTACAAATGTGTAAGTTAATAACGTAAGACCTCTACTTCTTTTGGTAAATAAAAACGGAAATAATTGCAAAATTAGACCAAAGCAATTCAAATATACAGAAGTAGCGAGTAATTTTAATTTAAAGCACTGACTGTTAGGTGTATTTTTTAATCTCGATGCCAATTAGCTCTCAAAATTTATCGTGTTTCCGAGATTTAGAGGTTGGACGCTCTAGTCTTCAAACATGTTATACAATACAATCTACTAGAACAATTCCAATTTAATTTATCTGTTCAGTTTACTATCTTTGGAGATAAGGAGCAATATCTGTAAACTATAAAACAATCAGATACATTTGAACGATAAAACTTCAAGGATATGAACATACTTTGGATAATAACGGCATTGGCAATGAAAATGATTGTTTATTTTGTTTCTAGATAATATCGCATGTGTCTGATTTGCTTAGTTTTACTTTCATACGTCAATATATAGGAACTTATATAATCAAAATGTAATATTGAAACTGCAAATGTCTGTCTGTCTGTGGAGACGATACTTCCCGACAGATGGGGAATATATCGACACGAAATTTTGTATATATGAGAAAGAGGGGGTATAACCCCAAAATCATATAGACTTCCCAAGGAATGAATATATGTACTTGAAAGTGTATATGCCCAGAAGAGCATAAGTAAGATACTTGTTGATATTCACCCAAATAGATACGGGAGAGCGGAAACTTAAAATAAATTTGAATCCCCGTCTCCTATTACCAACTCGGGGACATTGCCGGGGCGAGTTTTACTTTCCCAGCTATACGATGTACAGGGGAAGTTATGTACTCTGTTGGAAAGTCATTTTTTAATTTGAACCGAAATTTCATGTTATCCGACCCTCTGGATTTTTTAATGAAAAAAAAAGTCTCTGTTCTTATATGAACAAGATAACTCCAGATAGAATAAATATATATCATCAGGAAATTTTATATGTGAAACTAGAATCTCACAAGTTCACCTATCAATTTTCAGCAGAATCGACCAAAAGAGGGGATGTCAACTTAAAAACTCCAATAATTGATAATTTTAAATGAGGTTTCAAAAAGAGGGAGAGGGGAAACTTTGATACATTCGTGCTGGGAAGTACATTGCTGGTGATTTAACGACTTTTTTTATTTGCTCTTAATGAAGAAATGGGGAGGGGGTGGGGGGGGGGGGGGGGGGAGTTCACTTGATCTTTGAACTTATGATAAAATCAAATGCAGGGGACCTCAATGATGGAGTGTATACCGTTACTGCACACAGGTCAAAGTATTTACCAATTAACCGAGGGCTGTTTTGGGTGGAAACCTGTAGAACTCGAGTAATGCGACATAATATTTAGAAAACTAAAACAATTTTCAGACGTATAACGATGAGGAGCCAGTAGGCAGACTATCACTAATTCTGAGATTTCGCAATTTGAAATTATAATTTCATACACTCGAATTTTACGACTGAAACTGTTCGAAAAATTCCTGTAAGGAGAAATGTAGTTAAACTAATTTTTGAAGATCCAAAATACGAATTTTACTTTCGACTAACGTAACAATGACTGATTAGGCTATCTAGAACTTATCTCAATAAAAAATAAAAGAAACAAACAAATAAAAGAAACAAACAAGAAAACACTTAGAAAACACGTTTTCTCTAAGCCAATGTAAGACAAAAAATTACGAATAATTATTCAAATATTTTTCATTTGTACACGTTCTAATTTAGATTCTACATTTTAAATGACATTACTTCAAAGTTCATGTCGAAAGGATAAATACAATGAGAAAACTAAAAAGACAAATTCTAATTTTATGAACAATTTGTGGATATTAAAATTAATATTTTAAGTGGATTTTTTATAGCTGTGATGAAATGCTCGGCTCTCTAGGTAGTTTTGACACCGTAATAATGAAAATTAAATTCCATATTTTTGGCTCTTGTGAATATTTTAAAAAGAAATAAAGTTAAATTAGAGTTGTTTTCGCCAGAGATCTTGTGGAAGTTCATTGTACTACTGAATAAAACACTTAGAACGAGTCAAAAATTCCACTATATTGTGTCTTTTATATAAATATAGTGGAATTTATGACTCGTTCTAAGTGTTTTATTCAGTAGTAAATAAAGTTAAGATTATTCCAACTCTTTCAATTAACCATTAAACATTTCTTCCTCAGTTATACGAAGTATGGGGGAGTTATGTAGTCGGTTGGAAATTTGATGATCAGTTCTCACCGAAATTTCATGTTTTTCGACTACTAGGTTTCAAAAATGGGAGGAAAAAAAATTATTTTTGTCTGTAAACACATAGACACGAAATTTTATTTCTCCAGAAACTCTTCTAACTGCCGATGTAATGAATGTATCAAAATGAATTTTCATATTTAAATTCAATTCCTCATAAGTATGGCACTTATCAATTTTCGATGAAATCGGCTAAAGGGAAGAGCGAGATCAAAGGAGGCTCATCTCTAAGAACTGTCGATGTAATAAATGTGTCGGCGCAAAATTAAATACGAGGATTCATATGCTCATATGTAAGTCAACTATTTATTTTTAGCCTAAACGGTCGTGTGGGTTTAGAGGGAGAGCAAAAACTTAATTGATTAATTAGTGCTGGGGAAGTACATTGTCAGTGATTAGCCTAGTTTTATATGCACAATAATGTATATATATACAATATATATATATATATATATATATATATATATATATATATATATATATATATATATATATATATATATATATATATATATATATATATATATATATATATATATATATATGTAAATTAACAGGTAACAAAATATATATATTTTCTTCAACCCTTATGTTTATATTTTTTCTATATGTCGCTCTTTGTGACCTGAGGCAGGGGCACATAATCGCCCTGAAATATCGCCGTGAAAGAAAATTTATCTTCAAGAAATATATTTATATTTATATTTAAGAAAAAAAAAAAAAAGGATCTATTGTATTTATTAATATTATGGCATTTTTTATTAATTTAATTTATATTATTTATTATTTGTAAAATTATTATTATTTATCTCATATGTATTTATATTCAAACATTTAATATCGATTGATGTTAATAATTTATAACCTATTTTGATTTACAAAATTGTATCATGTATCCAATTATGTTACGATTTAGCGGAAATAAATATTATTATTCCTGCATGAAAAACATTTAGTCAATAATGTTGGGGAAACACTTTTTTTGCAGCGATTTAAGAATTATAATAAGGTGGCGGTAGCTCAGTGGTATGCGTGCTTGCCTTTTGATTTCAAGGTCGTGGGTTCGAAACCCGGTCTGAGGCCCTTAATTTATTTTATCTGGGAGGTAAAATAAACTTAAGCACGCCGTCCTTCGGATGGGACGTTAAGCGATGGTCCCGATCCTGTACGATGTCAGGTACTCTATAAGTACGTGAATAAAAATTTAGGGGCTCATGTACACCAGAGTGACGAAAGAGCGCTCTGGTAGTAGACGATATGACCTCGTAGTTAAAGCCCAGGCATGTGACATATTAACTAAGAATTATAATTGATAAAAGCACAACAGAAACTATACATACCTTTCAAAACCGAACATTTCAACGGTGGGCATCGGGACTTTCTCAAGAGAAATATCTCTGTAGTTGTCTAAGGGGACATCTCTGGGCAGATAGCTGACCACGTCCAACTTGTGACCTCTCAGTGCCAAGCCTTCCAGGAGGGGGCTAAATACAGAAAAATGTGATGCACCACCATAGGGAAAAATAACTAAAATTTTAGCACCGTAAGAAAAATTCACGAAATTTGAAAATATGGAGAGGAGCAGTACCGAACAGACGGGTGACATAGCGAGGACTGCACGCTAGCACTGAACTTCCGATCGGAGAACGTCACGTGGTCTATAATTTACACTCTCACCCCAGTTGGCAGCTACATTCAAAGAGCATCCAAGGCTGTTTAAATTTAAGATGAACTAGACTTAACGAACGCGTTAAACTTATTTATTAATTTTAAAAATATTGTTATTGTTATTTGCGCCCTTTTATATAAAATAAAAAATAAAAATTGAGAAAAGGTTAATTGATAATTCGGAATTTGAAGAAACCATAAAAATGTTTAGTTAACTTTACATCCTGTTTTACACATATATTCTTTCGTGTATATATATATATACATACAGAATTATCTTATATATATATACCTATATATATAAAGTTGATAATTCTGAATTTGAAGAAACTACAGTGTATAATTATTTATATATGTATATCATAGAATAATCCACCTTTCAGATCATGCCAAGCAATATAATAATATATCATCCCTATAATATAATTTTGGGTTAAGTAAGGAATTCTGAATTTATAATAAATATTATTTTTTCCCCCAATTTATTTGTTGGTCTTTACAACTTGAGGTTTCGGGAAAATTCTCCATCATCAGTATCTATAATTTATTATCATATATTATCAAAATAGGTAAAAAATTAAATACAATACAGTTTAGCAAATAAAATATATAAACTGAAAAAAGGCAAAAATCTATTTGCTAGGTTGTAAAAACCAAAAAATAAATTGGGAGAAAAATAAAGCTGTGAAAAAAATATATCATAAACTAGATAAATTAATAACTAATTTTTTCGAGGCTTAGTTCTTACTCTTCATAGATTACTATTAATTCTATATTTTGTTTTAACATTATTATTATCTAACTTTAAATTTTTTATTGTTTTCCTTTCTAATAAAACGTTGACCTTAACTATTACAAAATCCTAAATTGGTGGAACAAAACCAACTGAAGTTTTCAATTCAGAGGTGCACAATTAGACGAAGAACACATTATTCAGGAGAAACACAGGAGCGAAAGTTCTGCAAAATAGCGTTATTGTAGTGATGTTGCCGTGATCCCAAATAGCCTATCCTTCCTTTTCAGTTTTTTTTTTTTTTTTTTTGCTTGAATCAATCAATTTTCTTAATTATATGTGGCTAATTATATGGACAGGAACCTCAAAACGTGCACTTTAACAACTTAATAACATATTCTAGGATCATATTAAAGTCAAAATCGGTAGTCTTAAACACGCATGATATTTTTTCTATATATATTTAAAATTCCTTCGTGAGAAATAGACGGGAATAATGTATCTTCTCTCAGAATAGAAATGGTGAAGTTTCAAAAAAATTGTTTTTATAGAAGTTCTCTGTGCCTGATTACTTTGTGAGGGTCATTAAACATAGATCAGTGTGAAAACTGACATTTTTTTAAAATATACTTCAAAGCCGAAGCAACAAAACATTTTATTTTTTTAATGTTTCAAATCGGGATTAGCCGTTAGCCACAGCCACGTTTTCTCTAATATACACACAAAGTGGATTATAATTTTTACTTTCCCAACAATACGAAGTATAGAGGAAGTTATGTAATCGTTCAGAAATTCAATGTTGAGTTTCCACCGGAATTTCATGTTTTCCAATTCCAAAACTGAAAGAATTGCCTGTTTGTCCTGTGTATGTGTCCATAAGGACGACACCTATTGACTCTCAGCCAAATCGGTTAAGCTAAAGGGAGAGATTAGGGGGATGAGGGGGGGGGGGGACACAAAAACCCTAATAACTGCCGATGTAATGAATATTTGTATAGACAAAGTTTTTTATATAAAGCCAAAAGTCCATAAGAACGGCACTTATCAATTTTCAGCCGAATCGGTGAAAAGGAAGGGAGTGATTAGGAGAGGGGGCCATTGGCGTAGCTAGTATCATTCAGGCGGTCAACATGACCGAGATAATAAAACAATATTTGACATTTCACAATCATATGTTTAGTTTAAGTTTAATTAAACTTAATAATTAACAATCAGGAACCATACATGTTATAACAAAATAATCAACACAAAGTTAAATCAAACATTAGTATTTTCATCAGTCTAGTCATCCAGTTTTATACAATACGTAGTAGTAGTAAGTATCTACAATTGAATAAGCCTTAAATTTCTTTTTCTTAGCTAATCGATTCAACACTTTTTCAGATGAAATTTATTTTTTATTTCATTCTCGTTCAGCTGATAGCACTAAATGTACTCTAAAAAACAATTATTTTCCCTTTTTACGGGTTTCATTGAATACATTCTAAAATATGCAGTTAGTCTTAATATTAATAGTCCTCTTATTTTAGGTAAACATTGCACCGCCGTGCGGAGTTTTTGGGAGATATTAAAATTGCCGCGTGTTTTGTTGTGATACGCACGACGATGCGTTCGGTAAACTCTTATAGTTCGCCGAAACTTTAAGAAAGAGTAATTTGAATCCTAACAACGTTTGACTGGGAACTGAAGTTTTCTATATCCTTGTGTTGACTGTAACGATTGTCTGTGATGGAGTTGTTATATATTATATTTTTTTTAAATTGGGTACATTAGATCGGAATTTTCTGGGGCATTCAAGGGGGGGGGGGCGTGCCCATCCCATGCCCCCTCTAGCTACGCCAACGAGGGAGGCTTATCACAGAAACCCCTACAACTGCCGTTGTAATGAATATTTCGGCATGACATTTAGAATGATGAATCAGAAGTCTGAATAAGACACCTATAGATTTTCAAAGAAGTATGTGAACTGGTTCTTGAGGAAGAGCGAGAACGTATTTGATTCATTCGCACTGGGGAAGTAGTAAGATGATTCACTGACGACTTTTTAGATTAATTAAAAGATTATATAGTAGTTAAACTTGAAAGTTTTTCTTGATAAAGATAATTATGTAACTGTTTTACTGGATCATTACAGGGCTTTAAGTACAAGGTCATATCGCTCTTTTGTCTATCCAGATTTCGTTACGTAGATAAAAAACCTACGATCTCGGCAAGTTTCGAACCTGCAATCATTTGAAATTGGAAGAAGCTATATTAATGGAGAGAACCTATCGAATGATAAACCTCTGAGGACACTGCATGTGTTGAGGAATGTGATTCGTCCCTGTACAGACTTCAGTTCTCGAGATTAATAACCATGGCAAAGTACTATATTTCGCTAATTTTCCAAGGATATATCTCGGGTGTATGGGCAAAAGGTCTTGTCAGCAAATTTGAATTTTAGATGGGGAATTTCTGAAGGTTTGAAAAATTCCTGCAAATCAGCTAAAACACAATTATGTTACTTGAAATATTATTTCTATAAAGTATTAAATGTAAACAAAGTAAAATATTTCAACAACACTGTTCGACAAGGGTACATTTTCTTATAAGAAAATGTGTTTTTCTGTAGAACTTTCATGTGGGAAATTCAAATCTGAAATCAGAAATTCGCTATCAGGCACAGGTTTTTATTTATACGAGAATATTTGTCTAATTTAACTGAAATTTTAAAGTCTGGGATAAAGATAACAACAGTTGGCAACAATGAATTTTGTCTTTCATTTGTTTTCACATTCAAGAGTTGACATCCCGTTGCAAATAGATTTATGTGAGTTAATAAGCAAGTTATTGTTAAACTATTTAAAATTGAATTTTATAGCGTGTTGATTGCAATCAGTTATATGGTAAAAATATTTAAATGCACTAAATCCTTTGGATCACAAGAATCATTCTGACTTAAGGCCTTTTGCCCAAACACTAGAGATATATAAATAATAAATTGGGTAGTTGGCCAGTTCCAACTAAAGAATACTTAAATGTACTAATCACTAGAAACTAATGAATATAGATGAGCGAATTACTGATTTCACTAAATTTGTAGAATTAGGTCGACATCATTAAGAACGTTGGAATAATTCAGAATTTCAAATAAATTGTCGGGAAAGTTATGTAAATATTTTGCACCTCATATCTGTACTGAGTCAGCAATTGTTTTCATCCCCGGAAAGAGGGATTAGGTTACTGAGCACAAAAAATCTTATAACTGCCAATAGAATGAATGTATCGACACAAAATTTCCAAATGTACCTAAATTCAAAACGCCATAAGGACGAAACTTATTAATATAATATTAATAATCGGGTATCCCCCTGTGCCGGTGATTTACCGATTACTTTTTTTTTTTCTCTTATCCCTCATGCGCTAAAAATATTTACTTTATTTTATTAATAAGAAACAAGATCATCAATCATTTTTTTCTATTTCTCCGGATTACTCTTTTTTATTGGTCTCTTTTATATATTCGCTTTTTTCCCAGCAATATTTACATTTTGACTTGAGTCATATTCCTAATAAGAATGAAATCGGACTGGTTCTATGCTTGCCATTAATAATACAATATTTTACAGGTTTGTGAGATATATGCCAAAAACCGTCCAGAAACATAGTTTTGAAACCGAGATGTTTTGTATTCGATTTGACGATTAGTACAATCAAAAAATTGCTGCTTACTAAAAATGGTTCTAATCAAATTTATAATCGCTTATATGCTCTCAGAATTGAGAAAGGACCATAATACTACTAATTATAGCACCCCAAAGAAAGTAATGTGATATGGCCTTTCTTATACCAACCCCAGGCCATATAACATTTTTTTTTAAATTTACATTGAATGATGAACTAATAGAAAATAGTCATCAGTGAATCACTGGCTATGTAATTCCCCCTAATCAATTGTTTTCGCTCTCCCTCCAAAACCAATGGACGATTGGAGTTAAATATCAATTGTTGACTTACAAACGGACTTCTGAATCTTTATATTGAATTTTGTGTCGATATATATTGAGATTAGTAGTTATTAGTGTTTTTGAGTAGAGCCCCCTCCTCTGATCCCCTCTTTCACTTCAGCCGATTTCGCGAAAATTAAGAAGAAGAAGAGTTTATTATAATAGTCGCATTTACAGAGGTACAATTATACAACAAGGTTCCTTAACATTATACACTAAATACAAATCAAAAATAATCAGTTAAATTAAAAACAATGCTACTGATTAAGAGTAAATTTTTAAAAACTCTTGGAGAAAAAAGAAACTGTCCCTCCTGGGTTTCCCCAAAGAACTTACACATCTTATGTCCGTCTATATAGGGCAATTACGCCAAAAAAAAAAAAAAAATACAATGTAACTGAAATGAATAGAAAATAAACTAATAAACATTCAAAAACAGATTATAATTTAAAATCGTGAACGGATATTTTTGTGTTTTCCTCCCTGAGTTTTCTTTACCAAAACGTTTTGATTTGTGACACACTTAAATAAAAAGTTTTTACTGAAATTTATTGTATAGTCCAGTAGGAGCTCAACATTTAGGTCTTCATGGATTTGGAGGATGGAGATTTCCCTCGAGTAGCTACCAACCAATCTAAGGCATTTGTTTTGGGACACTTGAAGAGTTCTCAAGTTGATATTGCTTGCAAGAATGCGCCACACTGGGCATGCATTAATAGATATTCTTGAATAGGGGTCGACCTTTTTCGAATTTACATGTGAAATTTCGTGTCGATACATTCATACCGGGAGTTACCGTGTTCACAAACCCACAATTTATTTTTGGAATCGGGGTTCGGAAAACTTTATGAACGAATACATAACTACCCCTATCCTGTGTATAGCTATGTAAATAAGAATGTCGCTCCATCATTGAATTTCAACACAAAAACTCTAATGACTATCAATGGAATGGATCTATCAATACGAAATTTAGTATGAGCATTCCTTAGTCCCAGTGCAAGTTGTCGATTAATTTTTTAGCCAAACGATGCATTTGTGACAGAGGGAGAGCGAATATCCTGTTGATTAATCGAGCTGGGGAAGTACAAACTACTTTTTTTATTGATGTTACCACAGTTCAAAGTGAAAGTTGTAAAAGTGACCCAAGCGAAACGTGAGTAACAAGAAATACAATCCACACCTTTGGGTAAAGTTACGTAAGTCTAGTTATCATGTCTCAGCAGGGTTGTCACCTGTCAACTTTTTCACAGTTTCAATGAAACTTCCTGGATCAAATAAAGTTCGGATAATCGGTCATCAATTTTTGAAACTCGGCAAAAAAAATCACTAGCTTTTTTTAATGTTGAATCTACCATACATGCCTCGTTCACATTACAACACCATGTTACTCAAATTGAGAACTGGTGCAACAATTGGAAAATTAAACTCAACACGAACAAATCACAACATATAACATTTACATTAAGACGAGATATATGTCCCGCCGTTTTTATCTACAACAAGCCCCTCCCTCAGACTAACAACGTAAGATATTTGGGACTTACTCTGGCAGACGACTGACATGGAAACCTCATACGTAGTACACTAAACAAACAATTTAAAATGCTTTATACTCTTCTGCACAGACATTCTAAATTACCCTTAACACAAAAGCGTAACTGCTACACATTTCTACTAAAACCACACTGGATGTATGGCTCACAAATCTACGGTTCAGCTAAAATATCTGACCTGAAACGTATCCAGGTTTTCCAGTCAAAAACTCGCAGACTCATTACACCATGCCCATCATACGTAAGTAACAGAACACTCCACAATGACCTCATGATAAACACAGTACACGACAAAATTCAGGACCTTTACAGACGTTTCCACAGCAAACTGCATTCACACCCAAATTCATACATCCACTCACTTTCTTCACTACACTTGCCACCCAATCCTCCCAGGAGATTGAAGAGGAGGTGGAACCGTGACTTATTATAATCCCAAATTGCAACCCCCCACTTGAAACAAAATCATATTCATTGATAATAACCATAATACTCATTGTTTTTAATTTCGCCCAGAGGAGCTACCGCTGGGTGGCCTTCCTCTCTCATGCCAATCAAGACATCCACAATCAATGAAGGCCTCTTGGTAGCTGGTTGTTGCATCATGGCAACAGTTGCGACCAACATTTTAAAGACAAAAAAAAAAAAAAATTAAATACCACAACTAACGACTAAGTTACATTTTTTATTTGACTAAATTAGTTTTATTTAAGGACTCAAATTTTTTAAGTTGAAAAATGAGGACGTATTGGAAACTTAAAGAAAAAATTATTGAATTTTAACAAGATAAACTAAATAATAACCGTTTATGCAGAGAGAGGGGCCGATAGATCAAAGGTAGCATGCTAGACTATTGAGCTCAAAATCGCAGCTTCGAAACCCAGCCAAGGCCTTTCTGGGAGATGAAAAAACTTTTTTCACACCGTCCTTCGGGTGGGACATTAAGCGATGGTCCCGAGCTTGGGCGATGTACTCATTTAGGACCCCTATCCCAGGTGAATAAACTTGAGTAGTCAACATTTAGTATTATATAGTACTAGCAGTAATACCCGGCGTTGCCCGGGGAACTTTGACTTTTCTCCCAATATCTCCTATAAGGCTATTCAGTTCCTCGACAGTACATTCATGATGTTATAATTTTCAATTATTCATACGGAATAAGGCTTATAGTCCTTCAACTGTAGTAACGCTAGCTTTGGAGCTACAACTAATTTATTCAAAAAGATTTCTCATTAATCGTTGCAATGGTTTTCGAGTTACAAAGATTGCGTGAGTGGATGCTGGGATGGACTAGGGGTTGATTAAAAAATAGACCTTAACCTTCCGGTAGATAAAACTTATCTATTCAAAAAGATTCCTCATTAATCATTGCAGTGGTTTTTGAGTTACAAAGATTGCGTGGGTGGATGCTGGGATGGACCAGATATTGAGGTACTAATACGCCTATAACCTTCCACAGACGATGACGAACAAATTTAAAAAAAAATTAATCAAATCCATCAAACCGTTCGTGAGTTATAGCGGTACAACGCACAGACATTTTCAGCTTTATATATATATGATTTAAAGCCAGGGCATGAGTCACAATAACTAACGTTTCTGCAGGGATATTGTGAAATATTTTTTTTTGTTATTATTAATAAAAATAAACAAAAAACGTACATTTTATCTTTTTATTTTATAAATAAATAAAACAAATTTATTTTTCCAATATTGTCTATTCCACAAAAAATGCATATGTCGGTTTCGGTTGTTTTCGCCACCATCTTTACCGAACGTTCTTCTATCCTTCTTACTCATAGTCCAGCCACCTCTTCTCAGGTTTTCTTTTGCCTCCTGGTTCACCATCGAAGACCTTAGATACCGCATTTTTTTATCATTCTTCGCAAATATTCAATCCACTTGTTACAGTTTCTTATATATTCAATTTTCTCTTATATAGGCCTCTTACATCCAAGAATTTCTTAATTTATAGCTATAATTATCAATACTCCATACATTTTATTATATACATATGTGGCGTTTCTATTGTTCGCGTTTTTATTAAAAATAATTTTCCTTTACTTTACTTCAAATACGCGGAGATTTTCTCAAACTGTGTAACAGATTGTTTCTAGAATAAAATAATAATGGGATGCCAGATCGCATATCTAATAGAACGATACTTAAATTGCTGATTTTAATATATATAATTGGATTTCTATAAACCAAAGGCGAAAGTTCGATCAGCCAAGAAAGTTTTGAAAAACTAAATTGTTAAATCACCATTTAGGATTGAGCATGGGAAACAAACTACGAGAATCTAAAAACTCATAATAAAAAGAATATATTTACATTAAATAAACTAAAAATAAACATACATACAATAAATGACCCTTATGTTGACCATGTGCTTACGTTGGATGGATGGGTTCCACGACTCTTTCTAGCGACTCCAACATCTCCCAATATGGCCGACCCAACAAACATCACTGAACACACATTAAATTTTCCTTTTCAAACTCAAATATATATATTTTTTCCATTCTATTTATTGTTATTTATTATAAAAAATATAAATGAAATAGGTCGCACTTTTATTACATAACATAATATATATACATATTACATGAAAATCTTCAATCTTATACATAAAAACAATTAAAACTACTAAAATTATATATACAATTTTATCACAAACAATTGGTCATAGAAAACGACTAGTCCAATATTAAACAGCAGCGACTAGATTATGATTAACCAAATTAGTCTTGTAGCACTGAAGACTGCACAGAGGCACCTGGGTCTTGGAACATGAGTACTTCCTTGAATTGCGGCAACCTTCCACACCACACTTCACCACATGAGGGACCGGCTGCCTGTAAATAAATTAATATAATTGTTATAATATTCGTTAACAAAATACAAAAATGTGTTGTCTCCCTCCACCCTCTCAAATTCATTTCACATTAGCATTACTGGTTATATGCAAGTAATATTGACTTTGTTATACATGCCCTGGGGCGCTATAACTTCGTTCATATTGGTCCTATCTTAAATTTGAGTGTATACTTACGGTTCGAAATTTAATAAGGAACATTTTTGGTAAGGATCAATTTTACAATAGGACTAACCGTTTTCGTGGAACTCAAGCAAACGTCTAGAAAAATTGGGTTTTCGGCATATTTCTTGCAAAATGTGCCCCTTAGGCATATCGCGGTAAAGGTCAAAACGTGTACGGGGGAAAGGTGAAATTCCGTTGAAAACTACCTCGGATTTTTGCACGATTATAATATGTACTTCCTTATTCTATAGGTAGGTATAAAAAAGTTAGGTTAGGTTTTATGACTCATGCCCGGGCTTTAACAACGACATATGTGGGCAACAACCGGCCCGCTGTAAGATTTGGTCCGGCCCACGAGACATTTTGAAAAACCGAATTAAAAAAAAAAAAATAATATTACACTACTTACTCACACTCACTCCAAATTAGGAAGATCGAGTAGGATGGGGTTTGTCGCTTGCTCCTGCGGAATCAAGTGAGCGAGCAAGGCGAGTGAGGAAAAATTTATGTCATCGCGTGTTTGTTTATAGTCAATAAATTTGCGTATTTTTTTTGTGTTTTTAATGTGCGTGTTTGCGGATGCGATCGTATTCATGTGATTGATTGATAGTGTTACGACCGAACAAAATACATGCAAAAGGAACCCCTTCCCGGGAATAGGCTCGGCGGCCCGCGAACGTATTTGCACACTAAAGTTTGGCCCGCAACATGTCAAAGGTTGCCCATACATGAACTACGAGGTCATATCGCCTACTACCAGAGCGCTCTTTCGTCACTCTGGTGGACATGAGCCCGACTCTACTCTGGGAGTCCTAAATTTTGCCTACGTTAAATTTTTATTCACATAGGGGGGGGGGGGGGGGGGGGGGATCTTTAACGAGTATCTGATATAGTACAGGCTCGGGACCATCGCTTATCGTCCCATCCGAAGGACGGCGTGTTTAAGTTTATTTTACCTTCCAGATAAAATAAATTGAGGGCCTCGGTCGGGTTTCGAACCCACGTTCTTGAGCTCAGAAGACAAGCACGCATACCAGGAATAAGAAATCAATAATGAAGAAGTGAAAAGGAATATAAATGCCAATTGGAAGAAGACTTACTGAGGGTATGGTTGGAGGGGAAAGTCGAGCCCAGGCGGCATGATGACGCTAGCTCCGTCCTGACCATTCCTGTACGTTATCATCAGACCACTTCTTTTGATGCTCTTCTTGATCGGTTGTTTGTTACTTTTGTTGTCTTGCTTTCTCAAAAGTCGCTCCATTGTTCTTTTCTGAAATAGCACACATAATTACGGCCGATTATCAATTTGTTATGACATGTTATGTATAAAGCTTATAAAGAATGATAACTGGTTGATTATTCTGTTTGAGCGCAATTTAGAGGGTTAAAAAAAAGGCGTCATTCTCTCTCTCTCTCTCTGAGAGTCGTGCTGTCCACCCGGGAGAGGGGGTGTTGTCTTAACAGAGAACAGAAGATTCTGATTGTTACAAATATTTTCTTGATGTTTATGTTTTAATTCAAATACTTGTAACAGTCAGAATGATCTCTCTCCCCCCTTCGGTCTTCCCTAGGAGACAGCGGGTCACAGCCTTAGCGAAAACCGGGGAACCTTAGGATTGTATAAATTTGACGACCTAGAAAACTTAAATGTCACTTTTGAACTTTGTGCTGACGATGGCGAAAGCCGAAACCGATGCACATTAAGTACGAGGGGAGATCAAAAAGTCCTGGAACTTTTTGGATTGCGCGCGGTACAGTTGGCAGCATTAGTTGTTATAACTCTTCCTGAGCTCAGCTGTTTTTGTAGATTCTCTACAACCTATTTTGTTGTGAAGTAACAGACATTTTTCATTTGTCAAATGAATCAAAAAGAAGAGCAACGCATGTATGGCAAGTTTTGTGTGAAGTTGAGTAAAACTTTTACAGAAACTTTTTTTTGCAAGAGGCTTTTGAGGATGAATTTCTGAGTCGCTCATGAGTGGTACAAGGGTTCAAAGAAGGCCGGATATCGTCAGAAGACAATCCTCGTTCAGGACACCCATCAACTTCGACTGATGACGATCATGTTGCCAGAGTGAACGTTCTCGTGCGATCAAACCGTCGACTAACCATCCGTGAAATGGCAGAGAAATGCAACATTTCATTTGGCTCATTAAGTCAAGAAATTTTAACTGAACTGCAGATGCGCCGCAAACATTGTCCAGAGACTGTTGACCAAGGATCAAAAACAACACCTTGTTCAGGTTTGTCAGGAACTTCTTGAAATGAAATAGCAAATGATGAAAACCTTTTGAAACGTGTCATTCCTGGGGACGAGACGTAGGTTTATGGGTACGACGTGGAAACAAAGGTCCAATCATATACTTTTGTGGTATTGGACAATATATGAACAAATTCTTTGTTTTTATTTATTTTTATTAGCTTTCCACTATATCGAAACAGATCACAAAAATATATTCCGACATTACATGTATCTTCTAAAGTTTCTATAAAACAGTAAACACTTCAAACAAGAGATGATGGAAATATTAAACTCTAATATTTGTATATAATCATAATGATTTTGGTATACTCAACTGCTTTTAACACCATAAAATATCCCCCCCCCTCAAAAAAAAAAAAAAAAATTTAATCTAAATAAACGATTGTGGCATACCTTATCCTTCTCTCTCTTCTCGTCCATCAGCTGCTTTCTTTTTTGAGACTTCAATGCTGCTTTTTTAATCATTTCTGGTGTCATTACCTTTTCCCTATAGCCTGTAAAAATTATTTAATTGTTATTATTATTTAATACTTAATATCAAAGTCAAAATTGATTATTGCAGTATGATGGATTCAGAAAAGATTTTGACGTTTCTTTTATTTTAAAATGGATCATTATTATCCTCATTAACTTAATTTAGGTAACTGTTGTAAACAGTCCGGTTTTCAAACGCATCTGCATCATCATCAGTGGCATATCCCACCCATTTATTTAATGATACACTGTACGGGATGGTTGAATACTTACTTATTTTAATTAATCAAAAAGCTAATAAGGGATTACCCTATTAAGAAAACAACTAATTATACAAATGATTATATAATATATATATAAAGCCTGTTCAATGTCAGGTAGTCGTTAAAGGCCACTATCCTAGGCGAATAAAAATTTAAGACTTTCATAGTAGTCGGGCTCATGTCCACCAGAACGACAAAAGACCGCTCAGGTAGTAGGCGATATGACCTTATAGTTAAAGTCCGGGCATGAGTCCTAAAACGATACCTGAAGGGAGAGAGAGAAGCTGCTCCGGTGGCGTTTCAGGATCAGGAATGGCGTCTCCTTTCCGACCGAGCATGGCACGCTGTCTGGCTGTCATCAGTTTCGGGTCTTTTGGTTTTATCTTCTTCAGCTCATCGTCCACCTTGAACCAATATAGTAAAAATAAATGAAAAAATTGTTCCAAGGTTAAAAAAAAGGCGTTGAACATTCATATTACTCGTCATACTTAATATCATCTCGATGTACGACAGTTATTAGGGTTTTTGAGTTGAGCCCCCCAGCTCTGAACCTCCACTTCTCATAGGCATATTTGCTTGAAAATGTATAGGTCTCGTATATATGTATTACTATTGTATATTACCTCTTCAAGGGTGCCAGACTGAATGGCGTCCAACCAGCGTTCTTCGTCGCTGGAAGTTCCACTCTCTTTGCCTCCTTTAATCTTTTTCTTTTTGCCACTCGCTTTGGGAGACAGACCTGGAGTAGTTTTGATTTCGATTGCACGAGCTGGACTTCTGTTGAAAAATACACAAACATAATTATTACATAATGTACTTCCCAGTTTTTTTGCTCTCTTTTCAAAACCCTTTCGGTTAAAAAATGTGTCAATAAATTGATTAGATCGGCAGTTCTTGGGGCTTTTGAATTGAGCCTGGACATTCATTGCAACGGCATTTATTAGAGTTTTTATGTTGAGCCTCCCCCTAATCCCCAATCTCCCTTTGGCCGATTTGACTGAAAATCAATAGGTGTCATCCATATCGTCACCTTAATACTACAACTAAACATCTCGAAATTACGAGAGAGAAAAACGCAAATTTTTTAATCAGCCGTTGTAGTATGATCCAAATTAACTACTGACATTTTTACATAAGTACTTAACATATTTTCTTAGATTTGTCTACCTGTCTAGCACAACAAAGATACCTGCAAAATACAACTAATGGTACAATTATCCCATACATGGCGATTTTCGAGTTATCTTGTTGTAGTATTAAGGTGACGATATAGAGTTCTAGATACATGCCTAAAATTTCGTGTCGATACATTCTTTCTATCGCTCGCTATCGTCTACACAGACACGATTTTGAGTTAAGCCCCCTTCCCTTTGACTGATTTGACTGAAAATCAACAGGTGTCATCCTCATGAGGTTTTTGAGACACATACAATCTCGTGTAGATATTTTTATTCTAAGGGGAGTTATCGTGTTTACAGAACACACACAGAACATATTTTTTTATTCTTGGAATCAGTTGTCGGAAAATATTAAAGTCATATGAGAATCAACTACAAACTTCTGTCAGATTACTAACTTCCCTTATAATTCGTATCATGAAAATCTGCCACCTTAACGCTTTTTCAACTATGAAAAGTTATGTTATTTTATAACAATTCTTTCTGTAAACATCAAAATTTCTTTGCATACCTGTCCAATGGTAAGTCACTTCCATTAGAAGTCAGAAATTTACTTTTACAAGCATCAATGGAAACCACATCGACATCAGATCTCCGTTTTTTGTGCTTTTTATGTTTGTGTTTCTTATGCTTTTTGGAGGGCACCAGTTCTTCACCTTCCACTACAAACAAATAACAAAACTATAATACATTTGCCAGCCTATCAAAATTATATATATATATAAACACATATGTCTCGTCAGTGATAATCGCAAATAGCTAATAAAATATTCGACAGTATCTTTTCAATGTAGAAGGAAATCGAGGTTCTGTCGTGTGAAAGAAAATGCAAAATTTGGCCGTTTCGAAAACTATTTATTTTCTTCTTCATGGCCTTATAATGACTTGAGTGGATGTGTGGTGACGGTGTGAGTGAACACACTCACTACACTGGACACAAACTCACAACGCCGTCACCACACACATCCACTCAAGTCATTATAAGGCCCTGAAGAAGAAAATAAATAGTTTTCGAAACGTTGGCCAAATTTTGCATTTTCTTTTACACGACAGAACCTCGATTTCCTTCTACATTGAAACAAATAATGTCAAATTACAAAGAATAAACAATTATAAACACAGGGAAATAATGTAGACAAGCCAGCTGAAAAGCATAAACGGGACTTACTTGACATAGAAGTGTCATCCATCTCTTTTCGTTTTCCCATATAATTACAACAATAGCAAAATTAACTAAAACAATGTAGGGGCAATGATTAATTTGATAACTGAACGAACTTAAAAGATTACAAATTTAACAGATTGTAGAACTTTTTCAAAAGGTCCGTAATTAGAACAAATTACAAAATTAACAGAACATTGTTAGAAAATTTTCAAAAGATTCATGTTTAGAATGAAAAAACCAACTATTTTCACTGAACGACTCAGTTACGATTGGAACACATCTGTTGAAGTATCGATACCCGTAATCTTCCATTATTCTTAATAGTGCCACTTTTCACCGATGGATGTCAGCACCAGTCAAATAGGTCATTTTTCTTTAGTTAGAGCTACCAATAATTGGTAGCTCTAACTAAAGAGAATTATTCACCCAACTAGGTATCAGCATCTGTCAGAGAACAATCTTTCTTTGTCGCCTCTTACTCAAAGAGTGTCGTATATGCACGTTTTTAAAAATTCTTTTGGATATGTTTAAGGACATGTTCAGCATTCAAAATCTGCATGGTGACTTTCCGGCGCCGGTAGCTCAGTGGAATGCGTGCTTGCTTACTAATATCAAGTACGCGGGTTCGAGACCCTTAGCTTATTGTATCTGGGAGGTAAAATAAGTATAAGCACGCCTTCCTTCGAATGGGACGTAAAGCGATGGTCCCGAGCATGTACGATGTAAGGTACTCGTTAAAGACCCCTATCCTAGGTGAATAAAAATTTAGGATAGGCAACATTTAGAACTCTCGATGACTGTCGGGCACACGTCCACCAGAGACGAAAGAGCGCTCTAGTAGTACGTGATATGACCAAGTAGTTAAAGCCCGGGCATGAGTCATAATAACTAACTTGATAGATATTTCTCCAACTTTTTTTCTTATTTTACGCAAAAACGACGCCTTGCCGAAAGACGACAAAATATAATCAGGCAGAACTTCTCATTCAACACACTCAGCTCAGAAAAAAAATATATATGACATTTTTTGACCTGAACCTAAAATCCGGCTTTTAAAAATCCCGACTGAAGAAGCACCTGTCAAGACTTTCCAGTAAGGAGTAGCATTTTTTAATACTAGAAGCCAGCACCTGTTGAAGAACACCGTTTATGAAATTAAAGTCCGTTTCCCGCCGCTAGACACCAGAATCTGTCGAATTTCTAGTGAGTTGTACAATGTTAGAGATGTGATTTGACAGAAAATTTTACTTTTGAAAAAGATGATTACTGACAGGTGCTTATACCTAGCGATGGGAATTAATACTATTTGATTAACATCTAGCGGTGGAAATGAATACTACTTGATTGACATCTACTGACATCTAGCGGTACGAAGGACTACTCTTTGTGTTCTTCAACAGGTGCTGTCACCTAGCGATGCACACTCGTACCACTTAATTAAAAAGGAGTGCGTCTAGAGATTTCTTTCGTTACCAAATGGTACTACTCACTAAGCGAATGGGACTGACCAACCTTTTCAAAGGGTTCGTCGGGAGTTCGAATCCCGTCCGGGAGTGAGTTTTATTTCGTAGATAGAACTCACTCCCGGGGCCGTAAATAACTAGATAATACAGTGACATGACTAATATGCATCGTACATAAGGCCAAAACAAAAAAAATAAAAAAATCTTTTCAGGAAAAACTGGAGAAAAAATAATTTTAAGCGACATTTGAAGGAAGATGGGATAACTGAGAAATTGTAGATGTCTTTATTATTTATATTTATTTTAAAAACAAATACAGCTGAATGAATAAAAATGAAAACAATAAATCACAATAATATATTTGGCAGTTATACTGTTCTCCATTCTAAATCTGTTCAATCAAAGATGACTCATAAAATAAGTCTCCGTCAATAATAAAATTGGTCCATAACATAAATTTACATACAATTAAACACTACCAAGTTTGAGATACTGATGGTGGGACTTCCCGAAACGTCTGTCGACTAATATATTATGTTTTGAAATCATAAATAAAAGGGAGAATAGTATATAAGTAGCAGTAAAATAAGTAATAAAGTCGTCGGTGAATCACCAGCTATGAACTTCCCCAGCACGAATTAATCAATTACATTTTCGCTCTCCCTCCAGAGCCAATCGACCGTTGAAAATTGTTGACTTACAAACGGACTTCTGAATCCACAAACTGAATTTTGTGATATATATAAATTACATTGGTAGTTATTAGGGTTTTTCAGTCCAGTCCTCCTTCTCTGGTCCTCATCTTTCCTTTCACCGATATCGCGGAGAATTGTTAGGTGCCATCATTATGGAGTTTTGGATTGAAATATAAAATTTCAGGTCGATACATTCATTACATTGGAAATTATTGGGATTTTTGAGTCCCCTTTGGCTGATTTCGCTGAAAATCAGTAGATTATGGTGCTTTGTACATAACAGAACGAACTGATACCAGGACCCCCTTACCCTTCCAGATGAAATAAAATTCTGATCACTAAATAGCGCATAGCTACAATACAAAACAGCAGTTTAAAAATATTTTATCCATAGAACACATATTCTGAGAAATTATTGATATACGATAATCAGTAGAATTGGCTTCATATTTAGACCGTTTGTGTTTTGGGGGAATGTTGATCACTCAAATTTGATGCCCTGAGCCAGATGAAGACTGCCTGAGTGCGAGATTGTGATGGTAGACCTTCTCATGTACTGTTTCCAAGAATCTGATCCACTCTCCCGACCTCCTCCTGTCTCTTTCTCTCCACCGAAGGCACCTCCAATCTCAGCACCGCTCGTCGGAATGTTTACATTCACTATCCCACAGTCCGAGCCCTTAGCACCGATCCACTGTAATCAAATCATAACAGTCAGTTCATTTTAAGGTTGTGCAAATTAAAAAAAAAAAAAGTTGGTGAATAAATCAACTACTTTTTTTTCTCCTTTGATCGTTTTGACTAAAAATCAATAGTTGACACCCAGGTTCTTCTGAAGTATACTAAATTTAGAGTTTTTGCGAGCCTTTGCGATGTCTGGTACTTCTTAAAGACTCCTAACCTAATTAAAACTGGGTAGTCAAAATTTAGGACTTTCACAGACTTTGTCTATCTAGGTACTTGTTAGAGACCCCCACCAGTGAAGAAACCTGGGTTGGCAAAATTTAGGACTTTAAAGTAGACTCGGGCTATTAGTATATGATATGATCTTGTAGTAAAAGCCCGGGCATGAGTCACAATAACTAACTAACATACTTATAGGAACGTTAGTTTACTTGTGTATTACCTTAAACATATTGGAGATATCCTTGGTGAACAGGCTTGAAGATAGACCTTGTTTCACTGAATTGTTATACCTAATAAAAAATGTAAATTGTAAATTTTCAACAATTAAAAAAAATATATATATATAAAAATAAATATGATATAAATAAACTAGCAAGTAACCCGGCGTTGCCCGGTTAGTAACATTAACAGATTGGTTAGTAACTCAAAATGGGAGGAATTTAGAAATAACTTGAAATTTCAATGATTTTCAGGCCATGCAAGTGGAATGTCAGTTACCGGGAGGGCACCTTGGCATAAATACAAAGGGTGAACGTAGCCTACGTTAGATAATTCCATAACTTAAGAATTTTCTAGCCCAGGCCATATATATTTTTTATATATGCTAAGAGGGATGGTCAGTAACGCACCATTTCAACTATTTTTTTAAATCACATAAGTTACAAACTGATTGGATAACGTTACTAACCGGGCGACGCTAGAATATGTATAAAGCAGAGTTTGTGTGAGTGTGTCCGAAAAATTCCCAGCTACTTCCAGTTAAGCCCGAAAGCACAAATTTTGCTGACAGGAGTTCAGCTGATTAGTACCTTTGATGCCAGGATAATGAATAAAGATTTTTTTCTCCAGTCATTGATCACTTCTCCAGACATGTTCCCTCCACACAAATCTATTTATTTTCTTACATATATATAGCAAGAAGAATTAAGTTGGTGATTTTACCTGATGGCTTCCTCAAGTGAGGAACATTTCAACACGTATACGATGGGTGCGAATGTCTCCTTGAGAACTACTGGGCTGTCGGGAGGCAAGCCTGTTACTATGGTAGGAAGGACGAAGTTCCCTGGTCCTTCACAGCACTAAAAAAAAAAAATTGTCTATATATTTACAACCTTTATTGGTGTGTACAAACAGCATAAGTCTTTTTAAAAATATATAAATAACAATAATAAAATAATATTTTTATTTTATTATTTAAAATATATTCTATGCCTATTCTTATTTTTCTATTCTGGACAACGAAGAAAGATCATACAAGGAGCGGTTTGATGATCTTTCCTATGCTTGATTCAAGAAACAGCAGATACATCAATAACATCGACCGCTTCTCCAGATGTTCGAAAGCATTTTCCGTCAATAATATTCACAGTGGTAAGAGCGTCCTACAGAGATTGGGTAGCGCGTTAAGGCACGCCATCGCTCATTACGATTGATCAGAGACTCCAGTTTGAATTTTCACTGTTTCAGGAACTCTGTGTCACATTAGATCAGAACTCCAACATACCACTCACGCAGTTCACGTGACGATGGTTTGGATGGATGCACTATTGACAATTTTGTTAGAGCACTTCTGCAGAGAGAAACCGTACCCCTTTTGTCAACCAGTTGCAGAAGACTTTTACAGCTCTCAATGGTTCAACCTACAAGATCCTTGTTAAGATTGACAAAAACTCCATCCGACCGCTTCATACCGGCCTTCGAAGTCAAGCAGGAAGATACCGCCGGGAGCCATATCTTTCACCAACCCTTCAGCAGTATTTGTATTTTTTCATCTCTAAAAACATATTTTATGTTTTTATTTCTACTAGTAATTTACCATTTATATTTTTCACAGATATTTATAAGTGCTTCCCTATTAACCAAGTGTAAAGTAATAAAAAGTGTTGTCCCTATTCGGTTCTCTATTTTCGATTTTGATTGGATAAAAAAACATTTCGAAATAATTATTTTAAAGAAACAAACATTTGTATTATTTAGATTTGTCCGTTTAATCGGAAGTTCATAAATCTACAACATGAGTACATTTCTGGAGCTAAACGAGGAGTGGTATGATCAATGGAACCCTACCGAAGCTTCCAACTGCTTTGAAAAACAGATGTGCTTGTCGTTCTTGCTATCATAAAGGAAGAAGATATTTCTTTCTGCTTTAACGTATTTTTCTTATGAAGTTTCAACTTTACAATTATATCGATAGTAACATTTTTGTCCAATATTATTAGTGATTGCTTTGAAATAGGCTTAAAACCATCTGATCCCATACTAAATATTCCTATCCTGATTCAATTGCTTAGTTTCACAGGTTCGACATATATTTAAACAATACTATTATACGTTACCTTTCCTCCGAATTCGATTTTTCCACCTGATCGTTGGATCTCTTGGACAGTTTCTAAATAGCGCTGAACTGAAGCCTTACTGTGGAGAGGCCCGTAGAGTGTTTTATCATCCAGAGGGTTGCCAACACGACCAAGAACTGTTTCAAAAGACTTGGTCATCCTCTTCAACACTGTATCATACACCTGTAAAATATAATGCGAAATTCAGGTTAATTCAACATTCTTTTTCGTTAACAATTTCATATTTTATATAATTATAATTAATGTACTATATTAATATATTATATTATTATAATTAATTATAATAATGATCCTTGGTCTTGTTGGAAATTGGTAGAAATGTGAATGGGACGAAGAAAAATCTTTATACGAAATATGAAATAGACGACCAAGATTAGCATTAATATATTTATTATTAATCAAAACTGTAATTGCAACATAACAATTACTATGTCAAAGTTAACTTAAATTGTATAGATAATGAGAATAGGCTTGCAGTTCGTAACGTCTACATAGTAAATCGTTTTAAAATAAAATAGGAGAAAAAAAAAACTGCAACAAAAAATACAACTTGTATCAGAAATCTCCTTAAACATCGCAAACAAATAAATAGTTGTGCCGCAACCGTTTGATCATTTTGGCTTTACCTAAAAGCCAAACACTCTATCAGAGATACAATTAAAAATATAATGAAAATAAATTGTGTGGCGCAACCGTTTGATCTAATTGGTTACTAAAGCCTTCCTCCCCATGTGCTAGGCCCTTGTGCACAGGTGAGGATTCATTTTGGCTTTACCTAGAAGCCAAACACTCTATCAGATAGATATAATTAATAATATAATGAAAATAGTACCACCTCTTCGTGTAGTATGAGACGCCTGGTTGTGGTGCATCTCTGTCCAGCGGTGCCAATGCAAGCGAACACGATGGACTGTGCCACAGCCTCCAAGTCTGCGTCAGGAAGAACAATGATGGCGTTGTTACCCCCCAACTCCAGGAGACTTTTGCCAAATCTCTGTTGAACTGCTACTCCCACCTTTAGACAAACAAAATGAACAATTACAAGTATGTTCTGTAGTGAGATATTTTTGCGACGTAGGTATGTCAAGTAATTGGTATCAATACAAAAATGTAAGTAGTAGATAATAAATTAATTATATTGTCACAGACTATCTATAACTTCTGAGTCTACTTGTGACTGAATAAATAATCAACACTACGCTGAGTAACAATTCTGACGTGACCCATTCTTCCCTAGCACCACAGATATGCCAGACATTTTTTTACATTTTTAATTTTAAGCCATTTTTATCACATTTTGAAATATATTTCAATAACTGGTAAGAGCCTACCTCTCGACCGACTGCAGTGCTCCCTGTGAACGAGACAAGCGGTAGCCTGCTATCGTTGGAAATGCGCTGCCCGATTGCCGCCCCTCCAGTCAGCAGACAGGAGACAGCTCCAGGAACGCCGCTGGACTCTAGGACAGAGGCTACCAGACGGGTGGTGGCCACCGCAGTGAGGGGAGTAGTGGGGGCCGGCTTCCACAATACACAATCTCCGCACACCTTAAAAAGATACATTTACAGATAAATACAAGCCTTATAATTAATTAAATTAAAAAAAAACAAATGGTTGCATGAAAATAAAGGGTTTAATAATTTGGTTATAACGAATTTTCACTCTATTATATTCTCTCATAATAAATTGTCTTTTAAAGGTCTCGTTATGTTCTAAAAATCAAGAAGTTTGGAAAATAATGTGGACGAAGTCGATGAAAACTTGTGATTTTTGACCTGTTACTATATGTCCTATTACTATAGTATATACTTTCTGCAGAGATTCTGTGAAACACTTAATAAAAAATAAAGAAAAACGTATGTTTTTTAAAAAAATAATGTCTACTTCACAAAATATATATAAAATATGGAAGTACTTTCGGTATTGCTACCATCTTCAGCCACAATTTAACAAATACTAGTTGGAAGTTTCCTTTCCGAACTGTCCTTTTTTCAGTCAATCAATCAATCAATCATTTCATCAATTTGAGACGAAATTGTATTTAATGTTTCTCAAGGTTTTAAACTTTACAGGAGAAAGGGACAGGGAAAAACGCCGCGAAGGATGGAGAAAGGAGAGTAGTAAAGAAGTCGACTTAATAAATTGTTTTATAAAAAGAAAATTCTAATTGACAGAAGGAATAGTTAACCTAAAGAACAACTAAGTTGCCCCCTCTCTCATGGGCCCCCCCCCCCCCCGCTTTCGTCGGACCCCTGCTGCAACTATTGATAGTTGTATTGGTAGTCATGGAACGTCAATAACTCGAGTTAAACTCGGACTTCTAAAACTACGAACCGTCAACCTGGATTTCCAGAGTTATCCATTCATACAACTGTTCAACTTACCATAGCCAACGCTGAGTTCCACCCGTACACTGCGACAGGGAAATTGAAGGCGGTGATGACGCCGACGAGTCCGAGCGGGTTCCACTGTTCCAAAAGGACATGCCCGGGCCGTTCTGAAGGAAGCACCTGTCCGGAGAGGGTCCTGGACAGACCGACTGCATAGTCGCAAATGTCAACGTACTCCTGCACTTCTCCAACACCTTCCGCCTTGATCTTACCTAACATCAAACATAATGTTACAAACTAAATCATTTATGTTTGACATTTCATGTATTCATTGTTCATCTGGAATGGTCTAGAAGTTCCATTTTGTAACTTTAAGGTTGAGTATAGAAAAGGGAAATGAAACAGATAATAATAAGATGAATTTATTTGTGTGTCTATCCAGAATCCCATATTGATTTTCAGCCAAATGAAAGAAGGGGATAAAAGGGGGAGGAGGCCGAAGTATAGGGGAAGTTATGCAATCGGTCAAAAATTCGATGCGGAGTTTTCAACGGAATTTCATGTTTTCCGACTTCTAGATTCCAAGTGTGAAAAAAAAAAATCTGTGTGTGTGCTTCTGTGAACAAGATAACTTCAGATAGAATAATTTTATATCTGAACCCAAAACACTTTAACGACGACACCTATTGTTTTTCAGCCAAATCGATGAAGAGAAAGGGGGAATTAGAGAGGAGACTTAACTTAAAAACTATAATAACTGCCGATAGAATGAATGTATCGACACTAAATTTTATATGTGTGTCCAAAACCCCAAATGGACAAAAAAAAAAAAAAAAAAAAAAAAAAACTTTAAGGTTAAATGTCCCGTATTTTATTATGAATTAATTTTACAGATGGCACCACTAGTAGCAGCAAAAGTATTAAATGTATTTCGGGAAAACGGCTCAACTTTTTTTAAATATTTTTTTCCTTTGAACTGTCGTCATTAAGCTCTTGTTTGTGGCAATTTTTGATGAATATTATGGCGGCTAGATAGGTGTTCTCTCCAATTAAACGGTATTTCTAGCCAATTTCTTTCGCACGTCATATCTTTTTTTTTTTTGGTTGAGGTATAAACGAACATTTTTTTTAATACAAACGATGTTCTATCGAAATAAATAAAAAAGTTCGATTTTTGAAAGTTGGGTGCTAACAACTTTACTTAGGTGAAAGGTAGACTTTTCAGTGTCTTCTTTTATTATTTCGGAGTTTTCAAGTGAACACAGCAATGGGGCTTGTGGAGCATCGACCTTGTAATACCGGGAAAATATTGTGTTCAACCCGCTACGCGGCCGGACCCCCAGTACGTATTTCGTATTTTAGCGACCTTAATATACAAATTTACATACCTTTTCCTTTCATAATCGATTTCTTATTGAGTTCTGATTCAATTATTAATCAAATTACATTGTTTTTTTCTTTTTTTTTTTTTAAACTTTGGTGCATCGACAACTGAGGTCATTAGCGTCTGCACAACTTTGATATTCGCTCGGTGGGGGCACCTTCAGTGCGGCTATCTCTCCTGACTGCTCTGTCAGAGCACAGAGAGCAGCAGTCCATGGTACCGCTCCGTACTCCGTTACATCGGGGTTCTCTTCCTGTCACTTCAAGAGCGGCAGAAGGGGGAGAGTACTCACCTCCTATTATATAAATTGTTATTCCGCAAGTTTGTTATTATACATCTAAACTATTGTTTTACATCGTTATCATTTGCAGACATTCCAGACAATAATATGACCAATGATATTTCATGGACCATTCTATATATATCGGGTAAGAGAGACAGTCAGTCAGCTGTTTTATATCCGTGTTCAGTGACCAATTAATAAGTTAATATGTAAATAGTTACTTATAGTGGTTATTTGATCCAGTGTTCTAGTTTTTTGTTGTGCATTGAATTCTTAAAATATAAGTAATATTTCTTTTAAACATGATTTTTATTAGTTATAAAAAACAGATGTGTATTTTCTCTTCATATTTTGTCAAGTTTACAAGTATTTGAAAACAGATAAAGAGTTACTCACTGTAGTGTGGATTATTTTCTAAGTCACAAGCAGACTCAGCAGTAAGGAAATCTGAGACAGTATTCAATTAACTAACTAACATTTCTTAATAACTTTTATTTCAAAAGACTGGTAAAAACACAGTTAAAAAAAATACTATCCAGATATATATCTACAATATATTATGTAATGCAATTTTCGAACACATTAGCCCCCCGCCTCCTCTCCTGAATATCGTAACATTAAAATACTGACCCATTTCGAGAGCGACCAGACTTCCCAGAGGTACAAGATGTTGCCTCAGCTTGTCCCCGATCTTCCGGACTATCTCACCACGTCTTGGGGCCGGGAGCTCAGTCCAGACTGACCACGCTTCTTCTGCTTTCTTGATGCTTGCTTCATACTCTTCTTCAGTGGCTCCGATCACCTCTGCAATCGGCTCTCCTGTAGCTGGACACAGTGAAACCAACCTCTGTAAAAAATGAAGATTTGATAGTGAATTCCGTCAAATTAAAAATAATTCTAAGCAGTGATCACTTCACTGTTTCATCAGATCTACCAAAGAATAAAGGTAGATAGAATTATTCTGGATATAAGCGCTTTAATTACATTTTATGTAACTATATGAGACTGATATACTGGGTATGTACACATTGGGAGATAGTAAGGATAGTAAGCACTAAGAGATGCTAAATATTACACAAATAAATGTTGTTAATTTATCTACTTTTATTTAACAGGGTCGTACCACATGCCATTCCTGATTTAAACTATTTTATTATTTTATTATAAATACACAGAGATCTGAAAATCCTTTCAATAGACGCAAATCTTGAAAGGCCTTCATAAGGATAGTTCTGACCTTGACAACTGAACGGTGAGCCCCCTTGAGAATGTTCAAGGATATATTATATCCTTGAACACTCTCAAGGTGGCTCACCGTTCAATGAGGTAACCGCTAGCCTCTCACAAGCTTGTCACACTCTTCAGATATACAGAAACGGACGCCGGTAGCTCAGTGGTATGCGTGCTTGCCTTCTGAACTCAAGATCATGGGTTCGAAACCCGGCCGAGGTCCTTAGTTTATTTTATCTGGGAGGTAAAATAAACTTAAGCATGCAGTCCTTCGGATGGGACGTTAAGCGATGGTCACGAGCCTGTAAGATGTCAGGTACTAGTTTAAGTCCCCTGCCCTAGGAAAATAAAAATTTAGGGTAGGCAAAATTTAGGACTTCCACAGTAGAGTCGTGCTCATGTACAACAGTGCGACGAAAAACCTTCTGATAGCAGGCGACATAAAGGTACCGATTTCTTGTGCACCCGATGGTTTGCACATTCAAAAAAAATCATGTCATTTTTATATTACTGGTTTTCAAAATAGAATAATTTTTTTTGGTTCATATTACTTCTACTACTACTTGAATTAATGTGACTTAGTTCTTAGTCCAAAATTTCAAGAATAAATTTCCATAAATGAAATGAAGAAGTAATTCACAAAGATCGGTTATAGTCTTACACCAATTTACTTTTTATTAGTATGACAATGTTTTGTTGTATATCTAAATATTATTTAGTGAATTATCATAACTGTAAAAATGATTGTGATATTATTTTCCAAACCTTCAAGCTATACTTGACAGGCTTTTTTCTCTAATTTTAAGATAACTGTTATATTCGAATTTGATTATGCTACTTGAATCATGATTATCGGACGTGATAATTTTCACAATGAAAACAAAACGGCATTGCATTCTTAAACGACCAACGAGAATTAGCGTTAAATATACTTATGTAGATATCGATGAACTAGGGAATACGAATATATTGATTCCCCGAGCAACTGTTCATTATTAATAGAACAAGTTACTTTTAAGTAATAAATATTATTTGTTGAATAATGAAACAAATAGTTTTTGTGACTCATGTGCCAGACTTTAACTATGATCTTACATCGCCAACTAACAGAGCGCTCTTTCGTTGCTCCCGTGAACATGAGACCTTAATTAAGGCTATCCTGGTATAATTACTTAGGATAGGGGTCTTTAACGAGTACCTGGCATCGCACAGTCTCGAGACCATCGCTTAACATCCCGTCCGAAGGACGGCGCGCTCTAGTTTTTTTACCTCCTAGATATGGGCCTCATCCGGATTTCGAACGAATAGTTTTCAATTTACTTATTAGTATATTAAAATAAACGTACATACTAACAATATAATAATAAAAATAAACTAACAGACGGAAAGCGCACATTGAATTTTATTATCATTTTAGCCAATTCGGTCGATGTCTCCTGGCATAGCTTAGAAAGAAAATGAGAATTTATTCACTAAAAAAAAGTGATCTCTGTTATGTTTCAGAGGATTTCTGTAGAAATTAGCTTACGTGCTCACTACAGAGCCCATCGGGTATTGTAAAATGGGTTTAGAAAATATAAAATAAAAAGTTATAGGTCAATAAATAAAGCTGATAAGGAATATTGATTAAAGCTTTGCTTTTCTGGACTAATTATGTCTGCTAAGAACTATTATTTCTCAAGATTTAATAAATGAAAGACAGCTTACCTCACCAGTTCCTGTCCATTGGCCGTTATAAACACCAGGGTTCGATCTTGTTAAGCCTAAATCTTTCAAAAATGAATACCGCGGATCATCTATAAGATATTTTCCTTGAGATGAATAATTTTTGGCCATGATAATAAAAATGTTGGCAGTTTTATTTAAATTAGAGAAGATCCTTACAGTTGGAAGCATCTCATATCACTACCCGACTGTCGTCATTTCACCTGATTACGTCAAGTTATCTTCTTATCGGAACATTTTTTTTTTTTTTTTTGGTTGACCGTAGGCTTCCCAATCTCTAACGAATATTATCAATTTTTCTAATAAACGACACTTAATATGTATACCTATCTTTAGTATAGTGACTATATATAGCATAGAGTTAGCTTCAAATAAAACAAACAAGAGCTGATGTCTTTGAATGATATAATTTAAAAAAAAAAAAATTTCTATACACCTGCATAAATTAAATATACAAGCAAAAGTGCTAATGACAAGAAAAAATCAATGCTGTAATGTCAAAAGATGTGGAGAAAATGTAGAGAAACATTTAATAATTATTATCGGTAATGGTTAATGATTAAACTGATTTTCTCTATTTTTAGTTCAACAGAATTTATTTATCTAAACATCAACATCAGAATTACTTCTTTTCAACGCTATAAAACTAATGCAAATTAAAAAAATGAACTAAAAATATATAAATATATTGAAAAAATCTATCATTCTCTATATTCTCTTTTATTTATACAGTAGATACTTTTATTTTTTTTTTTTCTTCATAATCAAGCTGTTAATTTTATGTTCATTCATGTCAATCTTTTGTATATTTATATATGTTTAATTTCTAGTTTTCTCCAATGTAGCACTAATTTATTTATTTCATTCTACGACATACTGATACATTATTTCATTGTTTCCTGTTCTTTTCTCTGGATGTATTTATTCTTAGGGGACCTCGATTCCAGAATAATAAAATTTTTTTTTCATTTAATAAACTAATAACGCTATGAAGAAAGTTTATAATAACGTGAGAATAGAAGAGTTTTGAACATATTTTTTTATTGTTTTTTGATAATAACATAAAGTTGTTTTTAAGAAAAAAAAATAACAAAAATGAAATAGAAGGAACAAGCAAAAGCTACCAAAAAAACAAACTCATAATTTCTTTAAAGGGGGAGAGAAGTATCGTGTAGGACTATAGTCGAGTAGGGTGTCAGTTCCAAACGAGTCGCTGGTTTTAACAGGCCGAGGAGTTCCTTCGTAGCGTTTAACTAGATCTTCTAAATCGTCTCGGGTTTTACATATCCTTCCTAGAACTATTTACAAAATACAATTTAAATATATAAATTTAAATTTATTTTCACAGTTGTTATACAGAGTGAACTGTAGTCAGTGTGAATCATTTTAAGGAATGAATGTTTTTATAAGTGTCTGAAACCTTTATACATTATGTAAAAAAAGTCTACATTTTCGGGACTTTTTCAAGCCACAAACTCATCATTAAATTTATACGCTTTAAAATAAAATGTCTATAATTAATTATAAACATGAATCAAGAACACATTTAATAACAAAGTTCTGTTCTGAGCGTAAATTTGATGATGTGTTAGTGACTTGAAAAATTCCAAAAAATGTAAATGTTTTTACATTCTTTCAGTGTGTGTTGTACGGCTCATGTGAAGGTTTGAGACACTTGAATAGAATATTTTTATAAAAATATGACGAGCTTTCGAATGGTTGTTTTCAAGATTAAGTGAAGCGTGGAGGTAACTATGTAAAAGCGAGTTTTTGATCAAAAACACACTAAAGACCCCTACCCTAGATGAATAAAAATCTAAGGAAAGCGACATTTAGGACTCCCGAAGTAGATTCGGACTCATGTCCATCAGAGCGACGAAAAAACGCTCTCGTAGTAGGCGATATGATCTCGTAGTTAAAAGCCCGGACATGAGTCACAATAACTAACAATAGTATTTAATGTATGTTTTGAAATACAGTTTGGATAAGAAATTATTATTTCTATTGTGACCATAATATCAAACATTCATATGCTTAAGCTTTTCTTCCGGGAACTGTATATGTACTTGGCTGTTCTTCCAGTAACTACTGGATTTAAGTATTTATGATATTTAACATTTTTGCAGAGATATTGTGAAACAATAAACATTATAAAGAAAAAAGTATGTTTTAAAAAAATATTGGCTATAAAAAATATATGGGAGTACTTTCGGTATCGCTACCATATATTTTATAAATTTTGTGAAATAGATATTAAAAAAAAACATACCTACCTTTTCATTATAATATTTATTAAGTCTTAATGTAATGTCTAATTCTCACTTAAAGCATTGAATATTAACTGTTAACGTTTATTTAGGGTTAACGGTGTTCTAATTTTTTAAGAATATGTTCTTCGGGAAGTCTTAGCTGTAGTTATTAAAGTGTGAAAAAGTTAATAATCAAAAAGAGACTAGTTTTGAACAGAATTGTTTTTGCTATTTGCGCAATTATTTTAAGGAATAAATTAAGAAACAGGGAAAAAAACAAAAATAAAAACCTGCGTTGCTTTGAATTTGCCCACGATAACAAGATATCCTCAGTATATTTTTTAAAATATCTTCCAACTCTTTGTCATACGTCATATGACAATTGGAAACATCAATAGCGTGGTTTTTCTTTTCCCAATTTTCAATATATTTGTCCAAAGCTTCAGAAGCTGATTTGAACGGTACTCCGTTTATTTTATAAGAAGGAAATCCGATGGTACCATGAATACCTAAAAAAATAAAATATATATTTTATTTAATGTTTTCGACCCCTTATTATAAACATTTTTAAAAAAAGTTAAGAAAAATATTCAGGCTCAAAAAAATTGTAATAACTGCTAATGTAATGAATAGAGACGAAATTTAGTATGCGGATTCAGAAGGGCCTCTGTAAGTGGACTACTGATTTTGAGCCACAACGGTAAATTGGTGTTGAGAGTGAAAGCAAAATCATAGTTGATTGGTGAAAGAGCTGTTGTTAACAGAGCAACACATTGTTATTGTTATTGAGCATCCACAAGGTTATTTTTGGCAGAGCTGGCTTTTAGTTAAATTGAACCATTTTCAGTAACCTCTTTGGAGGCAGAATTGCATAAATCAGTAAGCATTGAAGGTATGTAACTAAAATATGGCTCATCCAATAATTATTATAAACTTGTGGGCAGATAACAACTGTCTTCAATTTAAGAGAAAAAATTATAGATAACAGAAAAAAAATCATTTTTTTTTCTCACAGTAGCAAGGATTTAGCAAAAAAAAATCGTCGGTGAATCCCCGACAATGTACTTCCCCAGCACGAATATACTAGGAGTGCAATGCATTCTTGCTGTTTGCAAAAACTGAGTAAGGCATATCTGTATAAAAAACTTAGTTAATGTTTTAATAATTATCAGTAACTTCTCACCTTGTATGTTCTTTATGAATATATTAATACTTTAAATAGATTTCAATTGAATTCAATGGATTTTTTCTAGCCTTTTTGTAGACAACAATAGCTGTTTTTGCACAAAATTCTTTTTCTATGTGTTCTTTGTATGTTGAAGAATATTTTTATCGAAAAAAAGTCGAAGTTTGTACGTTAGAACACTGAAAAAAACGGCTCAAAAAAAATGGTGTCCGATGGTAAACCGAAAAGAGCTTCGCCCGGATTTTTACATTTGAAATAGGAAAATTCTATTTTGCACTAGAATTTTATCTCAATTGATTTCAATGGGGATTTCGTTTTTCGGTGATTATTCCTTCGTGGTATGTTCGATTTCAGATTTTTTTTAGTAGTAAACCATCGTCACCGTGTCACCTACCATCGTGGCAAATTTCAATGTGATCGGTAAATAAAAAAAATACATGAGTCGCCTAAGAGAGAGCTTCGTAAACTCAGCTCAATTAGTTGTTTTCGCTCTCACTCCAAAACCAATGGATCGATTGGGCTAAAAATCTATAGTTGACTAATTCGTACAAAAAGGCGTCTGAATCCTCATACTAAATTTTGTATTACATCGGCAGTTATTGGGGTTTTGGAGTTACGTCCCCTCTGATTGCTCACTTCCCTTAGCTGATTTAGCTGAAAATTAAGAACTTTCATCCTTATGGGGTTTTGAATTTACATATGAAATTTTGTATCGATGCATTCATTCTATCAGGAGTATTCACAGAAACACATCTCTTTTTTTTCATTTTTGAATTCAGGATGTCGGAAAATATGAAATTCCGTTGAAAACTAAACATCGAAATTCTAACCGATTACATAACTTCCTCTATACTTCGTATAGCTGGGGAAGTAAAAAACTTACATATTTTTCTATCAAAGTTATTCAACAAAATGAGGTTTTTTTCCCCCAGAAGAGAAACAATAGTTTTTATTGAAAAAAAAAAAAAGGCAAGTTTGGTGCCTCCTACAAGTATTATTGTTATAGAATTGGCGCCCGAAATAGAAGACTTAAATTATTTTAAATTTGTGATAGTGTCTGAAATTTGTAATAATTGTATTAAAATTTGTAATAATCATTTTTTTTTAAAATTTGTTTGAGAAATTCATTATAAATAAGCGTCCAAAATGGCGGATTCTAATGTGGAGGGTGTTCAGAGCACAGATCAGAATATAGGAAATGGCGAACAAAAGGAAATATTTTACAGTAATAATGTAGTTAGAATGTTTCAACAAATAATGGAGTAAAATGAATCAACTAAAAATGAATTAATAAATCAAAGTAAAGGAACTAATAATAAAGTTAAAAATCTAATTGCGGAATAAAAAAATTGTTACATAAATGGGTAATAAAAACGTACAAATTAGGTCATCGACATTTTGGCGAAAATGTCATCCTAAGGACCAGAGAAATGAGAAAGTAAAATGTAGGACTCCCAGATTAGAGTCGGACTCATGTCCGATAAATAAAGAGCGCTCTGGTAGCATGAGTCACAATATCTAACTAATCTTTAACTTACTCCCAATTAGGGCAGAAAGGACAAGATCTCTACAGGTTACTACAATTTTCTAGTTCCTTTATTTATTCAACCTAGCGTTCTTCAATAATTTGACAAAATTACAAAAAAAATATAAATATATTGCGTTTGCCTACCTGTTTTGTTATATTTGGTATTTCTTTGCATATTGTATTTCTATCTCATTATTTTTTTACTATGAACTTTGGTTTTGACTTTTTATAAAAATGATTCAAAATATTTATGACCACTTTTTTATTTTTATTTTTTTTCTGCATGATCTTTCCAACTAAATTTTAAATTAATTGATTGGATGAATAATGCAGAGCCGAATACTGTTAAATAAATTTATTGTTAAAATTTAACTATAATACAATAATCACATAACAATATAACTAAAACATATGTCAGTATAATAATAATTAAGGTCAAGTTAAAAACACATTAATAACATTAAAAACAATACATTATTTATAAAGATTTAAATTTCATCTTAAACATTAATTGAGCCTATACAGTGTTAATGTTTTTATTTATTTTTGTCATATTTAAACAGTGCTCTAAAATATATACTACATTTATGGTCTTGACAATTATTTTTACACATAAATTATATTTTTATTCCAATAAATAGACCTACTTTCAAACAAAATTGTAAAATAATTACTTAAAACTATGTAAATTACATACATTATAGATTGAATATTACAACATACAATTGAAGGAGGACTAATTTAAGTACTGTACAATAAAATAATAATTATACAATGAAATATAATATTTTAAAGATAAATTGTGTTACAAATTATACATTTAGTATAGTTTGACATGAAAACTATTGTAACAAAAACAGATTTTATGGCAAAATGTTAGATGTTAAATTACATACTATGTTTGTATATGGTCTGTACATATATTCGCCTAGTATTAGTTTAGTATAAAAATAAAAGTGAATTGTAATTTGTACCTTACTCATTTCTACAGAGCATGTTCCTAAATATAAATAAGTATATATATACAGACTAAGTACGTTGAGAGGATGACCAAACCTAGGACCAGAAAGCTCATGTCACAATCTGGCTCATAATGATGCTATATGTCAAATTTCATGAAAATCCGTTAACGTTTAGCACTAATTTTATGTTTCAAGCCTCCCGTTCATAATTTTGAGACATGATATAGCCTATTTTTTTAAATAAAGAAAAAACGTATGTTTTAGAAAAATATTGTCTATTTCACAAAATATATATACTATGGGAGTACTTTCGGTTTTGCTATCATCTTCAGCCACGATTCAATACTCAGTATGCTCGTGGCTGAAGATGATATCAGTACCCAAAATTCTCCCATATTATATATATTTTGTGAAATAGACAATATTTTTTTTAAAAACATACTTTTTTATTTATTTATTATTGTTTTACAATATCTCTGCAAAAATGTTAAGTATCATAGCCTATTCTTCAAAGGGGCTTATAAGGATACTTATGTGAAATTTCATTTCCGATCATCGTTTAGGCTTCATGTTGGAACAAACAATTCTAGTTTCAACATTATTAATATAGATGGCCTAAGTAAATAAACCAGGATAGGCCAAATTTAAGACTCACACAATAGAGTCGGGCTCATGAGAGTCACGGTAATAACCAACAATAAAATAATAATTTAAAGCATATATTTTCATCATAATGAATGTTAATTTCATGGTAAAATTTACTTAAATCAGATTGTTCAATTAAATTTCTTAAATAAATTTTGTAGAATTCATATATACGTGAGCCTATTTTGGTCAACCTCTCTACGAACTCAGTTCATATTAGCGTATTTAGAAGGCTATTATTTTCTTTATTAAAGTTTATGTCAGTACATTTTATTTTCATAACTGCCATTAAAATCATATTGACTCATTTTTCTACAAAAGCAGTGTTTTCTTTACTTTTGTGCCCAATTACATTATATATTTGTTCAATACTTTTCTATCTTCATTACAATTGATTTCTCTAAGTGAGATATCTGACTGCTGCTCCGTCACCCAGAAAGTCAACCAAAAAGTTTTTCAAAACATGAATGACAATAAGGTTTGTCATTTTGTTCTTTAAATGTTCCTTTGTTCAATTGTTTTAAACAAAAAGCACAAACAAAATGTTCTGGATGAAATTTTTTGAACATGGCTGTTATGCATCGACCTGAAACATTCAAAAATTATAAATTAGTCTTAATAACTATAGGATATACTTAATCTCTTATACATGACGGATGAACATGATTCGACTGTAAAGCTGGGGTCGACGATTCAATTTCAAACATCGAATTGAAAGGGTAGTAAAACGTAAAAAGTAATTCAGTGAGATTGATCAACCAAATTGACGAATGAAAGAAGTAGACACAGGTTCTACTTTTGTTCAATATGACAGAACCAATCCGGTTGAAACTTCTATATTAAACGGTCGAAACTATAAACTTATTAAGAGTCAATCCAGTTTTCCATCCACTATTGTCGTTGGCTCTTTTTCATTATTTTTTTTCAATAAGTCTATAAAATGCAGCGCGGGAGGGAGCCTCACTAAATCTTCCACAATACACCAAACTATATAAATTCACTTGGTGCTATTTTATATTGAATTGTCTCATTCAATTTGGTGGAAACGAGTAAAAATTGCATTTCAATGAGGTCATCAATAACTGATTCAATTTTATTGTCAGTGAAATTGAGCAGTTTAAATACTGTTTTTACAGTATTATATATATTTATATAGTATTCGTTTAAATACTGTACTCCATTTTATTTTTATTCATTCATAACTTCATATTTAATTTTGTTTATCCTTAGCTACCCTTTCTTCTTCTTGTGTAATATAATTGTGCTGTATTTGTTATTGTGCCAACCTGCGTCTGTAATATCTCTCTCTCTCTCTCTCTCTCTCTCTATATATATATATATATATATATATATATATATATATATATATATATATATATATATAGAAAGAAAAATATTTAAATAAATAAATTTAGTCTAATCTAATCTACATTCGTTATGAATAGGTTCGTTAGCCAATGAGTTGGGATTTACCAAATGATAGAGACAGATACCTGTGATGGGTTTGTGACATCCAGCGCAGAGCGACCCCCGCTTGGCGTGATAGTGGGTCTCACAGTAGGGCAGCCCTTCATGGTCAAAGAACGAACCTCCTTGGAACGGTTGCCGACAGTCCTGAAACAATAACATTCAATATTTTTTAAAAAAATCTGTAGTTCGACTCATAATTAAAGAAATTGTTCAGGGCTTGGAATAATATTTTAAGATGGCGCCAATAGTTCAGAGGTTGCTTGTTTGCTTACTGTGCTCAAGTTAGGTCTTTTATTTGGAATGTAAAAAGCCTTGAGCACGCCGTCCTTTGAACGGTATGTCTTAATATAAGCCCCGAGCCTGTGCTATGTCAAATTCTTTTTAAAGATTACCCTGCACTAGGTAACTAAACAAAAAAATATATAGATGGAAATGAAATTATAATGACACCATGAAAGCATATTAAGTTGAATTATTATTAATCCTATTTAATATCAGCTTCCTAGTTTTATATTATATATATGAAATTGATATGAATATTTGACCTTATAATAATTATAATTTTAGGAGAAAGACAGTTCAGAATGTCGAACATAGCATATAACTGCGATATTCGATTGCAATTAATTCGACAATATCAACTTGAAAATTTTCGAGATAAGTACCGGTTTAGCTAATCCGTAGAATCAGCAAAGAAGACTATAAATAATAGACAATTAAATAATCCTTTTTTAACAGCTGTGGTTAATAATATCTAAGATGAAGTACAGAAAATAATGACAAGTACCCTGCCCTACGTAACGTAACTCTGGGTAGACAAAATTTAGGACTCCCATTACCGATTATTTTTTTATTTAGTTGATTTAAAAATAATTCGATCTGGGGAGTACATATTCACCGGCAACATTTGTATTACTTTTGCTGAAGTCTGATCCTCAAAAGATACATTTACTCTACTCTCATGAACGCTTCAATTTTCTCCATTATGAAAGCCTTATTTTCTGTTTGGTTATTTGTTTTTATAACTTATGCCTGGACTTTAACTACGTGGTCATATCGCCTACTACCAAAGAGCTCTTTCGTCGCTCTGGTAAACATGAGCCCAACTCTACATTAGGTTTCCTAAATGTTGCCTACCCACGTTTAGTTACCTGGGGTTGGGGGGTCATTAACGAGTAACTAAAATTTGTTTTTGTTTTTCATCTTATATATTTAGAGGGCGCCGGTAGCTCAGTGGTATGCATGCTTGACTTCTGAGCTAAAGAACGTGGGTTCGTAACCCGACCGAGGCCCTTAGTATATTTTATCTGGGAGTTAAAATAAACTTAAGCACGCCGTCCTTCGGATGGCACGTTAAGCGATGGTCCCGAGCCTGTATGATGTCAGGTACTCGTTAAAGACCCCTGCCCTAGGTGAATAAAAATTTAGGGTAAGCAAAATTTAGGACTCCCACAGTAGAGTCGGGCTCATGTCCACCAGAGTGACGAATGAGCGCTCTGGTAGTTGGCGATATGACCTCGTAGTTAAAGCCCGGACATGAGTCATAAAACCTAACCTAACCTCTTATATATTATTTAATTAAAGGATGTTTCACTGCTTTCTTTCGATTAGCTAAGCCGGTACTTTTCCCGAAAATTTCTAGTTGATATTTGATGTCAATCGAATATCATCTTTATATGCTATGTTCGAAATACTGAACATCCTCTTTCCTAAAATTATAATTATTATAAGGTTAAGTATTCATAATACTTTCATATGTAATAAAAAACCAAGGAGTTTATAAAACTAGGGATCTGAAAAGAGGATTGTATCCCGCCTATTGTCTTCATAATTTTCATTTCCATATTTTTTGATGTTAAACATAATTCAACCTTGACTATTATATCGATGTTGTCCAGGCAGAGGAGCTCTACCCTCAAAACTACAATTTTTAGGAGGTACTTTTCAATTTTGGACACCAAGTACATGTCGTAGTGTATAAAACTATTTAATTTCCTAAAATCAAATTTTGTGGGTTCCAATGATACTAATTTGACTAAATAAAGTAGATATTTCAAGATTAGAAAAGTTATAGTGAAGCTCTGTGCAGTAAAGTCCTAACCCCCTCCAACTTCAGTGGGGCTCAGCTTCTTTTGTCTGGCATCAAGTTAACCCACTCTGAGAGATAAAAAAAAAAAAAACTTGAGCATGCCATCCTTCGGATGGAACGTTAAGCGGTGTGCGATGTCAGGTAGGTTAAAGGACCCCTATCATAGGTATATAATTCTGGGTAGACAAGATTTAGAACAGTAGAGTCGGACTCATGTTCACCTGAGCGACAAAAGTACTACTCTGGTAGTAGGCGATATGACCTCACAGTTAAAGCTGATAAGCAAGTAATAATTCGTGAAAGGACGACGGTTGGATAGGTCAAAGTGACCGATGGTTGGATTTATTTGCCACTTTGATTCTGTAAATGCTTTCATTCAGTCAAAAAAGACGAAAGTTAAGGCTGCTTGACTGTTCAGCTTCTAAGCCAAAAAAAAACTTAAAACGCCAACCTTGTCAGCTTCTCCAAAAAATCTTGCTGTTGTAGCTGACCCAATTTTCAAAAATAAAAAAATGAGGGTCGGCCTGGACATCATCGATATGATTCACAACTTCAAAACTGAGTTTCCTGATTTTTTTTTTTTTTTTCCTTTCAATATTTAGTATTGCGCCGTTAGCTATTTCATTGAGCTTGGTGATTTCGTAACTTTCATATATTATTCTGAAAACAATTCATTGATTCACAACACAAAATAAAATAACATTATTATTCCCATAAATAATTATACTGGCTCTCTTAAATATTTTAAAAATAATTATTTAAAACAAATTAAAATAAATAGATCATATTAGCTTACTTTTAATTGCAACCTTTACCACACATGATTTATGAGAAACAGTTGGGTCAGCGAAAAGAAAAAAAAAACACGAAGAGAAATCTATTTTAAAATCATTTACGTTTTCAAAGAACATCAGTGTTACTATTTTTAGCTAAGAACGAAAGATGAAAAAAGAACGAAAACTAGTTGTATATATGTATGAACTCTGGTCAAGGACTACCAAAACTGTGTTTCAATAACTCTTTGACAGAATATTAAGGAATTAAGAGTCTTAATTAAAAAGATGGGTCCTAAAGAGTGATGGTCGTCCATTCTGCCCTAGTTAGAGTAAATAAGGACATTAAACCCATCATATGTGACGATTGCAAAACTTCTTCACGAACATTAAAAAAATAAATATAAAAATAAAATTAATTAAAAAAAAAAAATATCTTTAATATCTAGCGATTTTTTTGTTGTTGTCATTCTATGTGTATTTATACACATTACACAATTATTAATATAGACTTTTAATAAAATTAAATGTAACAATTACACGGTAGAATTCATTCACTAAATTAAGGCCTGGCGTTAAAAAAAAAAAAAAAAATGTTGTCATTCTATGTGTATTTATACACATTACACAATTATTAATATAGACTTTTAATAAAATTAAATGTAACAATTACACGGTAGAATTCATTCACTAAATTAAGGCCTGGCGTTAAAAAAAAAAAAAAAAATAGAAATAATATTCCTTGCAAATATTACCTTATGTATGTAAAAAAATTGCTCAAATATTAAAATGTATTTTTAGGTTTCATAGTGTTTATTTATTCATTAATTATTATTTTTTTCCAATATATTTACTCTTCTTTAAACTGACTTTTATTAATGACGTCAGTCCATTTTTGTTTTTCTAAAAATATATTTAAAGAAACTGATACAATAATACTCTCGGATATATATATATATATATTTTTTCTTCAAAACTGAGTTTACCTAAAATAGATGTTTGAATACTACAGCTCTGGATTTCATTTTTTGGAAATAAAAGGAGATGGTAGTCCTTAAACGGAGATTAGATTGACTTTTTTAATTTTTTTTTTGAAAAATGCAAGTAGGTCAGCATTATAATGACACCTGTCATCCTATTTATGAAGTAGGCCAAGGGTTTTTCAAAATGTGAACTTCTGTAAAACTCAAGTGGGCTTGTAAACAAATGTAAACATATGTCTTCTTTGCCTCTGAAAGGCGAGGTGGTAAATTATCTTCTGTTGCACACAACAACCATTTCTTGACTTATTATTTTTTTTAAATAATTTCTTTTCTTTCGAATTATCAAATCGCTGCTCGAGGAATAGGCGATACCAATAGTACAGTCCACTATTCATTAAGTTGTATCTTGACATAAAAAAGGTTTGGCTTAACTCGCAGCATCACCCAATAGGATTCACATCTTAACAGATAAAACAATGAATTTGATTGGACGATACCGTTCAAACCTAACCTCATCTGTAAATGTCAAATCGAAACTTAACAAAAAAATACCATACTCACTATAAACAAAAGAGCCAATACAATTCAGGGAATACATGTTATATTTTTGTGTGCGTTTTTAAAAATATTTTATTAATAAAAATATGTTTATTTATCTATACAAATAGAAATACACAAATAATTGGGAATTAGGGAGAGGTTTTATGGGTGGAAAAGCGACCGGTCGTGTTATAGTATACAAAACAAAGTTTCGTTCAGTTATTGTACATATTCTTCAGTCTTCTTCTTCTTCGTCCACTCCAACACACTTGGGACAGACTGGCTTCCCTTCCATCGCATAGAAGGTCTTCCCTTTTACAGCCTTCCTACAATCCTTCAAGAGAAAAAAACAAACATATATACACTTTATTTATGATATATTCACAGTTCTTACCTTCATTTCTTATCAAACTGCGTCCAAGCTTTTCACAATCAAAAACAGTTTTTTTGACACGAAAAGATAAGTCCAAGATTGTGAAAATAGACAAAGGAATGACAATTTCTTGTCCTTAATTTACTACAAATTAACATATATGAAAAAAATTAAAGCGAAATTGGTTTGATTTATATTTTTAATTAATTATTTTTCCTAAATAAAATTATGACTTGTCCGTCATTAAATCTCCCGAATAAGAGAGATTAGTGGTCTGAAAAAAAGTTGGAAGCTAATAGGCCTGTCCCCTTATGATATATTCAGTTTTAAAAAAACATGTTTGTGTTATTTTAAAATTTTGTGTGGGTTTTGTATTGTTAATTTTAGCGAAAATAATAGGTCATATATCATCCGCTAAGACGCTCTAGTGCAAGATATTATATATTAATAGGCTCCCTGTTTGGAACCTCCACTAAAAGAATACCGTTAAAACGATATGTCACTCAGTATTTTACTAAAATGTAAATCCTGGAGCTCTCCCCCAAAAATCATTTTAATGTAACCAATTCATTGCGCCGGTTAAGATATATATATGTTAAGCTGTGTTCGCGCCACGCTGAAGAATAAAAACACACCGAAAGAAGCAATATTTATATACATTCAAAACTAAAAGCCCTGAAAACAATATGCACCTTCTCCAAAATGAAAATAAAAATGCATCTGTCGGAGGGTAAAGCGTTTAAAAAGCCCTGATAATTCCAGTGACAAAATACTTGCCCTTAAGGACTGGAATCCCTTTCGATAAGAACCTTTTTCTGAACGAGGTGACTAATTTAATTATATTTTCAACATTAATAATAAAAATATATATATATTTTTTCGATAATAAAAAACCCACCCTGCAAACAAAACAATCAGCATGCCACTGAGTGCTGAGAGCAGAGACATAGTTCTCCATGATGGGTCGGGAACATCCGCCACACTTAGGGGCGAACATGTCGAAGTAGTCGTCCCGACAGTAAGGTCGTCCGTCCTTCTCGTGGAATCCATCCTCCCCGAACTGCTTCCCACATTGAGCACAGAAGAAGTGCTCTGTGTGCCATGTCTTCTCAAGGGCTGTCACGCATTTCTGTGAAAATAAACAGGAAACATAACTTCAGCTGCAACAACTGTATTAGCCCTTCAATTCCGTTTAAACAAAGTTTAATGAACTATTTTACAGCGCTCTAGAGATTACCTAAATTAACAGAACATAATTTTCCGGAATTTAAATCAGAAAATGGAAGTCAGTAAAGATACTCCATTATTTCATAGAGTCAAACCTCGGTAACTAATGCGGAAGTACATTTCTCTATTAAAAAAAAAATCTATCAATAGAGAAAAAATACAAGCACAACCTATAGAATAGGAAATTTCTCAAAATGAACTTCTGTGAAAATTAGATTGATAATTCACAAAGTAATTTAATATATTGCTAATAAATTGGAAAATATTATGTTTAATCTTGTATATGTATCACAGTTGAAAAATGTATTCACAACAGTGCTTAAAAAATTCCATCAAATAAAGAAAAATAGAGAAAATTAAATTTATTCCCGGAATTAATGAATATATTGCTAATTCTATTTAATTTATTTCAACAGCCTACATCACAATTATTTCTTTCTGAATATACAGAACTGTTGCAAGTTTGAAATGGCAAAATAAAACGCTTAAAAATATAAATTATATTGAGTTCTATTAGTTTGAAAAGGCCAAACTTTACAAAAAAAAAATAATAATATGAAAATAATACACCAAAGCTCAAAAGCACATAGTAAGCTATAGGTAACAAATCATTCGCTATCATTTTAGAAGTCATACCAAAGCAAGCGATGCTCCGATTTTTCTGGTTTAACGAACTTAACCTTCGTTTTTACAAGAATTTTTGAAAAAATTGGAATAAGCAGGAAGTTGTTCGGCGAAAGGACACATATAAATACAAGAGAATTTTAACGAACCCCTCCAAATCTCCCCCAGGAGCATTTTTTAAAATGAAAATATGGCGATAGTTTCCATTGGTCTCACCAACCGGCCAAGCGCATAAGATGATTTTTCATAGATATATAGCTAAAATATGAATAATTCCCATCTATTTTGAAGGTGGCGCTACGGAGATTCGACTGTAGTTCTGATCAGACGATTATATACGTACATCGAGAATAGGTCCGTTACAGTAGGCACATCTGGGGCTGAAGAGGTTGTGGTAGTCCGGTTCACAATAGGGGTGACCATCCCTCTCAAAGAAGTTCCTCGTTCCTAGTTCCTGATTACAGTGGGTGCAGACAAAGTGCTCCGGATGCCATGTCTTCCCAAGAGCGGTGATCACTTGGCCCACAATAGGTTTGTCACAGGCAGAGCAACAGCCCTTCTGTGAGGTAGATACTCCTTGTCGGGACATGTTCTCTGTGAGGGAGCCAAGCATACAATCAAGAGCAGCCTCTCTTTTGACACTTCCACCGACCGCGTGTCGATGACTCCCGCTCACCGGCTTTGCGTAGTTAGACTCTGGCGCTGGGGATGGAGGCGGATGAGAAACCTAAACAATCATCAATATTAGAAATTCGTATATATTTGTCTAAAACAGAAATAACATTCAGCTGCTGCCTGAAAAAAAATCAAACAGAAAGTTTATTATAGAAGAATGGAGTAATTATGAAGCCTCTATATGAACTGTACTTTTTCCTGACTCAAGTCTACTCAAGAAGAGTCTGTAGTGCCGAGTAAACTTCTTTAGAGCGACAGTCGTATGTCGAGGTGTAGACCGGGATAGCGCACAGTGTCAAAAGTCGTGAATGACACATTTTCAAAAATAAAGAGGAATTGTAAAGACTTTCTAAGATAATATTTTAAAATAATTGAAAAGACAAGAAGAGCTAAAACAAAAAAAATCTTAAATATCTCCCAGTTCTATAATTAGGAGCGAGTAAAGATTGAGTGTCAGAGACTATTTCTAGGTTTCTTGTAAATATAAACGAATATAGGGCGATGGAAGACTTATTTACACAATAAAAATAGATTTATTACTATTTACTGTGCAAAAAATGGGATAATTCTGCGGAAAAGTGAAAGTACACGACACACAGATAAATTTAATAAATTTTGTTTTTTTTTCTGGATTTTCTTACTTATTACATACAAGGCACGAAATGAGGATTATTTGATGAACACCCGGCTTCCTATAATAAATAATGATTACTTATTTCAGATTACATCAATTTTGAAAAATGTAATTTGAGATTATGAAGCACTGATGATAATCTTAAAGAGAATGTCAATATTTCAGGAATTATACTCAAATAACTAATATTGCATCTTTATTAGTCGAATAAACATTAGTTAGTAAGATTTTAATTAAAAAATAATAGAAGATTGCAAGAAATTAATGTTTAAAGGAGTTCAGAAATAAAAAAAAATTATGAAACTTGTACATGGGTTGCTGTAAATAAAATAATGAATGACAACCTGTGGAGAGCCGGGAGGTCACTGAATATCCCCGAGTATATAGAAGAAGTTAAGCCTCGAGAAAAATCACAAAAAAAACTAGGTGAAAAACATACACCGGGGAGTATTTTGTGATAATAACTGTGATAAGAATGATAATGTTAATAATGATAATGATGAGTACCGTTGGAGGGAGAAGAGAGAGGTAGAGGTGAGTGGTGGACTGGGGGCGGTTGGTAGAGGCACCGCCCCTAGTACCCCCGCCCCCACTCCGCCAAGGGGGCTATTTCCAGAAGGAGGCCAAGAATGGCCAAGCCCCACCCCACTCTGCCCCACACCGGGCGTCCCTTGCTATATTTGTCAAGTTGCCGTTTGCACAAGCAACAGGTAGCGTCCATCCGCCCGCCGGTTGAGCGGAAAAATTTTACACGGTAAATTTTTAGAAAATGTTTTAAAAAAATAATTATGATCAGAACAGACATTAAAGAATTTCTGTAGAGGATCATCGACAAGGATATCGATTAAAAGAACTCGCAACGAGGTGGTCTTAATGCTGAAATTTTACTCCTACTTATAAGGCCTCATATCACGTATAATACAATATGGAATGGCTCCTGCACTGAAGTGCGGAAGCGGCGCTAATGATAATCTTGCTTAAAGGTGGCGCGGCTGCGGTATAGAATATGCAATCCTACGAAGAAAATGTCTACAATGAAAGTTTTTCATTAACTGAAGTTTCAAGGTCTTTGTATAGAATACTAAATGAATTTCATCACAGAGCTGTGCAGCAGAAATTAAGCAAAATAAATATCAACTCGAAATTTGAAAAGAAACACCTTCTTACTACCTTTGAGATCACGCGCTTAGCAAGAGTACAGGTTCTCATCCCATGAACGAAAAATCAATGCAGAACACACATCCTTCATCCGTTTTGCGCACAAGGTGTTCTACACAAAAGAAAACAATTATAATTATTTTATTTTTTGCTTTCTGTTTTATTTTTGTTATTTTATAGGCATTGCTAGTAACCCATAGTGACCTACGCCTATAAAAAAATAAAACAGAAAGCGAAAAATAAAAAACAAATAATTGTTTTCTTTTGTGTAGAACATCTTGTGCGCAAGACGCAAAAAGTGTTTTTTCATATGAGAAGGATGCGTTTTGTGACAGTTAAATAAATAGCTGCTTATGAAATTTAAATATTTGGACCTCACAACTTTTAATAAATTCAGCTAACTGCTAATGCTAGTTCTGTATTTATTCATAATTATGTCCATTTATTTTCCTGAATTCCGATTTCCCTGACAATTTATCAGAACAGGAATAAACGCAAAAGATCTATTAACATGAAATTTGGGAAGGAAAACCTTATCACTATTGAGATCATGCGCTTCGTTCGTTCTTATCAATTATCATCACATAATGAAATAATGAACTTCGAACATATACCATGCGAGTAATTTTTTTTGTGTATTAATACCATGTGAGCGAGGCGCAAAAATGATACGATTTATTTTTTAATAAGAAATATGTGTTTTGTGACTTTGAACGGAAGAATAAATAGCTGCTAAATTTTATTAGATATTTCTATATTCATTCATAATTATGACTATTTGTTTTTCTGAGATCAGATTCTCCTGACAGTTTCAAGTGACCTTGTCACATTTTATTTTGTAAATTCTATTTGATATTTATATTATGACTTTGAAAAAAACATTTTCTATTTGGGAAAGCTAAATTAACTTGAAGCTTGTGACACATTCAGTTAGTATTTTTATTCCTCATGCGTTCTTAAACGTTGACGCTAAATGGGATGCGATCTCCCTGCCCAAAGGAGCTAACTGCTACCTATAGAATCACTACTTAGATAAAATTCAAATCAGGCATCCTCGCTCTATAGCTGATCCATAACTAACAAGTAGGGTTGCCACGAGAAATTTGAGAAACCGCTGTAAGCGGGAATCATATAAATTGGAAAATAATACTTTAAAGCCCATTATAATGAAATATTAATTTTAAAAAAAAGTTAATTAAATTAATACTATTATTTAAATAGAGTATGAATAAATCTTTTAGAATATATATAGCTCAGAGGTAGTGTGCTAGCCAACTGAGCTCAAGATCGCGGGTTCGAAATCCTGCCGAGGCCGTTAGGTTTTTTATCTGGAAGGTAAAACAACCTTAAGCCCGCCGTCCATCGGATGAGATCTTAAACGATGGTCCCGAGCCTGTGCGATGTCAGGTACTCGTTAAAGACCCCCTACTTTAGATAACTAAACCTAGGTCGGCAAAATTTAGGACTCCTATAGTAGAGTTCAGCTCATGTCCACCAGAGTAACGAAAGAGCTCTCTGGTAGTAACCGTTATAACTAACTATATAACAGTTTATGTTCAACAGAAAATCTCTACTTGAATTACATTATAAATACGATTTTTTATATGTTTCTTAAACTTCTCTGGGATGTTCCATGTTTCCGGCATTTTTTCCTCCAGAGGTGTCTTCTTATTTTTTTGGACGATATTTCGGGACAATTACAGGTCCCTTCTTCTGGTCACTATGAACCAGGCGTTGCCCGGGGAACTTTGACTTTTCTCCCAATATCTCCTATAAGGCTATTCCGTTCCTCGACAATACATTCATGATGTTATAATTTTCAATTATTCATACGGAATAAGGCTTATAGTCCTTCAACTGTAGTAACGCTAGCTTTGGAGCTAAAACTAATTTTTTATAATAAAGAACCTACAAATAAAAGAAAAATAACGTAAATAAATTAAAAATTGTTATTTTTACTCCATACATCAGAAATCTCAATCAATCAAAATTATCACAATTTAAATGTTTTATCTTAATTTGTTATAATTTTAATTTATATCTTCATTGTTATTAATTTAGTTATTTTGAAGATAAGAAAACACTTCTGATTTAAATTGTATTAATGTTCCTATAATATCAGTAATCATTTTGTTAAATACACAATCATTTCACGCAGATCACGGATAAATAGGTTAGAAATTGTATCTTTAATTTTAATTTTACCACTGTTATTAAAAGAAGAGAAGCGAATATTTCAGAACAAACAAATTCCTAACTGTTCCTAAAGACCTAGTTGTAAGTCCAACCCCTTCCTTAATTACCTGATGTACCTACATGAACAGGTAGCAAACAGTAAACATGTATTAGGTATAACTAAACGTGACGATGGTGTAATGCTTATATAGAATAGACAATATTAAAAGAAAAAGTTTGTTTTATTTATTTAAATATAAAGAACAAAACAACAACAAATAAAAAATAAGTGCATTTAATTTAGCCAGAAATACGAAAAGAGGACAAGGTGAGAGAATATAGGTTAATAAAGAAACAACTATAAATAGGATGAATATTAGCTGAGAAAAATATATTCACATTTTATTACAAAATGTGTATATGTAAAATTCCAAAAAAAAAAATTAAAAGAAACATGAAAAGAATCTCTGTTATTGTCATCATCCCTTTGGTCTTTGGCAAAAAGTACATTAAGTAATAACTAGAAAATGATACACTTGTCGCAAACATAAAAAAATCAAACATGAAGGCATATTTTTTGTTAAAGGTAAAAAAAATAAATAAATAAAAAAAGTAATTTTCGCTTGGAAGTAAATAAGACCATATTTTTTGGCATCCAGACTTCTTTTATCTAAGTTTAAAACGATTTAAGAGCCTTTTCTAGGCTAATCGGCTAACCGTACTATTTATATGATTTAAAGTTACGATAAACAAATAGGCCATAATGTTTTTCTTAAAATAAATGTAAAATTTCCTACAATATCCAGACCTATTTGTATACTTTTTTTTCTCCGCCTCTTCTTTATTTTTTGTTCTACACCCCCAGTTTATGAAGTATAGGGGAAGTTATGTAATCGGTATTGATATTTAATTTGAGTTTCACCCGGAATTTGAAGTTTTACGACCCCCTGTTTCCAAAAATGAAAAAAAGCTCAACACAAAAACCCCCATAAGAAATGAATATGGACACGAAATTTTATTTATGTAACCAGAACTCTATAAGGTCCTCAGGATAGTAATTTGATTTGAAAGTCAACCCTACTTTTTTCATCTCTTAAATTCATTGAAACTGCCATTTAGTATAATTTTTAACATTATGTCCACCAATGCTCGGCAAATGTTAGCTGGAGAGTCCAACATTCACCATGTCACCGGTTTTCTTTTTCACACTTTTTTGTTCAATTTTTTTTTACACATTTTCGCTATCTAAATAAGACCATATTTCCATTCCCGATTCCGTGCAGCTAAAAAATCTCCCAGATTCCGTACAAATTTAAAAAAAAAAAAAAAAATCATCCCAGATTCCGTACAACGTTTTTTATTACCAATGTATCTGGCGAAAAGTTCAAGAATACGGTTTGACAACTTTTTACAAAAACGACGAAGAAGTCAGGCTGACTATCCGAAAATGCATAGCTCTCGCTTTCCTGAAACCAGAAGATGTACTGGAAGGATGGTTGAATATCATGGCTGAAACAATCACGCTTAATCCAGATGTGGAACCTGGTCAACAAATTCCAGTTCGAAGTCAGCAGTTGGAAGAATTTTTGGACTATTTTGTTCAAAATTGGTTGGAGAATGACTTTTATCCAATAGAATTATGGAAGGCAACATAGAATAATGCAGCAGAAGGTAAAAATAACAGCATCAGTGGCTCAATCACGAGATACTATCCAAAATTCAAAGTTTTGCAAACTGAAGCTGGAAAGCAGAGAAAAAGCTGACAAGAATGGAACTTAATTTAGAAGGTGTAAAAAGAAAGAAGAAATATATCCAATTGGACGAAAGAGTTAAAAATAATACTCTTAAATATGAGCAAGATGGTGATATTGGAAAGTTTCTGAAAAAAATTTCCTATGTGAGTTAGATTAATAATCAAAACAAAAAAAAAAAAATTAACATTTTTAAACAAACCTATACTATTGTATATTTATGCAATAGTATAGAGTTCAAAATCTCTACAAATTGTGATGGAAAATGTCTACAGTAATAAAAAAATGTGTACGGAATCTGTCATTTTTTTTTTTTTTAATTTGTACGGAACCTGGGAGATTTTTAGCTGTACGGAACCTAGAGACAATCCTTTCAATGTTTTAGTTATTTTACACTTTTATTTTTTTCCACTCTTTTTCACTTTTTAGGAGATCGAAATAGAAGCAGGTAACGAAGTACTAAAAAAATATTGGGGTTTTTTGAGTTGAGCCCCCTTCCCTTCTGCTGATTCCGCTGGAAGTCCATGTATCGTTCTTATGGGGTTTTGAATTCACATATGAAATTTTATGTCTATACATTCATTACAACGGAAATTATTGAGTTAATCCTCTTCCCTTCGGCCGATTTGGCTGAAAACATGTTAAAAAAAATGAAAAAGAGTAGAAAATACTAAAAAAGAGAATATAAAACTGTTCTTTATCCACGGATATTATCTGTATTCGTTATTCCTTTCCCGCAAATACATTTTGCCTTGCTGAGCTAATACTCAATATCAATAACTTTTTAATTCTTTATATACACATTATTCCTACCGGTTTAGCTATAAGTAAACTATGTACTACTTAAGCTCCCAATCTATGTACATACAAATACAATTAGCAAATCCATATTGTACAGAGCACAACTTAGATAAAAAGGCAACATTTTTATTTTGAATATGACTTCCCCGAAATAAATTTGGAAATATTCCAAATTGCCTTAAAACTCCCTCAAGTAATCACATTCTCTGCAAGCCTCGCTGAGGATCGTTGCAAACTTAAATAACTTACAAAAAAGAAAGTGTATATGATAATAATAAATAGAGAGAAAAAATTCAATTTAATCTTTACTCCAAGCTGCTGAAGTTTAAAAGGAAATAAACAATTCTTTTAAACACTTGAACATGCAGGCGCAGATCCAGAGGGAAGGTTTGGGGGGCGATAGAAGTTTTGACGGGGGAAGGGGGATACAAATACAGTCTTTATAGGGTTCTGGATGTACAAATAATATTTCATGTTAATATTTTCATTTTATCAGGAGATATCATGTTCACCGGAGCGCACATTTATTTTTGGAATCAGGGGGTTGGAAAACATCCGGTGAAAACTCAACATTGAATTTCTGACTGAATACATAACTGCCCCTATACTTCGTATAACTGGGGGATTAAAAACCGGATTTATGCATGAATTCAAGTAAGAGTCAAAGTTGGCTGTATCGAACCAAAAATCTGGCTCGAGGATATATTCTTAAATGTAAATTTTCGTGAAAATCAGTCGAGTAAAAGAGTAGTCCACACATAGAGTAAGGTGATGGTGATGTTTTTTGGAAAGCAGCCAACAATTTATTAAGAGATTACACAAGGACTTACCTTGAAGTCGGACAAGGATGCCATCAGGTCGTCGAGCTCTCGAGTAGCTGAAGAGGCTGTCGGTCGAACAGTTTTTGTCGTTGTCGTTGTTGTTTCCTCCATCATGATTTTCTGTACATAGCCTTGCCTGAAATATAAGAACAATTTCAATTATTAACAGATAAAATATATATATATTTTTTAAATAAATAACAAGCTTTTTTTCTTTCAAAAAATTACTTTACCGGACTTGCAGACATTCAAGCTATTCAAAATAAAATCCTCCGAACAATTACACAATGACACGAAGTTACACAACAGCTCTATACAAATCTGCACAAGTTCAAGCCACATCCGAACACAGGGAACCCTCCTCGGCGAGTAAATCGACGTTGGCCGCGTGACCACCTGCCTGAGGAGGACACCAGAGGAGGCGGTTATGCTGACCAGCCTCTTCATCAAGAGACTCAAGTGATGTGTTTTTTTTTAATGCTATTCTTTTTTCCTTATTGCGATGTATATTCTCAGTCAAAAATTTCAAAATAAATGTGAAAAAAAAAAAAAAATATATATATATATATATACTTTAGTATATATAGTAGTAGAGTATTTGCCTGCTCCCCAACCCTGCTTATTCATAGTAAGCCAGTTTAATTTTTACTCTTTGTTATGTTCCACCTATTTGTCTATTTCCTATTTTTGTCGCTAATCAACATCTACATTATAAAAAATAAAGCGAATGCTACTTTTTCGTAATGTGCGTCGTTGGAGCTGTTCTGTCCCCGATATCATAGTATACTGTACTTGGCACTACGGAGAGAGCCGAGTAGAATAATTGTCATGTGGTCATGGATCATATAAAATTAACAATATTACAACAAAACAGAAAATTATTATGGTTAATTGTATATTTAAAGGTACTCAAAATTAATTGTAGTTATTGCTCTGATTTGCATAATTAACATGTTCATAAATTTTAAATGTTTCGTTAATGTGCCAAAACTCCATCGGACATGTCGACATTACCTCGCCAAAGCTGTGTTCTTTATTGATCATTAATATGTTCCCTGGCACAAAGCCGGCTACATATAATTATACACCAGATGGCACATAAGGGATTGTGTCAGCCGCATCCATCTTAGGGCCTATCACATACCCAGCATTACAAAGTATAGGGGAAGTTATGTAACTGGGCATAAAAAACAAACCAATAACTTCCGATAGAACAAATAAATCAATTAGAAATGTTACATGTTTATCCAGAACCCCAAAAAGATGACTCATCAATTTCAGCCAAATCGGCTATAAGGGAAGGAGGTGACCAGAGGAGAGGGGTTCAACTCAAAAATCATAATAACGGCCGAAGAGGATTCAGAAGACACCCGACCTCGACTCTACATGTCTATCTGCCTCCACATGAACAGTTCAGGTTGTTTTTCCTCCGAAAGAGTTAAATCTCTATGACCTGATAATATCTGGGACGTCCAGTGGCTGTACACATGTAGAGTTGAGTCCTGGGTGTCTTCTGAATACTCATCAGAAGATGATGATTATTTTGATTTAAATTTTAAAGGTCAAAGATATATATTTATATTGATAAGATCCTTTGTTCGTAAATAAAATTTATTATGTACTTAGGTGAAGGTATTGTTAAAGCCGAAAAGTGAAATAAACTTTATAAGGACTATGGGGTATATGTGGAGGGGGTGACGCCATGTGTAAAGTGCATGTACTTTGTATAGTGGCCACTAGAGGTCACGGTGGCCATTGTTGTTCAGTTAACCTGACGAGTCAAGTGCAGTCTGGCTGTCTGTAGAGAGGTGCCCTCAACCCTTTGCTGCACAACTCACCACCACCTCGACCAGTGCCTGCCCTCAGCCCTTGCTGCAGGTATTGGTCAAGAAGCCCCAGAAGACGGACCCTCAACCCAGACGCATTGTGACGAGGCAGCTCCTTGGCGTCTCCACGCCACCGCTCACCTACCCCGGACATTTTAGTATTATTTGTTTTATCATTTCTTATATTTGATTCGTTTCGTTTTGTTTCCATTCATTTAGTATTTTTTTTTCATTATTATAATTTGTTTCGTTAACCTATATACAGTCCACTTTATTTTGTTTTCAATTACCTTCTATCAATTATATTATTTACTTGCTCTAGGTAATAACAGGTATAGTTTGATTTTTAAACAAGTTGAAATTGTATTTTGTTGTTCTATACTTGAACGCTAAGTGATAGATGTGCTTAATTTCTTCTTTATGTGTAAATTATGACGACTACAGTCTGACGGTCATCTGACCAAGAGGTTGTCTTTGGTATAAGATTTTTGATTTTCGAATTATTTGTATATATGTATTTTATTTAAAAATAAATAAAGACTTAATAAATAAATAATTTGTGTTGAGAAAGTAAATTGCCGATGTTTCAACAACGACTGTATTTATTTATTGTTTTTTTTTTTTTTTTTTTTTTTTTAATTTTATTTTATTGTTTACTTCCCCAGCTATAAGAAGTATAGGGGAAGTTACTTAATCGTGTTCAAACCTCATAAAGATGACACCAATGAATTTTCAGTCAAATCAGCCAAAGGGAAGAGGGGGAGAGGTACATATATTACATTTTATGTACAATTAACATTTTTGTTGCTATGGATGTCTGGGGGCGACTGCCTCTGGTGCCTTGCGGGACAGACTGGCGCTCCCAGACCCCCTTGTATTGCGGCTGCCTGTTGGCGCCGAGAGAGCTCAAGATCAGTGGAGTGGGGCTGCTTCTACATCGCGGTCGCCGGGGGTAGAACTCGGGCCTGGCCCCCGGAGTCGGGTCAATTGACGGGCCAGGCCCGAGTTCAACCCCCGGCGACCGCGATGTAGAAGCAGCCCCACTCCACTCCCCTGTGTGTGTGAGTATACTCAAAGCTAGTCTTTATAACATCGTATATTAATTTTCAGCGGAATTAGCCAAAGGGGAGGGAGAATCAGGGGGAGGCTAAACTCAAAAATCCCAATAACTTCAGAAATTTGATATTTTAATTCAAAATCCCATAAGGATGGCACCTATCAATTTTCTGCAAAATCGATTGAACGGAAGGGGGCCAAGAGTAAGGGGGCTCGACTCAGATGCCTTCATAACTGTCGAAGTATGAATGTATCGATCGTATAAGGATTCGGAAGCCACTACCGTAGCCCAAACGAAAAGTTACAACGAAAGTCCAAACTTAACGAATACACAGTAAAATACTTCGTTTTAATTTGGTCTTTAAAAAAAAAAAAGTATGTTGATCTAACGTTAAAGAAAACAGTTGATGACCCAAAGACGATAAATTGTTGCAATATTTTTAGCGATGAGTTAACTTGTTGAGATGTTACAATAATAGCAGAGCCTCCTCTCCTGGTTTCTGACATAAGCCAGTTTGGAGCTAGTAGTTGTGTTTCTCATCGGTGTTCTCTTGCCAATTTTTCTCAACATAAACCCTACTTCTTTCTGTTCTTTAGACTTGATGACTGGCCCTGGGACAGGAGCCATATCTCTGTATCTCAATACAAAAACAACGCCATCAACTTAATGCAACTACACATTGCTAACTTAATTGTAAAATTAATTGACTACTGAAACACTGTGTGCTCACCCACAAATATAGATCTTCAAAAAGACTGTCAGATTAAAGAAAATCATTTTTCAGTTCGTCGCTTTAAGTTGGCTTTGGAAAGCTCCTATTACATTAAATGGACTATATATATATATATATATATATATATATATATATATATATATATATATGCATATATATATATATATATATATATATATATATATATATAAAATTTCACTATATTTATACAAAATACACAATATATTTCGCTTGTTAGAGCATTGTCAAGTGTACAGGATACAGATAATGACCATGCTAATACCATAACAATGCTCTAACCAGCGAAATATATTGTGTATTTTATATAAATATAGTGGAATTTTTTGACTTGTTCTAAGTGTTTTTATTCAGTAGTATTTACAGATTTTATAATATATAATAGGCTACAGATATAAATGGGCTATAGATTTTATAATATATAATGGACTACAGATATATAATGGGATATATATAATGGGCTAGAGATATATAATGGACTATAGATATACGAGTATAATGGGTTAGAGATATATAATGGGCTAGAGATATATAATGGACTATAGATTTTATAGCATATAATGGGCTACAGATATATAATGGATTATATATATAAAATGGGCTATAGATACATAATGGGCTATAGATACATAATGGGCTATAGATATACGAGTATAATGGGCTATAGATTTTATAATATGTAATGGGATGCAGATATATAATGGGATATAGATATATAATGGGCTAGAGATATATAATGGGCTATATATTTTATAATATATAGTGGGCTATATATTTTATAATATATAATGGGTTATAGATATATAATGGGCTATAGATTGTATAATATATTATGCGGTATAGATTTTACAATTATGGGCTATAGATATATAAAGGGCTACATATTTTATTATATAATGGGCTATAAATTTTACAATTATGGGCTATAGATTTTATTATTATAAAATCTTCGTGTAACTGGGGAAAGAAAGTCTATAGCCCATTCATTATATTATAAAATCTGTAGCCCGTTATATATCTATAGCTCATTATGTATTATAAAAACTAGTCCATAATTATAAAATGTATAGTCCAATATATATTTATAATGGGCTACAGATTTTATAATACATAATGAGCCATAGATTTTACAATTATGGGCTATAGATACATAAAGGGCTACAGATTTTATAATATAAAAGGCTATAGATTTTATTTCTCCAGCTACACGAAGTATAGGGGCAGTTATGTATTCAGTCAGAAATTCAATGTTGAGTTATCAACGGAATATCATGTTTTCCAACCTCCTGATTAAAAAAAATATGTTTTTGTCTGTGAAACGGTAACTCCCGATAGAACGAATATATCGGCACCAAATTGTATATGTGTATCTAAGGACGACACCTATTGATTTTCAGCCAAATCGGCCAAAGGGGAAGAGGGGATTAGAGGGAGCCCTAAACACAAAAACTCTAATAACTGCAGATGTAATGAAAGAATCGACAAAACATTATGAAAGTTCAAAAGTCATTATGTAAACATATAGCTTATTCGTTGTGGGGAGCGCATTGCTGGTGATTCAACAACGATTTTTTCAATCATGTACTAAACTGAATACATAATTGTGTTTTGATAAATACTGTCCATGAAGTTATCCTCTCATCCCCCCTTCTATTCGGCCGTTCTGGCTATATTTCAATATGTGTCTTAATCGGGGTCTTCTTATTTCAGTCATAAAATTTCGTGTCGATACGTTGATCCCATTGGAAGTTATTAGGGTACATCTGAGGAGGCAATATACCAAGAAGGATAAAATCCAAAACAACATAATATGTTCGATATCACTCCTGAGATCAGAGCCTTGTGGTTGATGTGCAATAAAACGTTGAATAGTTTATGACCGGAAAGAGGTCAACAGTTACGAACTTGTACATATAAATAAATGTCAACAGCTGAGTGAAATGCCTACAAGATATGTGGGACACCGCTAAATGTCTACAAAAGTAACACATCAAATGTTGGATATTTCAAAATAAGACCAAAGAAACCCAATTAAAATGCTTATTAATAGTACAATTTACGTAATATTGTCCTTAAGGAGAGACTAGACTATGTATTCTATGTAGGGAAGGAAGTGTGGCGAACAAGCATATACTGTGTATCAGACCTGGGCAAATATTATTTGAAATAAAAATAAAAAATAATCATTTGAAGAAACGTTATTAGAACTAATCTTATTTGAAATAAACATTTGTACAAATCGTTATGTTTATTTCAAATAATGATGAAATGAAATAATTATTTAGGTTATTTGAAATAATGGGAAGAAATAAATTGTGATTTTAACAAAACAAGATATTTATGTAATGAACAACAGTCTTAATTAATTTTTTCCAAAAATAATATCCATTTTTTTCTGAAATTTGAAATAAGTAACTAATAATGTTCTACCCCTCAATAGCCTGCTTGCCCTCAATAGCACTCTTTTTTCAAAAAGCTCACCGGACAAAGAACTTTGTCGAGGCGCATCAATGATGGTTTGCAAATGAAAATAACCCAGGAAAACTAATACTAATAGTTCATGGACGTAATCAGAATAACAACTTATATGACTTAATACTTTTGATTCAGCGATAGTGACCCATCAACAGGAAGGATTATCCAAACTGTAAACATTATGTTGTTTGTGTATCTTTTTTCTACATCAAATTATTTATAGAAACATGATGCTATTGGAAAACATTTATTTTGCCGTTATTTCATTATTTTCAATAACAAAATAAAAATAACTATTTCATACTTTATTCCAAATGAATTTGTTTAGACATAATGTATTTGAAATAACAAAATACTTTTTTGAAATAACCGTATATTTCAAATACAATTTAAAATAGGTTATTTCAATAATGCCCAGCTCTATTGTGTATACATTGCGGACAGGCATATATTGCGTATACACTGCGGAGAGGCATATAATGTGTATTCACTGCGGAGAGGCATATATAGCGTATACACATCGGAAAGGCATGTACTGCGTATACACTGCCTCAGATTTTTAAAATATATTTCGCTTGTTGTGACCTGAGGAAAGGGCGTTTAATCACTCAGAAATATCGACATAAAAGAAGACATAAAGACTGCCCCATTTTAAATTTAGTTTCGTCCCCATGGAAACCTCTGTCCTTTTCTCTTCCCCAAAGTATAATATGGATCATATTTCTGTATAAATTGACAACTACACTAACTGAAAATTCAATTCAGATGGAGAGCCAAGGAAAAATAAAAAAATAAAGAAAGAAAAAAAAATTGGATGAGAGCCAGCCACTATTGGCCAGTGTCCATTCAAAACAGACCCTTGAAGATATGACCACATGTAGAGTACAAAAAAAATATGTTAAAAAAAATAAACAACTTAAAAAAAAACGCAAATAAGTTACTTTAAGTTATTAATAAAGTAAATCATTTTAATAATGTACATTACGTAAGGTACAATACAATCCAGTTTATATACTGAACATATTAATTATACATGAGAAGTTATGGCGCCAGTACGTGTATTTTTAAATAAAAATGTGATTAAATCTGGCTATGGGACTCAGAGAAGTGGATTACAAAAGTAACTGGAAAATAGAAAATCATGTTTCAGCTGCAGATTGGTACAAGTGCGCCTGAATTCATCGGATTTACAACTTGCTCGCTCGTTTATGCAAACAGATAGAAAAATGCAATTCGTTGCATTCAATATTTAAGAATATCTCATTTTGATTCATTATTGTTAAACTACGCAGATTGCAATCCTGTCCAACAATCCTGACCCTCTCTCCTACACGAACACATCTATGAGATGGAGAAATTGTAAACCTTACGGCAAATAAATGTGTACAGGTTACATTCTCACTTCGCCAAGAAACCTGTCCTCCTGTCAGCATCAACAATATTCTAATTCCGGGTGAGGAGTGTTCTACTTAGATAGCAGACTAACATGGAACCCATACATACGACTTGAACGACAAGATTTAAATAGACGTTACGGACTACTACGAAGACTATTTGGACCAAAATCAAAAATTTCTACTGCCAACAAAATGACAATTTACAAGACTATATTATGCCCAATATGGACATAAGGCCTCGAACTATGAGGTATAGCCAATCAATCCCATGGAAATCGCATCCAAGCTTCCCAGTTCAAGGATTCCGTCGAGTTTTAAATGCTCCATTCTACGTCACCAACAAACTACTCCATGAAGACATAAATATTCCACAATAAACTTTCATCCCCTCCTAATACACTTGCACTAGTCCTATCCACTCAATCCCATCCTGACAATCCTTCACGCTGGCTAAAAAGCAGGTGGCCTCGAGATCTTGTGAAATTTATACATGTTTCTATTTTCCAGGCTGACATCTCCCATCATATGACATAGACGCCTATTATATTTGCTTATTATATTTAGTTATTGTCACTCATGTCCGGGCTTTAACTACATGGTCATATCGCCTACTACCAGAACACCAGAGCCTATCGTAAATTTTTTTTCACCTAGGATAGGGTTTTTTAACGAGTACCTGACATCGTAGAAGCTAGAAACCCTCGCTTTACGTTCCGGCGTACTCAAGGTTTTCCTACCTCCCAAATAAAAAACCCTGAGTGTCTCGGCCATGTTTAGAACACACGATCTTGAGCAAATCTTGCAACTTAAAAAAATATGAAGGAAGAAAAAAGTCTCATCTAAATTATGGTTCTAAAATAATCGGATTAATATCGCTCAAAAGCATATTTGCATCCTTAGCATAATTGACACAACTGTCTCACCATTTCACGTTTTCACCCATTCTGTATCAAGTAATTAAATAATAACATTCTTTGGATAGATTCGGTACTAATTTCATAATTTACTCCAACTCTACAATCATATGTACGATGCTATTTGTATGCAAATAGCACAATAGCTGGAGTTCGCATTTGAAAAATAACTTAGTATTGAATTGGACCATCGTTGAGCTATCTTCCCTTCGTCAGACTCTTTAAATATAATCATTAACATTCCTCAAATTTCGGGAGGATTTTCTCATCTTCAAAGAAGAGTGAGTGTACTTTGTACTCCTTGATTTTTAGCCCTTCTTATATCTTTATATCCCAGGGAGGTGGATGAGGCTCTACACAAATTCATTTTTCTTATAAAATAATTATATATTATAAAATATAAACATTTAATTTTTTTTTTTTTTTTCAGTTTTACATTTTGATTCAAGTCCTATTATAAAGACAAATATATGTATATTTGTCGGTTACCAAGTTGTATTTCTACACAATAAAAAAATATATATATAACAACTAAAATGCACTGTTTGAAGGTTAGCCTGCATTAGAGCCCTTAGGCGGAGCTGGTGGTGCAAGGCCACTGGGCGAGGCCCCTTGTATAATTATGCAGACATACTGAGATACGTGCCATGTATAAAATGCATTACGCAAGACTACTTAAATGCACTCAATGTTTTTCTTTATACTTCTAAAAAAAATTAGAATTTATTCTCCATTTAATATTAGTTCATTATTGTAAACATTTTGAAATTATGTTGTAATTATAAATTTGAATAAAAAAAAAAAAAAAAAAAAAAAAAAAAAAAAAAAAAAAAAAAAAAAAAAAAAAGAAGAAGGAAATATTTAGTGCGGTCATGGCAGGACTTTTTATAAACAAATTCCTTACATTTTGTATTCCAAGAGAATTACGCTTTACTGGCGTCATTTATTATTAACAATGAACTATTAAGTCTATTATATTTATCTATTATTTATTTTTTCTTAAAAAAACTCAATATAAAAGCGTGAGTGACCCTTAAAGATCGATACGAGCGCCCTAGGCGGCAGCCTAGTCGACCTAATGGTAGCGCCGTCCCTGTCTACTACTGCATTTTAAACGCAATTTTTTGAATAAAAAGAAAAGAGAAGCTGGTATAGTGGACCAATAAAAAGAATAAAAGATCATGAACCATTTTTTTTGTTATAGTTTATTATACTGTAGGTAAAAGAAATGTGTTGTAATCGTGCGAAAAATCCGAAATCGAATTTTCAAGGCCCTCTGAATCCATTTTGACCATTTTCACGATGACGTCTATCTGTGCACGTGTGTTTTATGTGAAGTTGTGGGCGGTGTAACGTGGAAACGATTGTACTATGAAATGGAGAAGTCATATGTGCTAACTTATACTTTATACTTTAGGGCCTATGTACAGTTTACAAGATACCGCTTATAATTGGATGTAAATTCGCCATTTAACAAAATCTTCCTCTAGCTATATCCCAAATCATTTTTGATTTTCCAAGACTTGTTCAACATTTATAAGACAGTGTTTTTACACAAAACACCTGCCATTTTAAAGTGTGGATTGGACGGTGTGAGTATAAATAAGTAAAAAAGCCCATAACCAACCTCCCTTGTACTAAAACTGTTACCGATAGTAGAAAAGATAGCACTCGAGCCAAATCTAGTCTCAGTGAACCAATAGAATTTCTCTACAAAAATAACTTATTTAGCCACAGTCTCCGTTCCATAATTTGCTCCATTAGGTAGCGAGGTAGCGGTTGTTTACTGAATTCCGGTTGAAAAGAGAATCAATAGATATCGTTCTAATCGGGTTCAGAATAAACATATAAAATTTCATGTTGATACATTCATTCTATCGGGAGTTATCGCGTTCAAACTCGTTTTTCATTGTTTGGTTAGGTTAGGTTTTATGACTCATGCCCGGGCTTTAACTACGAGGTCATATCGCCTACTACCAAAGCGCTCTTTCGTCACTCTGGTGGACATGAGCCCGACTCTACAATAGGAGTCCTAAATTTTATCTGAGGGTTAGAAAAAATCTTGAGCATGCTGTCTGAGCCTTTGAAGACCACCTATTCCAACTAAACATGGCCACCAGAGCGACGAAAAGCCCTCCAATAGTAAGCGATATGACATAGTTAAAGCACGGGCTTGAGTCGCAAAAAAAAACAAATTAGCACAAGTCTGGGAATATGGATTAAATGAAATAAATTATATTGACCGCTTAGAAAATACAATTACTTTTGCTTATAGTTAGTTATTATGACTCATGCCCGGGCTTTAACAACGAGGTCATATCGCCTATTACCAGAGCGCTCTTTCATCACTCTGGTGAAAATGAGCCCGACTCTACTTTGGGAGTCCTAAATGTTGCCTACCCTAAATCCTTATTCACTTAGGGCAGGGGTCTTTAACGAGTACCTGACATCGTACAGGCTCGGAACCATCGCTTAACGTCCCATCCGAAGGACGGTGTGCTTAAGTTTATTTTACTTCCCAGATAAAATAAACTAAGGGCCTCGGCCGGGTTTCGAACCCACAATCTTGAGCTCAGAAGACAAGCATGCATACCACTGAGCTACCGGTGCCCTCAAGATATCAAATTTCTGACCGATTACATAACTTATCCTATACTATTATACTTGGAGAAATAAAAACAGAATATAACTATATTCCTCGAATTCTTCAAATGTCATGATTTTATTAATTGATTCGCATAGAATTCATTCACACCGCTACATCTGTTTCAATTGTTATAATCGTATGTTTCAAAATTATATTCATATGTCAGTGTTTAATTTCGAAACATCGACAGTAAAAACATGAACCGACACAAATGGCTCCAGGTGAGTTTTAAAGGGGGACGCTCCAGACGCATATTTTGAGAATCTTTTTGAATGAAATCTTGAATGGGACTTACCCATTAGGAAGAGGAGGTTTGAAGTCATCAATGAGATGTTTAGGTGCTGATCGGTTTGGAGTCGAACCCGTCACTGTTCCTCCGTTCATTTCGATCGGTACTGTAACATTGACAATAACATGAGTTAGTGCTGTTTAAATAAAATAAAAAATTATCAACTAAATACAGGATACAGATATCAGTGGTTCCTTCTTCCTCTAGTTAGTTGCTCATGCCCGGACTTTAACTACGTCATATCGCCATGAGCCCGACTCTACTCCAGGAGTCCTAAAATTTGGCTACCCGGATTTAATTACCTAAGTAGGAGTCTTCAAGTATCTGATATCGGACAGGCTCGTCCCATTTGAAGGACGGCGTCCTCAAGTTTTTTTTTACCATTCAAATAAAAAATCAAAGGGCCTCGGCCGGGTTTGAACTTGCGATCTTGAGTTCAGTAGGCAAACACCGCTACTTGTGAGCTACCAGAGCTCTCCCTTCCTCCTTTACAAAATGGAAAAGTTTACATTCTTCATATAACAATATACAGTAGAGCTGAGGGCATCCGTAGCTCAAAGGTGGCGTACTATTAACTACAGAGCTCAAGATCGCTGTTTCGAAACCCGTACGAGGCCCTTGGGTTTTTTTTTAATCTGGGAGGTGAAAACGCGCGCTTCAAACGTTAAGCGAGGGGTCCCGAGCCAATAGGACGACAGGAACTCCTTAAAACCCCTAAACTAGATGAATACACCTGTATAGGCAAAATTTAGGTATCTGGTAGTAGGCTATATGTATGTAGACATATTAAAGTCCGGGCATGAGTCAATAAATAAACAAAATATAACCAACTGTGGAAGTGAAGTAGGTAGCTAGTGAAGTTTTATCTATATTAAGAAAGTTAAAATGGTGTGGGTGTGGGGAAGTATTGGTTTCAACATCACGCCTAATACAGCTCATCGAAGAATTTTATATGTAATATCCTTATAAGTTCGGCTCAAACATAGATTATGTGGCATCATAGAATTTTGAACAGGGAGATGTAGAAGATGTAACGACGCGTTTACACTAAGTCGCAAAACAGCTATATAGCTGAGCTATATAGCTGTGCTACAAGTTTTTGAAAACGCCACCCGAAAACAGCTATATAGTCCGGCTATATAGCTCAATTCAAGAGCTGTATAGCTGGAAATGAGTTTCCCATCGGTTGTCGATAAGATCAAAGGGAACTATGGAAGCGCGTTTTTTGTTGTAGCACAGCTATATAGCTGTCGCCCGAAGACGCTCGTCAGTTGTGTGCTTGCCATCTCGAAGTAAACTGGTTGATTTCATCAAGTACTTGCTCATACAGCTGCTAGAGATACACAACGAAACTTTTTAGTCATATCTATCTTTTTAGGCATAGCTCAGCTACATATAGCTCGGCTATATAGCTGTTTTGCTACATAGTGTAGACGCGGCTTAAAACAAAAAAATTAGTTCTAGCTTTTTAACGATAGATCGGATTTTCATGAAATTTCGCTCTTTATAAGTCTGGTTCAAACATTAGCATCTCAAAATGTTGATTGGGAGCACAAAACATTGTGAGACTATCCTAGCTCATAGTAACCATTCTCTCGCACAAATGAGTAGAATTAAGTCACAACTTCCATTATAATTTTTAGTTTTGGAAGTAAACAATTAATTAATAGAATAATGAAGGAGGAGACATTCCTAGGAAACCCCATGCTACTGGATGCAACTAATAAAATTAATTAAAGATAAAAATAAATAGAAAAACTTTTATAAAACAAGCTTTCATTTGAATGAACTAAGAAATTCAAATTAATATTTTTTCGTATAAAAATATACAGATTCAACTTTTGGGGCCATGGTGCCCGTGCGGGCTAGAGCGTAGGGCTTTGGTCGCATGGTCTCCCCATGGTTTGCGGGTTCGAACCCCCGCCCGGGAGTGAGTTTTATTTCGTAGATATATAAACGAAAAGATATTTATTTAATAAACATACAAAGCATTTCAAATAATACAATTAATTATAAAAATAATAATAAAGTTTGTACCTTTTCTTTCAGAGGAGTACCTAGAACTGCTGAGGTCTTCCAGTAAGGTATCTAGTTCGGAAAGGTTGTTGTTTGAGAGAGGTGGTCATCTTTACTTTCTGGAGGGGGCGGAGGGTAGGAGGGCTGCAACACAACATAAACAATAATAAATAATATATAATATATAAATAATAAAAATAACTATACATAATACAATTGAAAAAGAGGGCGCGGTAGCCCAGTGGTATGCGTGCTTGTCTTCTGAGCTAAAGAACGTGGGTTCGAAACCCAACCGAGGCCCTTAGTTTATTTTATCTGGGAGGAAAAACAAACTTAAGCACGCCGTCCTTCGGATGGGACGTTAAGCGATGGTCCCGAGCCTGTACGATGTCAGGTACTCGTTAAAGACCCCTCTACCCTAGGTGAATAAAAATTTTAGGGTAGGTAAAATTTAGGACTCCCACAATAGAGTCGGGCTCATGTCCACCAGAGTGACGAAAGAGTGCTCTGGAGTAGGCGATATGACCTCGTAGTTAAAGCCCGGGTATGAGTCATAAAACCTAACCTAACCTACAATAGAAAAAATAAGTGGTCGGGGTAACACCGGCAGTTAAAGAACTAAGTTTTGACTCTCTTGGTTCAAAATCAATACGTCTCTTACTCAGAGACTTCTCAATCATCATACTAAATTTTGTTTTGATATATTCGTTACACCGTTATTACGGTTTTTGAGATAGGTTCCCTCCTCAGATCGCCCACTTCCCTTCGACCGATTTGACTTGTAAAATTTTGTGTAGATAAATCATTACTTTTACAGTTATTTTTTTTATTTTTATTTGTTTGTTAAGATAATCACGCAATTCATTATTTCATTTCTTTTAATAGTAGTTTTATAAATATTAACTTACAAGTTTTTGCAAAGAGCTTTCTATATATGAAGGGCTTACTTTCAAAACCGGCTAAGTCTAAATAATCGGAGATATTTCAGGAAAATGATTTTTGAGATATTTCCCAACTTTTAGTAACAAAGATAGTCGAAAAAAAAAAATATTTTCTTAACGAACACTAATAAAAAATGTATTTTTAAAAAATTTGATTTTCAAAACGAGCTAAGTCCAATATTTTTATTTTCAAAACCGGCTAAGTCCAATAATTCATTTCTAAAATGAAGTCCACATATTATGATGAAAAGTATTGAATCTAAAAAGGTAAATCTACCCATTATGCCGTGACTTTAAGGATTTCGCGTTATTTAAACAGACGATACAACTGATATATCGATAATTATAAGCAAACAAAAATACTTTTTTTTTTTCTACAAAATTGAATGAATTCTTATTTTATTTTCAAACCCAACTAAGTCCATTTATTTATTCTGGAAAGTGCTAAGTCCAAGTTGTTTATTTTCAAAACCGGCTAAGTCAACTTGCTTAGATTCAAAACCGGCTAAGTCCAAACATTTTTTTTCGTTTTCTGTGTGTATTCACTTACAAAAAGTAGCCGGACTACAGAAATTATAAGTTATTTCCATCAGCAATACGCCAAATATAGTGTTTTCTATTTTTTTGAATATTCATGCACCTGGAGAGTTATTTGTTGTTTTCTCAAACTTTACAAAAGTGGACTTAGCCGGTTTTGAAACTAAGCCCTTCATATGTGTGAGGTTGTTTCCCTTCATCTATCTTATTTATTGATTTAAACATGTTTCGACATGAAAATATTCCGGTTAAGCGGCAACACGGCTGATCCGCTCCCGGAAAATCGGGAGTAGAGAATTCTTTGTCTAGGATGATACTACGAGATTTCGGAAAAGCATAGCGACGCGTCTCTACTGTTCAGCTTATTATTGTTCTATTGTTACTGATGGGGACTTATAATAATATATAGATCGTGCGGTTTTTTGGGACGCGTTTCGTGAAATGCCTTTCAAAAAATGTAAATAAGACGTAAGTTACGCGAAGAAAAAAAAAAAAATTACTTTTTACTTTTCCAGTCAGTAGTTTAGGGTCCATCCCCCCATTCTTAACATTCACAGTAGCGAACGAAAAAAAACCATTACTGTGAAGTAAGAGACGAAATTGCCTTAGGATGATAGCCAGCTATACTAAACACTATGCTATCAATGTTACTTTGACAAACTTCAAATATTTTCCCACGTAGTGATATTTCACGCCTCAAACAGTTCTGTTCATTTCAGTTACCGAAATAGCCCATCACTAGACAGACCTTGACAGAAATATGACCCACCATCTGTTGAAACCAAGTCAACATTTCAAATATGTATCAATGTTCGGTAATAGTTCTTATATCGACAAAGTACGTAGTAACGAATATCACCGGCAGTGCCTAAACTAGATAATAAGGCACTTGAGACCTCATGCTCACATTTCAAATATGTATCAATGTTCGTTATTAGTTCTTATATCACCAAAGTACATAGTAACGTATATCACCGGCAGTGCCGTAACTAGATAATAAGATGCTTGAGACCTAATGCCCACATTTCAAATATGTATCAATGTTCGTTATTAGTTCTTATATCACCAAAGTACATAGTAACGTATATCACCGGCAGTGCCGTAACTAGATAATAAGATGCTTGAGACCTCATGCCCACATTTCAAATGTGTATCAATGTTCGTTATTAGTTCTTATATCACCAAAGTACATAGTAACGTATATCACCGGCAGTGCCGTAACTAGATAATAAGATGCTTGAGACCTCATGCCCACATTTCAAATATGTATCAATGTTCGTTATTAGTTCTTATATCACCAAAGTACATAGTAACGTATATCACCGGCAGTGCCGAAACTAGATAATAAGATGCTTGAGACCTCATGCCCACATTTCAAATATTTATCAATGTTCGTTATTAGTTCTTATATCACCAAAGTACATAGTAACTTATATCACCGGCAGTGCCGTAACTAAATAATAAGATGCTTGAGACCTCATGCCCACATTTCAAATACGAGGCGTTGCGAAAGAGAAGGGCGAACTCAACACATAGGTCAATTTTTTTATTTTTGTTCTATTCTATTAATGGTTAATTAAGTAATTAATGATTAATTACCTTACATTAATGAGGGATGGATGAAAAACATAATAAGTAACTTTTTGTTGAGTTCGCCCCGTCACAAAAAATCGATAAACTCAATTTTCTCGATTTCAACATTTGTTGAGTTCGCCCTTCTCTTTCGCAACGCCTCATATGTATCAATGTTCGTTAATAGTTCTTATATCGACTAAGTACGTAGTAAAGTACATATATCACCGGCAGTGCCATAACTAAAGATAATAAGGCGCTTGAAACATCATTTCGTCATGCGCGACCCCTAAATTATAGCCCATTCTGTTTATTAACTAGTGAAGAAGTTGACTGCTCTGTTCCAAATTTGCGCAATGCATACCCAAATGGGTACTGAATTGGTCCTAATCGGAACATGGGATGCCTTCATCTGTCTATCTCGCAACTATATCAGGTATAGGTAAAGTTATGTAATCGGTCAGAAATTCTATGTTTGATTTTTACCTAAATATTATGCTTTCAGGCCCCCTAATTTCAAAAATAAAAATAAAATTCTTGTATGTTTTATTAATGATAACTCCCGATAAAATAATACACCGACAAGAAATTGTATATGTACATCCAGAAACCCTATAAGGACGACATCTATTGATTTTTAGCCAAATTGGTAAAAGGAAAAGGGAGGGGGTTCAACACAAAAACCATATTAACTGCCATCGTTTTACCGGTAATTCAACGACTTTTTTTCCCCCGACTAAGTTATTGCCCTTAATAATTTGATATAGAAATTAAATTACATTTTTCATAGTATATCATCAAATATCCACAAAACCTCGATGCCGCTCATAATTATCCTTTTTTAGAAATGATCATTAAAGTACATTTTTCATAGTATATCATCAAATATCCACAAAACCTCGATGCCGCTCATAATTATCCTTTTTTAGAAATGATCATTAAAGTACATTTTTCATAGTATATCATCAAATATCCACAAAACCTCGATGCCGCTCATAATTATCCTTTTTTAGAAATGATCATTAAAGTACATTTTTCATAGTATATCATCAAATATCCACAAAACCTCGATGCCGCTCATAATTATCCTTTTTTAGAAGTGATCATTAAAGTACATTTTTCATAGTATATCATCAAATATCCACAAAACCTCGATGCCGCTCATAATTATCCTTTTTTAGAAATGATCATTAAAGTACATTTTTCATAGTATATCATCAAATATCCACAAAACCTCGATGCCGCTCATAATTATCCTTTTTTAGAAATGATCATTAAAGTACATTTTTCATAGTATATCATCAAATATCCACAAAACCTCGATGCCGCTCATAATTATCCTTTTTTAGAAATGATCATTAAAGTACATTTTTCATAGTATATCATCAAATATCCACAAAACCTCGATGCCGCTCATAATTATCCTTTTTTAGAAATGATCATTAAAGTACATTTCTCGAGAATCATTTACGAAATAATATAACATTTGAAAATAATAATTTTTGTTCAAGAGACATGAAACATTTACACCATTTTAAGTTTATAATTTAAAATGAAAAATATTTTTAACTACGTTTTTTTACTAACAAAAAGTTTAATATTTCATTCTAGGAATGCTAGAAGTTAAAAAAAAGTATTTTTTTTATTTTTTACACATTTTTTTAAAATGTAGATGTTTATGTGTTCTGAAAATAGGCTGATGAAGTACTACTAAATGCCATAACATCAAATCAAAGAGGCATTTAACTTTTCTGATTAATGGACTTTTAATTTGACTGAAAATACTTGACGCAGGTTCCTCTGCCAATTTCAGAAAAAAAAATGTTTCATTTCTATTATTATAATAAGTTAGGTTAGGTTAGGTTTTATGATTCATGCCCGGGCTTTAACTACGGTCATACCGCCTACTACCAGAGCTTTCGTCACTCTGGTGGACATAAGCCCGACTCTACTGTGGGAGTCCTAATTTTGCCTACCCTAAATTTTTATTCACCTAGGGCAGGGGTCTTTAACGAGTACCTGACATCATACAGGCTCGGGACCATAGCTTAACGTCCCATCCGAAGGACGGCGTCCTTAAGTTTATTTTAACTCTCAGATAAAATAAACTAAGGGCCTTGGTCGGGTTTCGAACCCACTCTCTTGACCTCAGAAGACAAGCACGCATACCACTGAGCTACCGGCGCGAATATCCAGACAAATAATTCTGTTAATTTTATTTATTACAAATATTAATTTAGAAAAAAAAAATCGTCGGTGAATTACCGGCAATTTACTTTCCCAGGTCGAATCTATCGTTTAAGTTATCGCTCTCTCTCCAAAACCAATGAACCATTTTGGCTAAAAATCAATGGGGGGCTTCTGAATCTTCATATGTACTAAATTTTGTTAGGATACATTCAGTACACTGGGAGTTAGTAGGGGGTCTTTAAGTGGAACCCCACATCTCAGATCCCCCTTCGTCCCGGACATTTGCGCGGAAAACTAATAGTTGTCGTCCTTATGATGTTTATAATTTAAATATTAAATATCTTATCGATACATGCATCACATCGGCAGTTATTCGGGGTTTTGAGTTGAGCCCCACATCTCAGATCTCTCTTCGTCCCGGATATTTGCGCGGAAAACTAATAGGTGTCGTCCTTATGTGGTTCTGGATAATCGTATAAAATTTTATGTCAACACATTATTAGTTATCGTGTTCATGCACAAACATTCGATGGCGCCGGTAGCTCAGTGGTATGCATGCTTGCATACTGAGCTCAAGATCGCGGGTTCGAAACCTAGCCGAGGCCCTTAGGCTTTGTATCTGGGAAGTGAAAAAACCTTGAGGACGCCATCCTTCGGATGTGACGTTGAGCGATGGTCCTTAGCCTGTACGATGTCAGGTACTCGTTAAAGATCGTGATCAACATTATTGCCATTAACAGACATTTGTTGACTTGACCGCGGTAACGTTCAATGTGTGATCCGATCACTTTTCTTCATAAAATTACATATAACAAAAAGTTGTCCAAATAGCCGGCAAATAATTATAAATTGCTTAGGTGCGTAGACAGAGACTTTAGAAATAGAAGTCAGTTGGCAATGACTGCGGTAGATGTGAAGCGGACACCTTGACCCCTTACTTGGCACCTTAAACACTCCACACACCTGGTCATTAAGACAATGTCGCACAGAACATTTTTTTTCTCTTTTACACGGGATGGGGACAGTAAACAGAGGGAGGAGGGGAGATTTTTTATTAATATTTTAACCTCAAACTTAAGGATTCACAATTTAAAAAAAAAAAAAATTAAAATACTGTTTTACAAAAATTTAAAGATTCCCCAAATATATATATATATATATTTTTTTTCTCTCTTTTTTTTTTCCTAACTCATAATTTTAACTTTCTTTTAGCACAACGAAATATTGCAATTGTGCGAAAATCCTAGAGTTTTCAACAGAATTTCATGTTTCAAGATCCCTTAAACACGTTTTGACAATTTTCACGATGATGTCTGTCTGTGAGACGATGATGATGTGTGTATGTATATGTGAGCGCTCTAACTCAGAAACTATTCATAAACTTGAAGTTTGAAATAAATTTTTCACATGTGCTACCTTAAATTTGATTCGATTTTGGACGAAAATTGAGACCACTTTAGATTTTTTCTACCTCTCAGATAAAAAAAATAATAAATAGGGTATCGAAAACGCGTGACCTTGAGCACAATAGGAAAGCGCACTATCTCTGTTCTTCCATTATTAACGTTCCAATTCATTGTTCTAATTTAAACACTGCAATCTTGGATCTAATTCATACTTGAGACTGTGATGTGGGTAGGAAATTCATTTCATTCATAGTGTAAGTCTGCGACACCTAGTGGGGAGACGACGTACTAGAGCTTCACCCACTGTCCAACAGAGCGCTCTGGCGGCACTCATTTATACAAAATAGTCCAATTTTCTCAAATTAGAAGAGGGGCGGGTTAAATAATTTCAACTCTGAACATGCATACGTTATCATAATAATTCCTTACATTAATTATTAATCTGTGACGAAAATATTCGGATAACATTACACACTCCATTCCCGATTAAACGGGGCAATGATGTGGGCGGTAACGACGGATAAAGCAGAATTAAAGTTAATCCAAAGGCTAAATTTAACATAGATGTTTACTTTAAAAATATGGGTTAATCAGGTTAAATTAAGACGAGAAGGACTGTTAGAAAGGCTAAGAAATATTCATTCATTAATAGAACCATACTCTCATTGGCGTAGCCAGCATTATTCTCGGGGGGGACATCAGTCTAGTCATCCAGTCTTATACAAAAAGTAGTAAGTATCCTCAATTAAATAGGCCTTATTTTTTTTCAGCAAATCTTATTTTTTACTATTTCATTATCGTTTAGCTGATACCACTAAATATACTCTAAAAAACAATTATTTTCCCTTTTTTATGGCATTCATTGAAAAAATATGCAGTTAGTCTTAATAGTCTTTTTATTTTAGGTAAACATTGCACCGCCATGCAGAGTTTTTGGGAGAGATTTTAAAATTGCCGCGCGTTTTGTTGTGACACGCACGAAGATGCGTTCGGTATCCTCACATACTTCGCCGATTGGCAGCATTCGTTGGAGTCCAATCTTTAAGAAAGCGTAATTTGAATCCGAATAAGGTTTGACTGGGAAGTGAAGCTTTCAATAGCTATCTTGACTGTAATGCTTGTCTGTAGTGAAGTTGTCGTTGTATATTATAATTTTTTTTAATTAGATACATTAAATAGTAATTTTCTGGGGGGACACGTCCACCCCTGCCCCCCGCTAGCTACGCCAATGCTTCATTTTACTGGAATCTTATTCTTCTCTTCTTGTGAGATTGAAAGTATGGCCTCGCTAATCTTCAAAGGATAATTAACCCATTCATACTTTCATTTTTTTAATGGTAATTTTAACTTAAAGATTTCTTGCGAAGGAATATTTGCATCAGATTGTTTCCCTTCATTCATGTTACTGTTTTTAACATTTTTCATCGGCACAAAAATACGCCGGTTAAGCCGCAATACGATGCGCAAGATGGCAAGAAGGTATTTGGAGAAGACAGATTGGATGATATCTTCATTTAATTCTGATTCCTCAGTAAAACTTTAACAGTTAGTTACTCACAGAAGTTGGTTGGGATGCCCTCGCCTTGGGCGGTGTGACAGTGGCGTAGTCCTGTGATCCCACATTGGTGACCCCTCCACGAGACCTGAGCGAGCCATAGCCCCCTGTTCGACTTCCAGGAGAGATCGAGTTTTGTAGGTCTGCCAGGAGAGCGTCTGAAACAATAAAGCAACAAATAAGGAATAATTTTTTTTATATATATACACAAACAAAACTATAAAATGTTTTGTATAAAAAGGGAAGAGGCACTGACTGATGAAGACAAACCCTTTGTCTTTGTGAAAGATGAAATAGACAGGGAATGGAACCTTTAGCCCTTAGGCAGACAGACAACATCTGCCCTTTGACCAGTATAATGGGAATATAATCGATTCATTCATTCTATCGGAAGTTATCGTGTTCAATGACATACATGCAGACAGACAGGAATTTTTACTCTCTCATATCTGTAATGAAAATGTGTCTATCTATGTGTTGTGGTAAAAAAAGATAGAGGTTTAAGTGTTAATACTAAATAAATGATAAATAAATAAAAATATTGTTAATAATAAAAATAATATAAATTAAATAAACATTAAACAATAAAAATTACCATGTTTCCTGTAGAAATTTTATAACTGATCTTTTACTAAATTTTGATTTCTACAGTAGTTTTCGAAAAGGGCCCTAAAAATATCAAAAGTTCAATTAAGTTCAGTTAAGCAATGCGAAAGTGCACGGATTAAAAAAAAAAATTAAATTAACCAACTTTTCATCTGGATTTCTAAAGAGATGCCACTTTTAATTTTTTTTTCAATAATATTAAATCTAATCCAAAGGTTTTCAAATGATCTTACTGGGCCAACAGGGAAAATTAATACAATAGAATTTACGAGGAAATAATTTGAGTTTATTTTTTTTTAATCATCTACATTATTAAATTAAAAAACTAAACATTGAAACAAACAAAAATAAATGAAAAATCTTAAAAACTAAATTTTTAACACTAATTCAATCTTTTTTGTTTTATATTTTGGCCATTTTTTAAATGTTATGTATTTCTGGGCATATATCCTGTACATATAAACAAATAACAGTACCTTCTATTCTTTGCGCATCAATTTCACCGTCAATTCACTTCTATTTATTTCATCACATTTTAAGACTAAACACCACTCTCCACATACTCAGATCGTCGCCATTCTCAACCCAGGCCTCGACCCGTCACTACACACTAAAAACAGCTGATGGCCATGTTTTGTTTTCTACATGCATTTGTTTTAAAAGAAATGGTTTCTTATTATTTATTTATTTATTCAGTTTCTTTATATAGAAAAAAATATATAATTAAATTTTTTAATATTGATAATTTAATGTGTGTACTCTTTTTATACATCACAGTGTGTGTGTGTGTGTGTGTGTGTGTGTGTGTGATTGTGAACTCCCGAACCGATAACTCCCAATAGAATGAATGTATCGATATGAAATTTTAAGTGTATGTCAAGAACCCCTCATGACACCTATTGAGTTTTAGCCAAATCGGCCAAAGGGAAGGTGTAAATTAGGGGATGGGGGGAGGCTTAACACAAAAACCCCAATAATTGCCAATGTAATGAATGTATCGACATCGAATTTTATATTTAAACTCAAAACCCCATAAGGGTGCCACCTAGTAATTTTCTCCCCAAGGGAAGTTGGCGATCAAAGGAGGAAGGCTTGATTCAAAAACCCTCACCGACTCACTATGTTATCATTCTTGGGTGAGGCGGTCGGAAAACTTGAAATACCGGTGACAACTAGAATTTCTGACTGATTACATAACTTCCCCTAGACTTCATATATCTATATAAAATAAAAATAATTTAAATTCTAATGACTTTTGCAGGGAAGACAAATAGAAATAAAATAAAAAACAATTAGCGGACATTTTTTTTGGACCGCCATACAATCAAATTGCAGTAAAAAAAGTAAGTATTAAATAAAACAAACTTATTTTTGAAATATTGTCTATTCCACTAAAGATATATAGTCTATTCCACTAAAGACAATATTTCAAAAATAAGTTTGTTTTATTTAATTATTACAAGTTTTCACAATATGTCCGCGTTCCTCAACGTAGAAGTTGAAAAGAGTAAGTGTCTAAATTTATTTAATGTTTGATTTTGTATTATATTTTCCCATAAAATTGTTTTGACAATATTAAACTGAACAATAATATAGAGAGAGTATTTTATCTATTTTATTACTTCCCTAGCTATATGATTTGGGAGGGTTAGGTTAGGTTAGGTTTTATGACTCATGCTTTAAATACGAGGTCATATCGCCTACTACCAGAGCGCTCTTTTGTGGACATGAGCCCGACTCTACTATGGGAGTCCTAAATTTTGCCTACCCTAAATTTTTATTCACCTAGGGTAGGGGTCATTAACGAGTACCTGACATCGTACAGGCTCGGGACCATCGCTTAACGTCCCATCCGAAGGACGGCGTGCTTAAGTTTATTTTACCTCCCATATAAAATAAACTAAGGGCCCCGGTCGGGTTTCGAACCCACGATCTTGAGCTCAGAAGGCAAGCAAGCATACCACTGAGCTACCGGCGCCCCTACTATTGATCTAATAAATGGATCAACACGAAAGTATGATGATTCAGAAATTCCCTCGCGCTAGAGCGAAAACATAGTTCATTTATTAGTGATGGGGAGGGAAATTGCCGATGATAATTTTTTTTCATTTTTTACAGAAATAGAAAAAAAATCAATTTTCTTAAAAAAAAATTATAGGTGTTATTATAAAATTTAAAGGACAATATGAAAAATGGCATATTTAACATGTACATTAGGACATTTATAGGCAATATAACAGTTTAAGATTGGGCTAGACATACTGTTGTATCCTCGCCCACTTCTAAATCAACCAACAGTTTATGATTTCCTGGGGTCATCTGTTGGGGGGACGAACCCCCTACCCCCTTTCTAGTGACTGGGTCACTTATAAATAGAGATGAAAGATGTGTCTATGTGTATATAGAGAATTCAGGGCAAACCTCTTAGATGGCGCCTCCTCACATCAGGTCAATGGTAACTAATCACTAATCAATGGGAACCAACTCGGGCAACTCCATCTACGATATCCATGCAGCACTATGAATCATATTTTTTATTTATTCATTTATAATTGATTAATATATATATATATATATATATTTTATTTTTTATTTTTTTATTTATTGTTATAGTTACATTGTTTTTTTTTTCTATATCTCGCACATTGGGACCTGTTGAAGGGAAGTAAGAACGTCCCGAAACATCGTTGGGATAAGACAATTCCGAAGAGTTTTTTGAAAAATAGTTATCTTAATTTTTATTAAATTGAAAAATGTGTCTCCTTATTACAAATGTGTCCATGTAATAATTGTTTTTATACTAATATATTATTAAGAATTTATTCAGTTTTTATTAACTTCATTTCACTTTTTTAAATAGTTTCGTTATTATTACTAATCACACGTGTGTTAGACTCAAGTAGTTATAAATCTAATTTATAAGATATCTTAATGTATAAATTCTTTTGATGTATCCTATTACCATGTATTGGTTTAACGGAAATAAATTTATTATTATTTATTTAAGATGAACCAGTTCAAAGCTGGACTTGTACTAAGTCTCTGACTATCGGGTTGAAGTTAGAAATGCGCCTCACATACCATATTTTTTTTTTACTCTCCCAGCATGGGAGTTATGTTATCGGTCAGAAATTCGATGTTGAGTTTTCAACGGAATTTCATTTTTTCCAACCTTCTGACTCCAAAAAAAAAAAAAAAATCTCTTGTCTGTCTGTGAACTCGATAACTCTCGATAGAATAGATACATCGAGAAGAAATTTTATATATACATTCTTTAATGACGACACCGAATGATTTTCAGTTAAATCGGCCAAAGTAAGTAAGAGGTTATGGGGGCTTAACATAAAAACTCGAATAACTGCCGATGCAATGAATGTATTGACACAGAATTTAGTATGAGGATTCAGAAGCTCCTATGTACGTCAACTATTGATTTTTAGATTTTGGAGGGCGAGTCAAAACGTTTAAACGTCGTTAATTCATGCTGGGGAAGTATATTGCCAGTGATTCACAGAAGGATTTTTTAAAATATTACTTGCTGAAGAGACCAAAATTTACAACCGAGTGAAGTTGAAATTGTTCAGCTTTACTCCTTACACGCTAGTAAATTAGCTCGCAGCAAAGACAGTATATTTCTTCATTTCCAAACGTATTGTTGACGTTCACAATGGGTTTGTTGTTTCTGATTACCATTATATGTGAATCCACAACCCTATATCGACGACACCTATTGATTTACAGCCAAATCGACCAAAGGGAAGAGCAGGACAAGGGGGGAGTCTTAACACAAAACCTCTAATAACTGCCGATAAAATGAATGTATCGAAACAAAATTTCATATGACAATTCAAAACCCCATAAGAACGACACAATAATTTTCAGCGGAATCGGTAGAAGAGGAGGTCAGTGAGGAGGGGCTCAACTCCAAAACTCCAATAACTGCCGATGAAATGGATTTATTGATCCATTTAGTATGAGGATTTAGAAGCCGCTATGTAACTCAACTATTGAATATCAGTTTTTGGAGGACCGAAAAGTTAATAGATTAATTCGTTCTGGGGAAGTACGGACGACTTGTTTATGGTTGCTACCTAGTTTCACTAATGTTCTGCAACTTTAGGGCAACATACTTGCAACTTTAAGGCAACATACTGATATGTTTTGTTTCTTAACAACTCCAAACTCCAAAGAAGTTAAAGAATAAGAAAGACAAAGGCCAACTGGAAGAAAAGCCTGCTTTCACTCCTACCGAAGATTTCACTAAGGAAGAAAGGATGACACTACGATTGTTCTATAGTAATTGTCAAATACCAGAGTTGATTGTCTGAGAAATAGCAACAGCTGTAGTATTCAAAGCAGTCTAAACTTTCAAGGACTATTTTCATTAACCAATTCAGTGTCGACGTTCCACGGGAGGAGACCATCACTTCCTTTCACAAATCGAACAGTCACTTTGAGTTCTGTGAAGTGATCAGATCACCTTATACGGATCCGTAATGGCAATTCTTCTTCTATTTTTAATTCCCCTGTGGTGCCTTACGGCGTTAGGTCCTTTCGGACCATTCCGACTATGACCTGCCAACATTCTCAACTTCTCTCCGCCAAACCGATTTCTCTGTGCACCTTTTGTACGTAGATCTGGGGATCGAATGGGTTGTGGAACTTGGAGGAGGATGAACCCTGTATAACTGCAGCTTTGTCTGGTTGCTCGATGAGGGAATTGCTGAATAGGTTAAAACCCTGTTAGATCCCGAACCTGGAAGTAATTCCTAGTTGGAAGTAATCATCCCGCTTGGAAGCCATGTTACTGTATTTCAAGCGGAGGTGATGGCGATCCTGGAATGCACTTCTAGAAGAGAAGTAATAAATAGTGACATGGAGGTGAAGATCTCCGATGCACTGAAATAAGATCAAAGCTATCAAGGGAGTGAGTAGATCAGTTGGATTCAGGGAAACGAAAAAGCAGACCGGTTACAGAGATCTTTTCCAGAATTCATGGAGAGAAATAACCACATACTGAGTCGAAGGATTCCAAGGTGTTTAGGAATGGGATCCTGAACCTCAAAAGAAGTTAACTTCGGCAAACTGACAGGGATCCTCACAAGACACGGTTCGTTCAATAGACACCTACATATTATAGGAGTCAAGGACTCTCACACCTGTGACATATGTGGAGAAGAAGACGACACAACAACTCACTTCCTGGGTAGATGCCTGAAATAGGCTCGGAGATATGATCATAGAGGAGGCTTTTAGAAGATTGGATCATGAGAGTATTCTTAGATTTATTAAAGAAACTAGGATGCTAGGTCCTTCACGAAGGACTTGGTTACTTCAAATCCAACGATGACAGGGAGACATGGATAAGAGTACTGGATACTTACGTCTGTATACAAAAAGATTTTTTTTTATATTATGTATTTTTCCAATTGGTTGATTAGGTATTATGACTCATCCCCGGCCTTTACCTACGAGTTCATATCGCCTACTACCAGAGCGCTCTTTCGTCACTCTGATGGACATGAGCCCAACTCTACTGTGGGAGTCCTAAAGTTTGCCTACCCTAAATTTTTATTCACCTAGGGTAGGGGTCTTTAACGAGTACTTGACATCGTACAGGCTCGGGACCATCGCTTAACGTCCCATCCGAAAGACGGCGTGCTTAAGTTTATTTTACCTCCCAGATAAAATAAACTAAGGGCCTCGGTCGGTTTTTGAACCCACGTTCTTGGGTTCAGAAGACAAGCACGCATACCACTGAGCCACCGGCGCCCTCCACAAATAATAAATATATACAAAATGATAAAATAATAATTAAAAATTAAAGTAAAACTATGTAAATAAAATAAATGATGTGAAAAAAGTAAAGTACATAAAAAATCATAAAACAAAATAAAGAAAATGATGTACAAAATAATATGATAAATCATAAGAAAAACAAATCTTCAGCTCAGAGACCCCCGGAACATCCCTGCGGGGTACTGTCCTTATTTCTACAACTAAATGGAGGTAGAGGAGGTCACAGGTGCTCGGGTAGGTCCCCCGTACCCCTCGGATCTGTCTAGCCTCTGACTAGCAGTGGAGGAAGACAGGAGACCTGAAGAGGCACCAATGCGGGTTATTCAATTCTCCATGCGGTAATAAGAAAAATATGAAAATCAAATACAAACAAATAGGTTCAATTCATGGTTATTTTCTTGAAATATTGGCAAATATCGTCCATGTTATTTCAAACCAGTCTATATTCAGGTAAGTAAAAATAGATAATATTTCGAAAAAAATACATGCTCCTCTTGTTATTAATTTAAGAGTATTTCTTTTCACTGCACCACCTATAAACCTGTTAACATAGCTATGGTTAGAGCCCATTTTTCAATCACAAGTTAACCAAAGATTAAAATTAGCCTCTCGTTAAAACAAGATTTAGCGCATGTTTTCTTCTTCTTCTTCTTTACCCTATATTTACATTGTAACTACCTCGTTTACTTCTGAGAAGCTCTGAGCGAAGGTAGTGCAACTCACCCGATTTTAGATAAGCCTTGACAAAAAATAAGGAAAGAACATCAATAGATTTCAATGTACAAATCGGTAATTTTTACTTCCATAACAATACTAAGGGGAAAATTAGGTATTCGGTGAATCACCGGAAATTGTACTTCCCTAGTACGAATTAATCCATTATGTTTTCGCTCTCCCTCCAAAACTTATCGACAGTTTGAGCTAAAGATCAAAAGTTGACTTACAGAAGGGCTTCTGAATCCTCACATTAAATTTTGTGTCCATACATTCATTATATAGGCAGTTATCAGAGTTTTTGAGTCGAGCCCCCTCTGAATCCTCTCCCCTTCATCGGACTTGTATTAAGCCCCCTATCCTTCGGCCTATTTTGTTGAAAATCAATACACATATAAAATTACGAGTCACACGAACAGAAATTTCTGGGTCGGAAAACATGAAATTCCGGTGAAAACTCAACATCGAATTTCTAACCGATTACATAACTTCTTCTATGCTTATATAAAACTGTGGAAGTAAAAATGACTTTCTATGTGAATGTGAGTGAACTTGATAACTTCCGAATGAATATATCGACAAGAAATTTTATACATGGATTCAGAAGTGGGAGAATTTTATACAAGGACACGATTTGATTTTCAGCCAAATAGACCAAAGAAAAAGGGGGGAAGCTTCACAATAATAACTGCCGACGGAATGGATGTAACGACACGACGTAGAAAAGACCCAATTTCCCTGACTTTTCCCAGTTTTTCAGGTAATATTTGAGTTTTTTCCCTAACTTTACGTTATATCATGAAAATTTAAAAAATAAAAAAAAGTTTAAAAAAAACAGCTCATTAAACTGAATGACCTATGGATATCAATGTAAAGAACCTATGTAAAAAAAGTATTCGAAAAAAAAAATACGATGGAGACTTAACTGTAAATACATTCCGTTACTATTGATATGCATATCAAATAATTAGTAGATAAATAAATTAATTAATTAATAATTATACAGGGAATATTATCTCTGTGTACTCATTAAAGGATTTGTTGAAATTCATTTAACTTAAAAAAATTAATAATAACATGAACTATTCAACGTAAGGAACTGGTTCAAAGTGCATTTTCTTCTTCAAACGATTCTGCAAAGCAATTTGATATTTGTCTCGGTAAAAACGCGTATTTTTCGAGATATTTGAGTGAAAAGGATGAAAAAATAGCACTTTCTTATCATAAATATTTATTGCAACAAATAAAGATTTGCATATTTCAGCATCGATCTGAGTATTTAAAACAAAAATTATTAAAATCAGTTTCCAACTCAGGAGCTTCCAAATAAGTCGAGAATTGAAACGCATTTTGACTGAGCTAGCATGGGATTTTCATTTGAATATTATGGACGAAAAAATTCCCTGATTTCAATGAAAATTTCCTGACATTTCCCGGTTTTCCAGAAAGTGGCCACCCTGGTATATAGAATGAGAGGTCTGTCAGACAAGTATTTTCAGCCAAATCGACCAAACGAGAGAAGAGTTTAGAGGGAGAGCCATTACCTAGGAAAACCCACCCCTACAGGAAGTATAACGTTACTGGGGTTGACTTTTGTATGTAACCTTCCTCAGCTAATTAATAATTCAATTAAGCTCTGTAATGTTAATAAAGGATGTATGAGAATGTCCTTGACTTAGTTAGTAACGACAGAAACAATACTAACACAAGGTCTATATCGCTCTTGTTTGTAACAGAGAGAATATTTTAATCAATAATATGTGTTTTTTATGTAAATAATTATGAACTATAGGTACTAATATGACATTAGGATAAATCATTAATTCTTCTTTAAAACATTTTATCGTTCGAAAGAACTGAGAAAAGGGGTCAGCTAGGAGCCACTGGAACAAATAAATATGTTATAATATAACGAATAAATATGTTATATAAAAAGGATAACAAAAATATATATTTCCCCTCTCAAATTCATTTCTTACTGGAATTACTGGATTCCAACAGCTTACTTTTATATTCCCAGTAATGCCAGTATAGAATGAATTTGACAGGTGGAATGGGGAGGGAAAGTGATCTGTAAAAAAGTGGTTGGTATAAGAAAGTCCAGTTATGGTTATATTATAACAATAACTGGACTTTCTTATACCAACCACTTTTTACAGATCACTTCCCCTCCCCATTCCACCTGTCAAATTCATTTTATACTGGCATTACTGGCAATATAAAAGTAAGGTGTTGGAAATCCAGTAATTCCATTAAGAAATGAATTTGAGAGGGGAAATATATATTTTTTTATCCTTTTAAATAAATAAAAAAAAAACTATCGATAATAAAATATATTTTGAAATTCGTTAAGCGTTACAATTTAATATCTACTTTAAACATTTACTACAGAAATTGATCGTAGGTTCTTTGCGGTGATATAACTTAGGTCGAAATTTAATAAGGAACATTTTTGGAAAGACCAGTTTATCGATAGGACTAATCGTTTTGGTGTAAATCAAACAAACGTCTAACAAAATCGATTTGATTTGTCATTTTAAGACCATTTTCATTGGCAGGCATGTATCTCGTAAACCGGGCAGCTTTCGAAAAATTATATATAAGAGATTTTAGATTAGGTATATCATAAATAAAAGCGGTATCTTGTAATTAGGACCCGAAAGTTCAACCAAAATCTAATTACTTTAGATCTGACATCATCACGAAACTAGTTCAGGGAACTTTGAAACTCCGTTGAAAACTCTAACATGGAGTTTCGCACAATTACAATACTTCCTACACTAATTGTATAGATAGTTATTGAGATACTATCACCACAAAAAAAATAAAAAAATTTATAGTTATAAGCGAATGGATTAAGTTTAGCAATGCACAGAACTGAAAAACTGACTTTACAAAAGTTTTTTTTGGGGGGGCTTTATGAACGGTGCATATTAGCCATGTAAATGCGTTATTTACGACATCCATGGCCCAGGGAGGGAGTTCTATCTACGAAATAAAACTCATTCCCGGACGGGATTCGAACCCGCAAACCATTGTGAGACCATGCGACCAAAGCCCTACGCTCTAGCCCGCACGGCCACCATGGCCCCCATATTTTTATTACTCATATACTTATTTATTTTATTGATATTATTATAGTTTATTTTACTACATATTCATTATTATCTTTATAGAGATTTTATTTATTGCTATTAAAATTATTTTTTTCTTTCTTTTCTACATTTCGCACATTGTGACTGAGGAAGGGGCGTAAGAAATAACGTTGTGAAAAAGACACTTTCGGAAGAATTATAATTATAAAAAATATTTTTCATAATTTAATTATATTTAAAAACTTTATCAACTGTATTTATTAATATTATTATTTTTGAACTGATTTATTTTCCAGTATTTATTTATTCATTTTATTTTTATTATTGTTATTACTAATCTTTTTACGAAAGTTACGTCAGTGCAACATAATCTAACGAATTCGCAAAAACATTATAAAAAATATGTACCCATAAAGGTGCATCAGGCCAGGAACAACTACTAAAATAAATGTAATCACTGAGCCGAAACATAAGAAGCTCTAGATAAAATGAACAAGAATATGATTTTCAATTTTCTTTTTTACTGAGTTTTGGAAGAGAGGGTGGTGGGGGTGGGTCCTTGTACAAGGAAAGTCGCACCTGTTCTTCGTTCCTCGCGTATGTATCCATCAGTCTCTGGCGAATGTTGGGATCTAAGAGACTCTCTCGAACCTCCGAACTTATTCGCATGTCATCCGGGTCCAGTACCTGAATGTAGTTCTCTTGACCTGCACTTAGCGATCCTCCTCTGCTACGTTTCCCCTGAGCTAATGGGTCTGTAGAACTGACGCTCAAATTGTCCAATTCGAACTTGTGTGTGCACTGAGCAGCCCGTTCTTTGATAAACTGATCGTCGATGATACTTGGACGATTTTCTGGCAGTCCTACACCCCACACTTCAATATGCCTCAATTTGAATACAGAGTATGGACAAGGAGGATAATAGTGTTTAAATGTTGGACATGAGTAAGACACCAGACCGCTGCCCCATTCACTTCCACTTAGGAACAGCCCCCAAGCATAGAGCCGACCTCCTACCCCAAGACCGATCGGAAGTGACTTATCCTCAGTGTTCAAATATTGAAAATTTCTATTCTGATTTGTTGGTTGGTACACTTTTATCTGAGGATGAACAGTAAAGATGAAACACATATCCGAGCCAAAAAAATCCTTAAATGGAAACCAAGATGAAGCCGTAAAAGCGCCGAAGATATTTCCGTCAACATCTTCCACAATGATTACGGTCGATCCATGTCCGACAATGCTGTGAACTAAACCTCTCCAGGAATCTTCAAAGTTGTAACAGTCGTAAAGGAGACGCCATGGATGTGCGGTTGCCTCTGGGATGAAAGTGCAGAGAATCACAATATGCATTACATCAATGATTGTTTTAATTTGTTCTGCAGTTTCAGCTATTGGCAGTAAATGTTCATAGTCATCCTCATTAGCGATGTTGTACGCTGTTTTATATACGAATGCTGAGATGTTCTTAAATATGCCACATCGATAGAGCCAAGCTTCCAGATATCCCAGGCCTACTTTCTCATCGTACGACTCCAAATGAAAAGAGAGATATTGGCCAACCTTCATACATTCTTCCGGCGACCAAGATACCTCCAGTTTTGCCCAGGACTCCCATTCCTCAGGCCTGATCCCCTCCAGTATCCTCAGATACGAACTAAGAATATCGCGAAAGTAGCCATGCAGCAGTGACAGAGGAAGGTCAGTGATTATTTCCGTAGAATCCCCAGGGGTGAGGATGGTCATTATCGTTATGGCCTGTATCTCAGGTGTTTCCTCCACCAGGTTCAGGTAGAGTCCCTTGAAGTCTTCCCACGTTACTGTTTTCTTCTTCTTGCTGAACAACACTGAGGCTAACTGTTGACTCAGCAAAGGAACAAAAATATCTCCCCAATGTGTAGTAATGTCCGGAAAGGTCAATAGTTTTTTCGTATTGTATGGATCAAATTTTTGATGAATTAGTGTTTCTTCTTGGAGTTTTAGCCTCTTACGAACCTTAACACTACGAATACATGACAAATCGTTGCCCATTTCACTTTCCCTCCAAAAAATAAATTAAAATCAACACATAATCAAGAACTAATTTTATTTAAATAAAATTTTTTTTTTAAGTCTTCCTAACCTATTAAGGAAAATAATTTTATATCTAACTAAATACTGAAGCTAAACTGCAAATATAATAACACAGCTGAGAAGTATTTCTATCATGATAAACCGGAGCGTATTATCTCTTACGCTCTTCGACAAACCCATTGTCTAAAAAAATAAAAAAAAGGTACAAATGTTTATAAGAAGCATTTCGAAAAATTAGCAATACTACTAGAGGGCACGAGCAAACCTTTCGGTAGATTTCGCTGGATTGCCTACCATGATGCCATAAGTCGATAGAATCGAGGTGTGTCGTCTTAAAATATATATTCTTCGAACCCCTGAGCCGCTTCAACTCAATGGGTCAGTTTCGACCACTTTCAGAACTTTTACAACAGAATTCTAACTACTTATAATAATAAAAACAAAACATAATTCCTCCATTTTATTAATTATAAGTGTTTCAATTATTTTACATTAAATGAGGGGTAGCGAAAATTTAATTAATTCATGCTGGGGAAGTACATTGGCGGTGATTCTTTATAGAAGACTTTTTATTCATTATTTTTCAATTTTACACGAAATTTGAGGAGAAAATACACAAGTGCCTTTATATACCTGATAAACATCACCTGGTTCGAACGTTCAAAAAGTTAATTCACAACCAAATCCTAAAGAACTGGCACAAATGAACAATAAAAACAGCTATTTACATCTCAACTTATTAAGTTCAACATTATTCTAACTTAATCCATAAAACAGCTGACTCTAATCTCCTGTACATATAGGAATTCTAAAGCTTAGGTTTTATGGCTCATGCCCGGGCTTCAACTACGAGGTCATATCGCCTACTACCAGAGCGCTCATTCGTCACTCTGGTGGACATCTACCGACTCTACTGTGGGAGTCCTAAATTTTGCCTACCCTAAATTTTTATTCACCCAGGGTAGGAGTCTTTAACGAGTACCTGGCATCGTACAGGCTTGGGACCATCGCTTAACGTCCCATCCGAAGGACGGCGTGCTTAAGTTTATTTAACCTCCCAGATATAATAAACTAAGGGCCTCGGTCGGGTTTTGAACCCACGATCTTGAGCTCAGAAAACAACCACGCATACCACTGAAATGAAGAGATGAAATATCATCTTCCAAGAATTTAACTCATTCTACAAGTGATAACTTGGTCAAAAACAGTTGAATAACAACATTAAAATAACTTAATAACAAAAGGAAAACTACTTTTAAACACCAAACGAACGAAATAGGTTATCTGAATAGAAATAAACAGATGGAGATGTAAGCTCAATAAATCTATAAACAATGGATAAGTTGGAATACAATATGTAGAACTTGACCTGAGCCATTCAAGATCACCATTGATTACTAGAAATGGTCTACTGACAAACATAAATGATTCAAATGTGATAGTAAGCTGTTGTAGGACGAAATTTCTAGTAGAAACAAAAATTAAAAATAAAAATACTTATGACAGTAGTCCTTTAGACTCTACACTGTACGGGTGGAATGTACCACTGATGATGACGCTGTTGCGTTAAGAACTGGCGAAAAATAAAACAATGGGAAGACAACGTCTCTTGTTTCTATAATAAATGATTCAATTCATAATAAATTGCTCGTCAATCTCTAGATAGAATCATACTTTGTATCCTCATCGACCCTCCAGAGGTTCGATAACGACCAGTTCCAAAATCCAGTATATAAACTAAGCAACCATAAATCAGGTTTGGTAGACTGGAATACATTATGGAACATGGTACAACACTTAAAATCCAAAATAAACTAGGAATGTATACTACCACAAACCCGCCAGAATGAAGCATACAAAATAGTGGGAATCGGCCAAAACAAATATTGTTCGTATTCAAACAGTATAATCTTAATATAAAAACACGAACACAATAGTATTTGCGTACTAAATGAGATATTTCACACATTCAAAATAACTACTTAGAAAATAATAAATATTTTTTCATAGCTTTACACATTTCGCATTTATTTTTTGTTTTTTACAATCTAATAATTTCGGTTGAAACTTCCATCATCAGTATTTAAAAATATTATTGATATAAACCAATAAGAGTAACATCGTAAGATGTTCGTCAATAATTCATTACATAATAATAACATTGTAATTATTCAAATGTTTATTATATATTTTTTTTACTTTTATATATACCTACTATGTTAAATATCCATAATTTATTTGCTGATTTTTATTGTATACAATTTTTTTCCTTTATAATTATCATAGTATTGTTAATGCTAATTCACTTACTACACCTAAAAATTCAAATACATATTGTTAAATATAACTTACATATTTTAGGAGTCGAGCTCTGTCTTAAAAATTGTTTTTATTGATTTGTATAAAAATATTTTGATACTGATGATGAAGTTCTTCCCGAAGCGTCTATAATTCATACGTTGCAAAAACCAAAAAATAAATGGGATAAGTATTAAGCTGTAGAAAATAAGAATTATTGTAAATACAGAATTTTCTTATACAATGCAAAAGTTCTTATAGGTATATAGGCATCACAATCAGTCTATACATATATAAAGGTCAAATTCTTATAAAAATTGTATATAGGCATCCCAATCAGTCTATACATATATAAAGGTCAAATTCTTACAAAAATTGTATACAGGCACAATCAGTCTATGCATAATATGTTATATAAAGGGCAAATTCTTATAAAAATTGTATATAGGCATCACAATCAGTCTATACATATATAAAGGACAAATTCTTATAAAAATTGTATATAGGCATCACAATCAGTCTATACATATATAAAGGGCAAACGACATTTATGCACTCACTAGTTACATTTTGAAACACTTCCGCGTGTTCCATAAATCTGAAAATCTGCATGTGATTTCCTTTCTTATTGTGTCACGGAAATTTTTTTTTTTCTTTTTTCGATTTTGTTTGATTAAGTGCTTTCGGAAAGTTAAAAACTGTTATAATCTCACCGTTAGGTTAACTCAATCGATCTGATAACAAGAATCCAATAGACAAGGTTTCGTATATGAACTTAATCAATATAAGTTATACCTCTATTAGTATAAGGAAGCTTTGTAATCGCTATTTATATATATATATAAATATATTTTATTATTATTTTCTGTTTTCTTTCTCTTTCTCTTTTCTATATTTCGTACATTGTGGGCTGATGAAGTGACGGAAATATCGTGAAGGAGACATTTCCCTAAGTATAATAAAACATTCATCATAGTTTTAATAAAATTATGATTATAAAAATATTTATCATGATTTTAAATAAATTAGAAACTATGCCTACTGTATTTATTAGTATTAATATATCTGTATACCCCGGAGGTAAAAGACACTATGACCATGTTTGCGATTTAGATTTTTCGCTTTATATAATGGTATAAAGCACTAAGTGTCCTATTACTATAAATAGCGAAAATTACATAGAGTAATAGTTATTATTAGTGAAAAAAACTGAAAATGAAGTTGGAAAAAATCAAAAACTTGTTTTCCTGAAATATTACATTTTTGTGACTTGGTTTCCTTTACCTTCCGGATACAGATTTGTACTCATATATTTTCAAGTATTTATTTATACATTTAAATGTATTTTTTACTAGTATTGTTATTACAACTCACATGTTTGTCCGACTAACAGTTAGTTAATAGCAGTTTAAGTATCTAACTAATAAGTTATTATAATGTTTACATTCCTATGACGTATCCTATTACGATGTTATGGTTTAACAGAAATAAATATTATTATAGTGTGGAAAAAGTTTAGGATTTCCACAGTAGAGTCGGGATAAAGCCCACCGATATGACCTTCTCAAGCCAATAGAGAGCTATGGAGAAAAGCTCCATAGAAGTTTTACTTAACACAAAAAATGGAGATTGCGTACCGATTTCCTCAAAAGTGGGAGCAGGAAGAGATTCCATGAGGATGTAGAGATGCGGCGGCTAACCGAATGAAACTGAACTGAACTCTAGCTGTGAAAGCCGGGTGTTCCTTGCATTGTTTACCAAACCCCCACCATTACACCAGTGATAGTCAGAAGCGGGTGAAGGTTGATATCTGGCTACGTTTCTTATCGTACATTCCAGAGACTATATCGATCTGGGATATGAACCTCATACCAGACAATATCCCCCACCCCTTCGGAAGGTTCAGATACGCAAAACCTGCGTAAAATTAGCGGAGTCCCACATATGTACTCGCTCTTCTTTTAGTAAACATAGTTCTAATCTATGCGTGTTCAGTGAGGGCAGGCATCGCCAGCAACATGAAATTTCTTCAAGTGACCCAAAACCAATGCCTTCGAATGTTCATGGACATGAGCCTGACTCAACAGTGGGAGTCCTAAATGTTGTCTACCTAGGCTAGTACACCAAGGGTCTTTAACGAGTACCTGACATCGTACAGGCTCGGGGCCATCGCATAACGTCCCATCCGAATAGGGTTGCCATCCGTCCGGGTTTTCCAGGACATGTCCTCTTTTTTTGACTGGGGGGGCTGTCCGGGGTACTTTTTTCAAAATGTCCGGGTTTTTGATTTTTGTTTTTTTTTTATTAAAAAGTTCAATAATTATATAAAAATGGTTCTACGGATATATTTTTATTGTTTTACGCGTATCTGAATGGAATCAATATTTAATTTTAATAATTGCCACTAGGGTGTATCGATACTTTTTTTGGGAATCGATTTGTATCCCACTCGTTTATTAACGATATTGTTTTTAGTTCATACTGTATTTGATTCTCCGAAAAAATTGTCCGTCAACAGTTTTCTTATTCTAAAAATTGCTTGATATAATCAAACGTGTGGTTTTTAATCAAATGTGTATAAAATGAAATATTTTTTGCAAAGATATAAACCTATCCTCACGAAAGATAAATATTTAAGAGTAACACAAGACGGTTATGGAATGTTCGTTGATACTCCATTCCAGCTCACAATGCTAATGTTGAAAGAGTATTTTCTCTCATAAATTGTCAGTGGACTAAAGAGAGAAATAAACTGTTGCCCAGTACTACTGCTGCGATAACAATGACCAAATATAATTTTAGTGACTATAGTTGTGATAATTTTTATGATTATTTACTTAATAATTGTGATGTTCTCAGACAAATTGGGAACACTGAAAAATATGAGACTGTCTTAGAAGTAAAAGATTGTTAATTATTTGTGAAGAAATTACTTGTAAGAAAAGTATCAAAATTTAAAGAAAAAGATGTAGTTTGTTCTAAATAAAACTTTGCACGTTTATATACAATAAAGATTTATATAAATTTTAAAATATTTAGTAAAACATTTTGAGTCTGATCTGTCCTGGTTTTTAATGAGATAAGTCCTTGTTTTGTCCGGGTTTTTTACCGCTTCAGTCCGGGGTTTCAAAAATTTGAGATGGCAACCCTCCCTACATCCGAAGGACGGCGAGCTTCAGTCTAATTTACCTCCCAGGTAAAATAAACTAAGGGCCTCGACCGGGTTTCGAACCCGCGATCTTGAGCTCAGTAAGCAAGCACCCACACCATTGAGCTACCGGCGCTCTCGTTTTTTTTTTTTTTTTTTGTTTTTTAATCTATATTTTTTTTATATCTTTGACTATATATGACTCGTACCTAGAATCGTTGGGGTTATAACCACTTTTAATTGACTGATTTCTGAGATGCGAGTGATATCGGGTAGATTATTTTTCCTTTTTTGTGGCTTAACCTTTTGCCAATTCTGTGTTGAAGGATGGTGTTGTTGACCGGATGTCTGTCAGTTGGGAGGAATGTTTCCGGTTTGACAAATCATGTCGCACTTTTGGCCTCCTCTCGGATCACTATAAATACCTATCTCAGTTCCTGTATATTTTCTACTCTCGTTAAGTGGGTCAGAGCAAACAGGACGAACATTATATGGGAAATACCTGTTAGGATGCATCGATGAATTGATAGCGGCCTTGACACAAAGACAAAAAGTTGGGGTTCGAATCCTTTCATCGACATTACTGCGAGGTATTAAGGGCCTTGAATTAAAACACATTTTTACATAATATAGTATAATTTAATTATGTATTATGTATTTAATGGTATTATTATTTGTATATACATTTATTTTGTATTCATTACTTTATGTTGACTTTCTCTTACACCTTTAGTATAATGAAGTATTGTATCCGAGGTCGCGTTTTCTACAAATTTTCATGTTTCAAGACCCTTGAACACGTTCTGACCATTTACGCGATGATGTCTGTTTGTGTACATGTGATTACTTTGTGAGCGCTCTAAATCAAAAACGATTGCCTTCTAAGTTTCTCTATAATTTCTATTTTTATGAAGAATTGTTTGAATATAATGGTTTACAAAGAGATATTAGAGTTCAAATGAAGCCCTAAAGTAAAAGAGGTTTTCCACACATTCGACTTTATGTACGATGAGAAATATCCTGCTATCATAAAGAAAACCTTGCTTTTTTTCGTTGAGCATGATGCCAAACTTAATAACTGTTTACTTTTCAGATAGATAATACAAAAATAAAAATACAGTGCCCCAAACTGTTTTAATATGAAGCAGTTCAACAGAACTATCTTCCAAGCGCTTCACTCGTGTTCTGAGTTCCCAGTTCAACAAGGAAAATATCTAACTAATTTGATGCATCGATCACGATAGGTTTTAATGATTCGCTAACTGAGCCATCCTCAGTCATGGTTGTTGCGGCAGTATTCATAACTGAAGATGAAGTAAGCATCGACTGATTTACATCTCGAATAACCCTGTCTTCAACTCCTCGTTTGGGGAACTCCACTGAGCCAAGACCCCACACTTCCAGCCTTTTGACACGAAATGCAGAATACTGACAGGGAGGCGAGTAGAGTTTGTACGTTGAACAAGACTCCGAGACATGCCCCGACCCCCAGTCTGTACCGTGTAGAAACAGACCGAAAGAGTAGATACGACCTCCGACCCCCAACCCGACTGGATTCTTCCCATCTTCAATGTTAAGATATTGAAAATTTCTGTTGTAACCCGTAGGATAATAAATGTTCACATCAGGACGTAGAGTGAATATAAAACTAAGTTCAGAGCCATAAAAATCGGCAAAAGGATACCATGAGGAACCGGCAAATGCACCAAAAAGATTTTTATCCATATCTTCAATAACGAGGAGGGTAGGACCTTGACCAAGAATGCTTGATATGAGACCCTTCCAGGAATCCTCATAGTAGGAGTTGTCATAGAGGAGTCGCCAGACAGTCATCAGGGTCGAAGGGACTATAGTATTCAGAAGGATCACATGACACAGGTCAAGTATGGTGGATACTGGAACTGAAGTTTCTACGTCAGGAACCAAAGATTCGTGATCTTCAATCTTAGCAAGGTTGTAAATCGTCTTGTAAACAATGGCTGAAATATTCTTGAATATACCACTTCTATAGAGCCACGCTTCCAAACATCCCAATCCCACTTTATTTTCGTATGCTTCAAGGTAATAAGACAAATGTTTGCCAACATTGTAACACTCAAGAGGAAAAGATGTGACAGACAATTGAATCCAACCATTCAACTCTGAGTTATTTTGGTACCGGAGGATTTTAATATAAGAAGCAAGGATGTCCCTAAAATAAGCATAAAGAGCGAACAAGGATATCTGATTGTCATCCATTGAAACAGAATCTTTGTTGTCCAGAGCTAGAAGAGTCATAATGGTTATAGCCTGTATCTCCTTTGACTCTTCCACCAGATTGAGATAAAGCTCTAAGAAGCAGTCCCAGGTGATTGTCTTCTTACCATCGGGAAACATCAGCTGAAGAAGCTGCCGGTTCAGATTGAGCGACAGGTAGTTCTCCCAGACGGTATTGATATCCTTAGGGGTCAGAACTCCTTTGAGAACCTCAAACTTCTGCTGGATACGTGCTTCCTCGTCTGGTCCAAGTCTTCGTCGTACTTCTGCTCCTCCTCCCATCTTTCGAACATCTTTCAGTGCACACGATTCAGTATTACCCATGACTCTACTTTAGCACATTTGAATAGAACATACACAAACTAAAATTCTTTCAATTTTTAAAAACTCATTAATTTCGACGAAATACGTGAAGGAAGGTTATTGATATCATCTAAAAATCACGAAAATGAATAGATCTATAAAATAAAACACATGCTCGTAATTTAAAAGAGAAATCACACACATGTAGTAGACTTCATCATCATAATCGAGCTTACACAGTTAAAAATAATAAAAAATTCTCAAGTGAAATAAGATAAATAATAATAACTTCCACAAACATATTCTAAGCGCAAACAACGAAAATAACTATATGGCTGTTAAATTTTTTATTTTCTTAAATTTGCAGTAAAAGAGAATATAGAACATGTAAGACATGGTAGTAACGAGTGAGGTTACTATTAGTTAGTTATTGTGACTACCTGGGCGTGCAACTACGAGGTCATATCGCCTACTACCAGAGCGCTTTTTGCTCTGTTGAATATAAGCCCAACTCTACTATAGGAGTCATAAATTTTTATTCACCTCAGGGAGGAGTCTTTAACGAGTTCCTGACATCGTACAGGCTCGGGACCATCGCTTAACATCTCATCCGAAGGAGGGCGTGTTCAAGTTTTTTTTTCGAACCCGCGATCTTGAGCTCATTAGGCCAGCACGCTAACTCTGAACTACCAGCGCACCTGAGGTTACTATTGATGAGCAATAACCATTCGCTATGGTCTCGAATAACGAAAAAAAAAAAAAAAATTAATAAAACATTCATGCCGACCTATACACTGCCCTGATTGAACAGATGATATGATAAGAAGATAACATTTGGGAATAATGAAAAAATGAAGGGTTTATATTAAAAAATCAATTGTATTAAAAAAATAACGAAATCAGTTCACATCGTCTTCACCCTTAGTCAAAAATATACCTGCCATCCGGTGTACCTTAACAAAAATCCCATCCCTTTAAAAAACGAAGTCCGCTATCTAGGCCTCATACTCGACAAACGACTAACTTGGAATCCTCAAACGAGACTCAAAAGACAAGAAATGAACAGACGTTATAACTTTTACTAAGATTACAAGACGAAAGATCCTAATTAATTTTGAAAACAAAACGACTTATATGCAACGCAGTACTCAAACCTATGTGGACTTCCGGATTTGAACTCTGGGGTTCTGCCAAGGCTTCCAATCTCCAGCGCATCCAATCCTTTCAATCCAAAATCCTTATAGCCAATGCTCCTTACTACGTCTCCAACAAAACTCTACACTGACCTTAACGTATCTTTTGTCACCGAACTCGCTAAATCCAAGTATAAACAATCAACAATCATTTTCCCTTCTTGGTTACCACAATAATCCTCTATTATGTGACCTCCATTCTGCCATACTTCCCCAACGACGTCTTAAGCGTCAATGGACTAGAGATCTCCTTAGCAGCAGCAATGACAGTGATTAGTTACAAATGAGAGTAAATCAGTGATTAGGAAGTGTCACCATTGAGTGATATCTCCCCTATTGACGTTGCCATTATATCTCTATTAGCACATTTGCTTGTATTTATTTTTATACAGTTGTAAATATCTATTTGTAAATAACATAAAAATATTTTAAAAAATAATTCTGATATATTTCTTAACCTACATGCAGAACTCGTTTTTACAAAATCCAGTTAATCAGGTGAAAAGTTAGTGACTACGACAAATACTTATTGTGACTCATGCCCAGGCTTTAACTACGACGTCATATCGATGCGGACAGACTTCACAAAAGTTATTAAAATATTATAGTGTTACTTAAAGTAATAAGTTATTATAATAATATTATATACAATCCCAGAACATCGGAACGGAATAAATACATTGAACTTTTTTTTTTTCTCAAGCCACAAATATCCAAAAAATCGCACAACCAGCTGCTATGCTAAGCTGACACATCTTTTTTTTTTTTTAAAGTTGTCATATACATAAAGAAAAAAAAAATAATAATATTAATTAATTATTCTCTGAACTCTCTTTAAACTTCTTGGGGTATTGTGAGGTAAATTTGGATTAAAAATTTCGCGAATTTCCTCGTAAGTGAGCAAATAACTATTGATGTAGAAGAAACTGTCTATGGGAATTATGTTCGAAGTTGCGATGTAAATTCTTGTTTCAAACGTATCATGGGCATTGTGTCATCAGAAGAGAGCCAATAAAGAATTGAAAACAGGAAAAGCCTACTTTAATACATTTTTATATATTTTCGAGAACTAAATTAAGCTATTTTTTTTAAGACAAGACAACTAAAATATATAAGTTAAAAATAAATTATTTCTTAAAGAAATATAAAGAAGAAATGGTGTGTCAAGAACTCTTTATAGCAAAGGATCCTACAAGAAATTAAAATAACTCATATTGAAACAGAAAATGAACCTTGACAAAAAATAATATATATAAATATATATATAGGAACTGTAAAACAACCTTCAAAAGTATAAAATGGGTATTTATACAGGTTGGTTGTGAAGAAGAGAGCCGAGAGCGTGGGCTATATGAGTGAGGTGAGTCAAATGAAGGAACCCAGCCAACTAAGTTTATCGTAGCACACACTATTAATAAATATACACTAATTATATATACATTACTTAATCAGAACAATAATAGACAGTGGGTAAACAAACACTACTCTCGTCTTGTATACTACACTACAGTGTCCAATGAATCTGACTGAAGAGACACTTCATTATTCCCAATGAATTGCACTCAGTTCGTAGAGATGTTGTCCTGCGCCATGTTTTATTTTAGGATTTAATTCTAGTCTCTGTTCTGCATCCAAGAAAAAACACTTTTGTCAATGGAAAAAATAAAATAAAATAAAACAATGGAAAAATTACAAGATTTTATTTGTTGGGTTATGTAAGGAGATTCCGTTGTTCATATACAATACATAACTACAGCACCAGTTCTCCCTTATATTTTTTGCCTTCTCAAAAAATAGTAATACAAACGTTTCGGGCATTAATCTCTAAGTATGATACAACCAAATTAACAAATAATAAAAACGGAAAAATGTTACGCAAGATCTATAAAATGAAGATTAAGATTACCGGAAAGAATAGTTAACATAAAGAACACATATATCATAAGTTGGTTGACATTTTTTATAATTTATAATTGTTAAACTGAAATAAAGAATAATAAATATATTGATACTTAACATAATAAAAAATATAAAGAAAAACGAATGTTTTTTAAAAATATTGTATATTTTACAAGATATAATATATCTTGTGAAATATACAATATTTTTAAAAAACATTATATTATAATATATGGGTGTACTTTCGGTACTGCTACCCTCTTCAACAAATATTGTATTTGTTAAGTCGTGGCTGATGCAATACCAAAAATACTCCCCATATATTTTATAAATCTTTTGAAATATACAATATTTTTAAAAACCATTCGTTTTTCATTATATTTTTTATTAAGTGTTTCACAATATCTCTGCGAAAAATGTTAAGTATCAATACATTTATTATTCTTTATTTCAGTATACAATACAGTATTTGTTAAGTCGAGGCTGAAAATGTACTCCCATATATTTTATATATCTTGTGTAATAGACCGTTTTATAAAAAACATTCGTTTTTCTTTATATTTTTTGAATAAATATATTGTTTAAGTTTTTATTATTGTTGCTCATTGTGTATTTGCCGTTAGGTTCACAGTGAAATATGAGCTAATTTGGTTCAGAAATATGAGAAATGAAGGACCAGAAATACAAAAAAAAACAATTTACAAATTGGCTCATTGCCACTAATTTAGATTTTTAATTAAAATATACTCTACTCCTGAGTTTCCGGGCGGAGGAACTGTGTTGCGGCTTAACCGGACATTTTCAAGCCGATGGAAAATAAAGGTGAAGGAAAATAATCTGCCGCAAATAAAAAAGTCATAAAATTACCATTTTAAAAAAATGAAAGAATGAATGGCATAAATAATCCAATAAATAAGACCATACTTGCACCTAAAAATGTGGAATAAGATTCCAGTAAGGTTGTTCTATTAAAATCAAGCCTTGCAAGTATCAATGTTATTTGTCTCCCGCTGGCGCAAATTGCATGTATCCCTGAGAGGCTGGGGTCCCGTTGTCGGATCCCGCAGAAATATTTTATTAGTTCTGACGACTTGACGTATATGGCTGAAATGCTAAGTTCAAAAGGCCACAGAAAAAGAAAAGGTTCTATTAGTGAATGAATTCTAAGAGTCCTTCTCCTCATAATTTAACTTTATTGATCTACATTTCTAAAACAAATCAGTATTCACTTTAACCTTTGGGTTAAGCGTGATTTGTTTTATCCGCGGTACCCGCCATAGTCATTACCCCGGTTAATTGGGAGTAAAAAATTCGACAATTTGTTAAAAAAATTGTATTTTACCAATAAACTTCACCTTGGAATATGTTGAACATGATATATGTTGACGCTATGAAGGGAACAAACCAAGTTTTTTGATCAATAATCCCTCCGTCAGCTCAACATTTCACAACACTACTCCAATGTGTTTCATTATTGCATTTAGGTAGTTATTATGAATCATGCCCGGGCTTTAACTATGAGGTTATATCGCCTACCAGAGCGCTCTTTCGTCGCTTTGGTGAACTTGAGCCCGACTTTACAGTGGGAGCCCTAAATGTTGCTTATCCATGTTTAGTTACATAAGGGGTCTTTAACGAGGACCTGACATCGTACAAACGCGGGACCATCGATTCATGTCCCATCCGAAGAACGGCGTTCTCAAGGTTCTTTACATCTCAGATAAAAAACCTAAATGCCTCGGCTGGGTTTCGAATCCGCAATCTTTTGCTCAGTATATTGCATTTGTATATTCCGTTTAAGTAAAAATATAAGAAGGGGGATCACACAACGAAGGGCAACATGATTCAATTTTTCAATCAGCCTACGAGAAATATGGTTTAAAAAACTATTCTAATTCCTAATTCCAATTTTAAAAAATTGTTCTATATTTTATGGTTGTCAGAATGTAATTTTATTCTGCTTTAAATGACCAGTGTATGTAGCAACGCAATCTGTCAGACTACCTACAACGTGAAGGGATCACTTTGTTTAGACCCAAGGTTACGACGAACCAGTCGGTCAAGGTTGTATTCCGACAGCCCGTTCCTGGTCAAGTCAATAACTGGCAGAGATACATTTTAGATTACAGATTTGACCCCATCACAAATTTCAAAGAAAAACAATTAAAGAACCACATGTGCTACTCTCGATAAAAATATAAATAAAATAATAACGGAATGAAAAAATGAAATTACAAACAATAAAAGGATTTCTTGAACTAGTTTCACGAGTATAGTGATAGATATTTTGTAAACCTGAAATTTTGCCATTACCTGCGCTTAATAATCAATAGAAAAAATATTTAATTCGTTATTAAGACTCATGTCCGGGCTTTATTAGTACTGATCCATGAATCCTCATAAATGTAGTTGCATTCCAATAATATGAAACGAAAACAAGAAGTTCAGAAGCTACTTTTGAAGAAGCGAAGAAAACTTCCAAATGTGTTTTCTCAAAAACAAATAATTCTATCCCACTTCTGAACTACTGTATCGAACAATATATAGTATAGGTAACGAACAATAGATAATTTGATAAAACACACATAATAACAGTTATTATGGATTTTAAGTTAATAAACCCCAACAGTAGGCTTGATGTATGCCTGTTTCACAAACAGCGAATTATACGAAAAATAAAAAGCATTCAAAATTACATTTTTGAAATGAATTCTTTTGTAAGTGTCCACTTAGGAGAGGTAAATTTATCTCTTGATGACGAAAAATTGGTCTCCGCGTCAGTTAGAGGGGTGTCCGTTGCGAGGGGGGTAAAAATACATTGTTTCCTATATGTACTTCGGACCGGGACATCGCAAAATTGTCCGTAAAGAGAGGTTTTACTCTATATATTTTTTTTTATTTTTTTAATATATTTCGCCCATTGTGACCTGAGCAAAGGACTAAGAATGTTCTGAAATATCGTCGTAAAAAAGAGATACTTAAAAAGAATTTTAAAAATATTTACCACGGGAGTCGGGCTCGTGTCCACCAGAGCGACGAAAGAGCGCTCTGGTAGTAGGCGATTTGACCTCGTAGTTAAAGCTCGGGTATGAGTCATAATAACTGTTTTTTTAATATCAATTATTTTAACTTTCCATTTAATTGTATATACCAATATAATAATCGATACCATTTCACATTGTCGATCTGATTGGAAATGGACTCTAAATATAAATACCATACTTGGCTAAAATGCAGCTGGGCCCATCTTTCAAAAGTGACCTTTGTATGATTACTGAGGTTTTGTGTCTCACATAATTTATATGTATTCATCTAATTGTATTGACATTGGCAAGATACATATTGGCTCTGCACGTTAGGCCAGCCAACGTATGGAGAGTAGCGTGGCTTTGGTGGGAAGTATCTGATCAATGGGTTGGCCAAGTATCATAGCCAAAAAAATCTCTTTTATTTCGTGTCTAATGCAGGAATAATAATAATAAGTATAATAATATTAATATTTATTTTCGTTAAACCATAACATGGTAATAAGATACGTCATAAGAATATACACAATAAGATAGCTTATAAATTAGAAACATGTGGGCATTGGCCAAACTCTACTGTGGAAATTCAATTCAATTTGACATAAGAATGTAAACATTATGGGGCTCATGTCTACCAGAGTGACGAAAGAGCGCTCTGGTAGTAGGCTTTATGACCTTTATGAATATTAAGAAAAAAGTATAGAATTCATTATTTAAATGTATATTAATTAGTCTGCTTAATATTTGTGGTGTAAAGCTTTTTTAGTGGAAATAGAAAAAAATAAAAGGTATTTCAGTGCAGTTTCAACTCAATATTGAGTTGTGAAGGAGACTCCTCTTCAGATTGGGCGGCTCCTCGATTATTGATTGGATGGGATCTCTCATTTATACCGAACTCGTTTATTTCTATATACATTTCCGCTTTATAATTGGCAGGTACGTTTACTCGATGTTGCCTGGGAGTAACTGTGGCTATAGATTCTAAATTAATCGAAAAAATCGAAATTTCTAAACAATCATTTTAACCGCTCAGCCATTCAACCCCCCCCCCCCCCCCCCCCTCAAGTTAGTAACCGAGGCCCCTCTCGGATAGATTTCTTAATGTCGCCACCTCACTCCATCTCAAACTCATCACTCTAGCCACTGGACAACCAAGTTCTTCTGTAATAGTAGCCAGTCACAGTAATCACTCAGCCGCTAAAGTACTCTTGCAGGGTAATAACGCTAACCACTAAACCACCCAAATGCAAACTGCAGAATTACTAATTTTTACTAACTTTTTTTACACTTCCTATAATTTAAAAAGGAACCCTAGATTAACATTCCATATATAAATGGGTCTGAGAATCAAATGACAATTGAATTATACCCATTGTGGAATTGAAAAAAAAAAAATTGTGATGTGGCCATTACAGGACTTTCTTATACCAAGCACTCTTACAGATCATTCTCACTCCCCCTTCTCAAAATTATTTCATACTGGCATTACTGGGTATAAGAATGTCTACTCTCAAGATAACGCTGTACAAAGAGACAAAATGAATTTTGAGAGACAAAATTGATTTTGAGAAGGGAAGGGGGAGAGAGAGTGATCTTTAAGCGTTGTTGGTATAAGAAACTACTGTAATGGCCACATCACATATATTTTTCATAATTTTTCAAAAAAACTATCAATACATAAACCATATTTTAAAGTTCTTTGCTATGAGTTACGATTACTATTGTCATATTGATCTTATTTCAAATCTGAGGACTTATAAGCGATTGTAAATTTTATAAGGAACAATTTTGGTCAACAACATTTGTCGATATGATTAACCGTTTTCGGGTAAATCAAGGAAACGTCTAAAAATATATAATATAATAATTCAAGGGACCTTGAAAAGTGAAAATCAGTTGAAAACTCGATCTCGGTTTTTCGCACGATTACAATACATCCTTTATAAGAAAGTAATAATAATAAATGTCAAAGTGCCTTATTCTTTCTATATTTTTACTCAAATTACCCTGCGCCTAGAGGACAAAAATAAGAGATATCGTACTGTTATGTGTGTTCAAGTGAAGACTTGAGATAAGAAGAATAAATAAAATAAAAATAAAGTTAATTTATAATTGTTTAGAAAGGGACCAAGTTCACCTTGATATTAGCTATTTCATTTCTGGGTTTAGTAGATTTATGTTAATTTTATAAATAAATAGATGTTTTAAAAAATCTAGTGGCTTTCCAGGATTTACTCCACTGAGATGAATACATAGAATATTATTTTAAAAAATTAGATGATACGGCCATTAAATTACTTTCTTATACTAACCACTTTTGTACAGATCACTCATACATCATACGTCTCCTAACAATAATAACATAAAGAATAAACAAGAGTATACAAATATCAACCAGTTGAGAAGAATAAATATAAAATAAAAGAGGTCTCTAGGAATAAATATTGAATGTTAAAAACAGGCAATGAGAAAAACAATAAATAAACTATTGAAAAATGATAAAGGGAAATAAAAAATAAAAATTAGAAAAAAAGGTATGAATAATAATGTGAAAGATGGTAACAATATTGACTTGTATATGAATGAATTGTAAAAAATTGGACTGATGAAACAGAAGAATAACAATCGGTCCAGTGGAGTGAGAGACTTATAGGACTCATAATAATAATAATAATAATAATAATTTATTTCCGTTAAACCAATACATGGTAATAGGATACGTCAAATGAATTTATACATTAAGATAGCTTATATATTAGATATGTAACTACTTGAGTCTAACACATCTATGATTAGTAGTAACATGATTTAAACCATTAAAAAAGTAAAATGAAATTAATAAAAACTGTACAAATAAATACTTAAAAATATATGAGTATATATAAAATAATAATAATAATAATAACACAAGATACGTTCATAAAAAGTAGACACATTTTTAATTTCATACAAATTAAGATAACTATTTTTTTTAAAAAAACTCTTCGGATGTGTCTTTATCCCCCAACGATGTTACGGGAGGGGGCCATGGTGGCCGTGCGGGCTAGAGCGTAGGGCTCTGGTCGCATGGTCTCACCATGGTTTGCGGGTTCGAATCCCGTCCGGGAGTGAGTTTTATTTTCGTAGATAGAACTCCCTCCCGGGGCCATGGATGTCGTAAATAATTAGACAACACATTGACATGGCTAATATGCATCGTACATAAGGCCAAAAAAAAAAAAATGTTACGAGACGTTCTTACGTCCCATCATCAGGACCCAATTCCTTTCTAAGATTCATTTTCGGGCTCCCCAGACATTCTTCTATTAATAGTTCTTATTTCTTATACATACCTAAAATGGCTCTTCCCATCCTCTCGTCGACAATATTGCCTAGGCTCCTTTCTCTATCAAACTATATCTTCCCAAAAGCCCTCCTACATAGGAGCCAGCCTTAGGAATTAGGAATCAGAGGTTTGCTGAGTTAGGAGATAATGGAAAAGTAGGGACTTAAATGAAAGGAGAGTAGGAGCATGGCGGATCTGCAGAGGGAGAGAGTTCCAGAGGGAGTTAGCCTGGATAAGGAAGGAGTTGGGGTAGGTTGTTGTCCTTTGGGAAGGGAGGTAAAGATCAGAGGGATGGTATCTGGTGACTTTCTGGTGGATATGAGATTTAAATTGGAGCATTTGGAAGATGTAGGAGGGCTTTTGGGAAGATATGGTTTGATAGAGAAAGGAGACTAGGAAATATTGTCGACGAGAGGATGGGAAGAGCCATTTTAGGTCTATATAAGAACTAGTAATAGAAGAATGTCTGGGGAGCCCGAAAATGAATCTTAGAAAGGAATTCATGTCACAGAGTAATTTTAAGAGTGACTTTCTTTTATGCAATAATACCAGTATGAATAGCATTTAGAAGAGGGAGAGAGATCTGAAAAAAATTAGTTGGTATAAGAAAGTTCTGTAATTTATGCGTTATTCGTTACATGACATTGAAACATTCCCTACGGAAAATTATATTCAACTTTCTTGGAATGCTGTAACTTTAGTCTTGGTTTAGGTCCTATCTCAATTCTAAAATAGAGTAGAGATAGGAAATTTTATAAAGAACTTGTTGGGTAAGAACCAATTTTTCGATAGGTTTAACGTTTTAGCTTATATCGAGAAAAGTCTAAATAAATTGGTTTCAAAACGACATTTTAGGACATGTTTTTCGAATATATTTCGCAAACGGAACATACGAACAAATCTTATTGCGTCTTTCAGTTTTCTCTACAACTATTATATGATCAGATTTTCATTTAGGTCTTAAATATAAGCGATATCTTTTAAAATTTACTAAGGCCCCGAAAGTATAGTGGTCTCAATTTTCGTCTCATTTCGGCCAACATTTAATCAGATCTAAGTTAGCTCATGTTACAAATTCTTTTCAAATTTCAATCGTTTCTGAGTTAGAGCGCTCACAGTTCCAACCACATACATAACACATATAGACAGATAGATTCATATTCAGGGCACCTTGAAACGTGAAATTCCATAGAAAATTCAATCTCGGATTTTCGCACGATTATAAAACTTCCCCTTATAAAGAAAGTGATAAGATATATGTAGATATAACATTATAAATTCCCAATATTTATTTTCCTCACGAATTTGTTAGAAAACATTTATAAACCACAAGAATATATAGAAGTAAGTTCTCACAACTTTCTCCTATCAGAAATTCAAATCATTATACCATCAACAGGATCAATTAATAAAGAAACATACATAATTATTAATTTATTCAAACCAATTAAATTTTAAATGCTACATCAAACCTTTACTTTTCTCAAAAAAATCGACAAATGATTACTGTTAGAAAGATAAATATTGAGTACCTACATGATTGGATTATATGAGGAGTTTGGAGCCAGAGCGGAACAACCCACAATTTTTCGGAAAATGAGTTATTATCATCCTGAAGTTGGCATAGGTTCCCTTTTTCAAAACCAGTGTGGATCACTTAGTTTCTTCACTTCAGTGATAGATAGCAGCACTTTAAGTTTAGTCCACAAGTATTTTGTGCATATATTTTCAAAGTCACAATGGATCATACGGCCTTCAAAAACTTTATAGAACACCAAAAGGGATCACTCATCCAATACTATTCTAAAATTTCAAATATAAATAAATATTTGGGGCCCATTTATGGAGATAAACAAAATGTAGGTACTCAATTTTCAATTGCCATTTTCTACCTGTTCAGTTTCAACCAGTTGGTCCGCTCTGGCTCCAAACTGCTGCAATTAATTAAAATATGTGACGTCACTCTCATGATGACCCTTGTAGTATTAGCCATATGTCTAATATTACTTATACATATATTTTTCATTGTGTTGGAATGTCCGAGTTTGTCTTCGCTAAAACAATTGTGTAATTTATATATTCAATATATTCTATTGATGTATAAAGGTCCTTATTTATAAAATACCCATACTTTACTACAGGTTATGGGCCCAGATCACAATTAAAAAAAGGTTTTTCAAAAAAAAAAAGTTAAAAAAAAAGTAAAGGTTAAAGTGTGTGCACGTTTTTTCAACCTTTTTGTTCAGCACTGAAGGTAATAAATATTAATAATTATGAGTCAAAATTCATACAGAATTGACCCTTTAAAAAAGGACAATTATGATACGTGGAGAATGCAGGCACAAGCGATACTCACACGAAATGGACTCTGGGGTTTTGTTTCCGGCTCAAAAGAAAAGCCTTCTGCTTCCCCACAAAAGGAGGAATGGGAAAAATCAGATTTAGACGCAAAATCAGGTCTCATTTTAATCATTTCTCCTCCTGAACTAAAACAGATCAAAAATTGCTCCACATCAAAGGAAGTATGGGACACACTTCAAAAGAATTTTCAAAGCAAAGGACCTGCACGAAAAGCAACGCTGTTAAAGCAGCTAATTCTGCACAAAATGCACGATGGTTCAGACATACGTGAACATTTGGTTAACTTTACTGATACAGTAGATAAACTGGCTGAATTGGATATAAGAATTAATGATGATCTCCTTAGCATTATGATGCTTTACTCTTTACCTGGATGTTTCGAAAATTTTAGAATAGCTATTGAATCGAGAGACAGCCTTCCAACACCAGAAGATCTCAAAATTAAAATTTTAGAAGAAAATGAAGCTAGAAAAGGCAGTAACACTCCTGCTACCGCTGAGAATGCCTTATACGGTAAGAATAAAAGTTTCTACAAACAAAAAAATTCTGATCATAATAAGAATCATAACAAAAATTCTAAAATTAAATGTGACCGTTGTACAAAATTCGGACACAAAGCTGCAGATTGTCGAACAAAAAATCCTCAGAAAAATGAATCTACATTTTGGATTGATGTAAAGCAAAAATGCCTTTGATCTACACCCCCCATCGACAAAACCAAGAAATCAACATGGTATTTAGATAGCGGCTGTACCTCTCATATGAGTCCACACAAAGAAGAATTTTGTGACCTACACGAAAAAATGGACATGGGATCACTTCAGCTTGCATCCAAAGAGATTACTAGCAAAATTGCCGGAATTGGTAAGATAAAAATTCATTTAAAAAATGATAATAATATCATAAATTTAGAAGAAACTTTATATGTACCAGATCTTGCCATAAATTTACTTTCTGTTGCAAAAGTGACTGACAAAGGTTACAGTGCTATATTTCACAAAGATTCAGCAAAAATAATAGATCAAAAAGGAAAAATAATTTTGAAAGCTAGCAAGACAAATGGACTATATAAAGTAGACACTTATAAAAAGCAAAATGAAACTGTTGAAAGTTGCACCATTGTAACAAGTAGTGAAAATAAAATTGCTTTATGGCACAGAAAACTAGGACATGTTAACGAGGCTGATCTTAAGACCGCTCTAAGAGAAAACAGAATAAAAGGATTGGATTTTAATTTGAAAGATAATTTGGATATTTGCGAAACTTGCATCAAAGCAAAACTGACAAAACAACCATTTCCTTCACGAAACACTCCAAGAACTCAAAACTTACTCGAAATTATTCATTCTGATGTATGTGGCCCATTCCAGCATGAATCTAATGCTGGATCAAAATATTTTGTAACATTCATAGATGAACATAGTCGTTACACTAAAGTTTATTTCATGAAACATAAGAATGAAGTTCTTAAGCATTTTAAAAACTACAAAAATGAAGTAGAGACATTCACTGGACTAAAAATCAAGCATCTTCAAAGTGACAATGGAATAGCTGAATATTGCAACAAAGAATTTGAGCAATTTTTAAAGAAAAATGGAATTCAGCGAAGACAAACTCCTCATATAATTTAGTGAAATTTTATTAAGTGTAATTAATTCAATTTTTTAGTACAAAGGTTTACTCGAAGTCCAATTCGCAAGGATCTAAGGAAACGCATTTTGAATTATGGAGAGGATTATGTAACCAGTATTTTACTCTTGAAAAACATAGTGTGGGATGTTCCGAAAAATAAAAAAAAATATAGAAAACCTTTTTTCATAAAACGTTCTCTAATCAGAATGAATATTCATTGTTACGTGTTCCACCTTTTTCAATCTTAAAAGAATGTACATAAATATTACGTAACTACTACCAAACAAAGTTTCGATATATGTTCTTTAAATAAGTCAGTTAAATTAATTTTTTTAAAAGATCATTATGAATAAAATTGTAAGGGTGGCTGTCTACAAATTGGATACTTTTTTGAATTCTTTCCATTTAAGGTTCATAAACAAATGGTGTTTAGCTTTCGTGTTTCTTTGCCTGTCTATTTCTTCCACAAACACGGGAAAATGGCTGAAATTTCAAACCAAACTTCATATTTTGAATCTGCCTATTCAATAATAACATTTAGCAGAGAAAATTATTTAATATATTATCAGTTACTATTGATACAAAATATATATATTGTATAGTCTATAATAGGATGTGGTGTCTAAAGTTAACAAAAATCAGGAAACAATCATTCAGCTAATAGGGTCGCTTAATCATCAAAAGTCAACAAAACCCATTGAGTGGTGTATCAAACTAAAGGGCTTAGAAAGATGATTACCAAAATATATGTATATATTAATATGCCTTAAAATAAACTTAAGCACGCCGTTCTTCAGATGGGACCCCTACCCTAGGTGAATAAAAATTTATGGTAGGCAAAATTTAGGACGCCCACAGTAGAGTCGGGCTCATGTCCAACAGTGACGAAAGAGCGCTCTGGTAGTAGGCGATATGACCTCGTAGTTAATGCCCGGGCATGAGTCATAATAACTATCTCAAAGGATTTTCAACATAAATAAGTACCGAGTTATTCGGAATGTTGGCAAGACGATCTGTAAACATGACATGTCTTAAACATGTTTTGTAATGATTAAATATAGTGTAATGCTATGTGTAAATAAGTAAATAGTGACCAATATAAGATTGAGGAGTAGACACACATTCAAAACGATGACCCCGGTGCCCTGAGAATGTTATAGGGGCAACACGGTGATAATGATAAGAGACTTTTTTTGGGATCAAGGTGTCGGAAAAACATGAAATTCCACAGAAAACTCAACATAGAATTTCTGACAGAATACATAACTCCCTATGCTTCGTATAGTTGGAAGTAAACAATTTCATCAAATAGTCCCGGGGATGTCCCTGAACCTGTAGTATTTTCTGCCTACACAAAGGATATTAGTGATGTCCTTTGCCTTAACATAACATTCTTCCCTTAAAGGCTTTTTTGGACCTCATGGTGAACCACGCTGGGCAGCTGTGTGGTCGACCTGCAGCGCTCAAGTAAAAAAAAAAAAAAAACCGCTTTCTCGACCAAAGCCAGACGGCAGCGCACTTCTCTTCACAATGACAACATTTAGTAGTCGACCTTAGCCATTAATGAACACATTAAGTTGTTTGTTTTACATTATATAATAAATTTCTAGTATACAAATGTAGGAATTCTCATCTACTGATGAACTTCAGGGGGTGTTCTTTGGTCGCCGTTGAAAAATAGTACAAAATACATGCTCAAATTTTGAGGATACAAGATAGATACTACCCAACCAGCAGATCAGGTAGTTAACCAATTTAATAATATCATTAATACAAATACAAACTGTTAATTACCAATGTTTACTATCAATAATCAATTAATTAATTATAATTGAAATCAACTAAACTAATACATACTAAGCTCACGATCCCACTGGGAGAGGCGAACTTTACTCCTGGAGTCTGAGCGGACTGGAGGCGGTGGAGAAGATACCATGATGACACTTGTTACGACAAGGCTGCACGAACCGCGAACGGGACACGATATACAAACAAAAGACGGCGGTATACTGGGATAGAGACGTGGGGTGGGGGTGTGGTTAGGGACCCCCTCCCTGGGCTAGCTGGCAGACAGAGACGTCAACCTGTCCTGTCCTACTGCCGCCGGACCAATCTCTTTAGAGTTATGAACTGAAGGTTCTAAGAATCCTTGTCTTCATTATAAACGAAAAAAATGTATAACACTTGGAAAAGAGCGAAGGGAAGGATCAAAAAGGACCCGGAAGAAGCGACAGGAATCTCAAGTTCGTAAATAAATGTAAACGAACAGTACATAAACATCCCATGATCCTCTACTGCTCCATTCGAAGGATTTACTTCAAGAGGCAGCTTCACGTTATGTTGGCATGAAAAAAACAAAACTGAAATATGAAAATGGCTGATCTACTAAAAAGTAAATAAATAGTCAAAACGATGACACTTTGCACTGCTTTAACGCCTAGACAAACATATAAAAAAACTTTAAAATATATTAAATAAACATAAAAATTGATATGTCGAACTACAAATAATGTATTGCAATTAGATAAAATAATTTCACTATAATAAAAATTAATTCACTTCAAAACCATTACTGTCAACTTTAAAATAAATGTTTAAAACTTTAAAAGGATATTTGAAGCTATAAAACGAATAGTTCCCTTTTAAATGTTGGCTGAAAAGTAACGAATTTTTCCGTAAGAAATTACGCGCCTTATATTCTGTCAAAAGGTTGACATTCATCGTCGAAATTCCAGTTTGTTTGTGTCAAGAAAAAAATGAAAATTATTTAATGTATTTTAGATAAAGATATAAATACGACGTAAATATTTATCGGACGTGTTCAGATAGTGAAACAGAAAATACTGTCAGGGAAACAAAAAAAACGGGAATTATTAGAATTTGACAAAAGAAACAAGTATTGTTGTGTCCGAAAGAAGCAAAAGATTTCGTGCAATCTCCATTTTAAGGATTGCAAAGTTAAAGTTAAAACTAATAATTTTAAAGCTGGCAATGTTTAATAATACAATTATTGTATAGTTATTGTGACAAAGTTGAAATTATCTTTTTTAAAGGACAGTTATATATTCCCATAAAAATACAAAAACAGGTTTTTAGCTGAAATAAACTAAAGAAAACAAATTTTTTGAATTGTTAGATTCTAACTTAAATTTAAGAAACATTTCTTAGAATTTATTGCAACTATGAAATTTACTAAGAAGCCTTCAACAACAATTTGAATTCATAATTTAAAATAGTTCGCACATTTAAAATATATATATATATATATATAGCTAGTACACGTTTTGTGAAGCAGAAAACCTACTAAATATACAATAACCTTCAAAACGTTCATTTTTCTTATAGCTGATGGGGTAAATTGTCTGATATATTTGATCAGACCCTCAACACGTAAGGCTTGACTTCAGGAACGAGAACAAAAAAAAAATGTTCAAATCAGAAATTACAGCAAACAGAAAGGTAAAGCGAAATCATTTTAAACTGATGACTTCACTGCAGGTACCTTACCTGCATAACTTAATTCAACATTACTTAATATTGACACCTGATCATACAAACAAGACTTAGCATACATAAAGATGGCTTTGGAAAGTCAGGGAACAGGACTGTAGTTATAACCAGCTAGATGTGATGCAACAATTAATGCTGCAATCCTCGCTACAAACATGAGTACAGGCTGCCAACAAGAGAGAACATGGTCACTTAATTACCTATCTTGTCTCTAATGTACTCCTTATGCAATTTTTTTTTTTTTAATATTATATTAATCTACAAGGCTGACTGTGTTTATGATGTCAAATTACAGTTATTAAGTGTTCTTATTATATATTTCTCAAAATAGGACTATTTGAAAAAAAAAAAAACAATAGGTGTGGAACTAAAAATATAATGTGAAACAAATTCAGCTAAAAACAACCTAATATAAAAGAAATTTCAAAAAACAATTGAATACATAATTAAAATATGAAAAGGTATGTTTTTTAGGAGTAAGTTTAGGTATAAGAAGAGGTATTTGCCTTACCATAACCTCTTCATTAGAGAACACAAAACTATAACGAATCACTATCTTCGTACCTCCCCAGCATGAATTAACCAATTACTATCTCGCTTTCCCTCCAGAACTAATCTACCGTTTGGGATATAACTCAAAATTGGACTTACATAGTGAATGAATCCTCATACTAAATCTTGCGCAGATATATTATATACATCGGCAGTAATTAGGGTTTTTCTCTTGATCTCCACTTCCTTTCGGCCGATTTAGCGGAAAATGAAAGGGTACAGTCCTTATAAGGTTTTGAATCTAAATATAAACTTGCGTGCATACATTATTACATCATGGGGGCGCCGGTAGCTCAGTGGTATGCGTGCTTGCCTTCTGAGCTCAAGATCGTGGGTTCGAAACCCGACCGAGGCCTTTTAGTTTATTTTATTTGGGAGGTAAAATAAACTTAAGCACGCCGTCCTTCGGATGGGACGTTAAGCGATGGTCCCGAGCCTGTACGATGTCAAGTACTCGTTAAAGACCCCTACCCTAGGTGAATAAAAATTTAGGGTAGGCAAAATTTAGGACTCCCACAGTAGAGTCGGGCTCATGTCCACCAGAGTGACGAAAGAGCGCTCTGGTAGTAGGCGATATGACCCCGTAGTTAAAGCCCGGGCATGAGTCATAAAACCTAACCTAACCATTATTACATCATAGTTATATCATACATAATAGTTATTAGGGTTTTTGAGTTGAGCCCCTGTCCTGAACCCTCTCTCCCCTTCGACTGATTTGCTGAAAATTGATAAGAATCATCTTTATATGACTTTGAATTTACATATAAAATTTCGTGTCAATACACTCATTACAACAGCAGTTATCAGAGTTTGCATGTTAAGCCTCCCTCCAAACCAACTCTTTCCTTAGGCCGATTTGGCTGAGAATCAATAGATGTCGTCTTTAGAGGGTTCTGGATGCACATATAAAATTTCATGTCGATACATTCATTATATCGGGAGTTATCGTGTTCACAGGGACACACACATGTCAAACAAATATTTTTTTTATTAATGGAATAAGGAGGTCGGAAAACTTGATAATATCGATGAAAACTCATAATTCAATTTATGACCGATTACATAACTTCCCCTATACTCTGTATAGCTGGAGAAGTAAAAAAAACAAAATCCATGCAAACCACAAAAAGTAAGTAATGGCCAACTTACAAGAAAGGAATTGGGAAAAGGGGTTTACTGTTCCTCAATTTACCCGTCACTGATTTTTTAGTGAACTTAAAACGATTTATTAAACAAGCAATTTTTCTTCAAAATAAATTCATCATAACAAAAAAATCTATGAAAAGTTTTTCCAATTTATTGAAACACATATACTATTGTAAGGTAAAAGAAGCAGGAACTTCAAAGCACTCCCTCCCAAAAAATATGAAAATTTGGTGATATCATAAAATTGACACAGAATACTAATATTTAAGGTACAGCGCAATTACTGAACACAAAAGAATTGAGTCACTCTCCAATTTTCTCATGTAAATATTCTACCTCTATCGATCTAAAATATCGATATATTTTTTATTATTAATTTGGTATCCACACAGCGAGATATTCCAAGTGACAAAAAATGTTCAAGGCTAAATTCCATCTTTCATAAATATAGATTACCATAACATGTATGGCTTTATGACCCACACTGTATGAGGTTATTTTTATGAGCCTATATAATTCGAGCACATAACCTTTTATATGTGGGCGGCGTTCAATGTCAAAATATCCATAAACACGCGAGCCTGACTTTCAGAGTATGATTGAAAATTTTATTTTTCACATTTCTACTACAAAATTAGCGGATATATCCCTCCATACCCATTCCTAACAAGTGATTTAATACGAAAAACAAAAAAAAAAAATTTAGTCCAAGATGACGATATCTCGTAAACTGTTAAAATATACAGTATACAGTCACATATATAGAGATTGTGCGCGAATGTACTTAGAGATTAAATCGAGGCAAAAGACATAACTTGGGAATAAACTTGAACAAGGGATTGGAGGATCACCGATCCGGATCATTATACGAACTCGTCTAATACGAACACTCTCGAGAACATTCCAAAAGGTATTCTCATGACGACACAAACTGCAACTTGAGGCGTTGCATTAGACTGCATTGTATTTTCCTCAGCTAAACGAAGAATAGAGGAAGTTAGATAATCCGTCAGAAATGCTGTGAGTTTCAGCGGAACTTCATGTCTTCCGAGCCCAGATTCCAAAAATGAAAAAAAAGAATTCCCTATGCATATGTGAACATGATATCTTCGACACGAAATTCGTATACATATTTACCCAGAATTCCATAAAAACAATAAAAACGACACCTTGATTTTCAACCAAATCGGTGAAAGAGAAGACAAGGATTAGGGGGGACATTAGTGACAAAAATAAACCATTTATAACCATTATATTTAGTCATTAGTCAATATTAAAATTAACAGGTCACGTGGTGTTTGATTGATCAGATTTTAATATTGACAACGAATGAAATGATATATGATACTTAACATTTTTGCAGAGATATTGTGAAACACTTGATAAAAATAAAGAAAATGTATGTTTTTAAAAAAATATTGTCTATTTCACAAATAATATATAATATGGGAGTACTTTCGGTATTGCTACCATCTTCAGCCACGACTTAACAAATACTAAATTGAAGTTCAACTAGGTAGTTTACAATCCAAGCGGTAGGTAGGTATCCTTTTTTAGCCCCTACGGGGTTTTCCTATCCTTTCTGTACAGTTAATATTTGAAATATGGAAAGACATAAAAAATGACATTTCGTCCCAAATTGGGATCTTAAAAATAAAAAATTTGAAATACTATGTGTTGATTAAATGCATATATGAAGTGAATTAAAGATAACAATTGTTAATATATGAATAAAAATAAAATAAAAAGTTTTATAAAATAAAATATACAGTTTTTTGAGAGAGTAAGTACGTATACACAGAGACTGGAGGATTATATTATTGGCGATAAAAGGGGTGAGTATTTGAGATTGGTCTGATCGTTCATACAATTTCCTTTTTGTAGCGCTCTGTTTATTTCTAGTTGTTCCAGTGAGTTGAGTAATGTACCTTTGTCACAAAAATGTAGGTATTGTATGCCTGTATTTATGTCAAAATGGTGTTTGTTTTCGTTGATGTGTTGTGCGAATGTTGATTTTACTGAGTTATATGATGCGTCGGTGTTTAGCCCTATTTCTGATACGTGTTCTTTTACCCTATTTTTAAATTGTCTCCCGGTTTGACCTACATAAACAAAATTACAAGAACTACATTTTAGTTGGTAAACCCCAACCAAATGATATATAATGGTCATAAATGGATTATTTTGTCACAAAATTTTTGATAATTCCTGAATAATGGTGAAATGTCAACATATTTTGCCGATGGCCAATCTCTTGTTTGTTTCAAACCACCTTCATCAAGTTACTATACTTTTTTCAATCTGTACAAAAACAATAAGTAGAAGTGTATAAAATAAATACAAAATAGTAACAAATAATAAGAAGCAAGAAAGAAATGAATTAGTTAATGTACTGGGCTCAAAATCAAGGATATTTTTCCTCAATTTCAAAATTTTTTAATTTCAAAATTTTATATGAGCCTACCAACCGAAGCTACTCTTTTAATTAGATTTGAAATATATAGAAATATTTAACTAGACCAATTGCTATAAATGTTAATTTCATGAGAAATAGATATGTTTGATATTTTGGATTTTAGTGACGGTTGCATTTTCACTAAGAATCAGCGTATTTTCAGCTAAATATTTTTTTTAGCACAATAAAAACTAGTTTCTAGGTCAAAAAAGAGTGATTAAAATTAAATTTTTCCTGATGACACAACAAATTTTTAAAAACCAATCAACCATTTTAGCTTAAAAGTCAATAGTAGATCCATTCATTACATCGGCTGTTATTAGGGTTTTTGACTTGAGCCCCCCGTTTTCAGATCTCCTTATTCCATTCAGTCGATGTCGCGGAAAATTAATAGAGACCGTCATTGAGGTGTTTTGAATGCATATACAGTAGAACTCCTCATAACCGACTCCTAGGTATAACCGACCATGTGCCCGACCTGTCCCAAATTGAAAAGTGACATCACCAGCTAGCTTTTGTTCTGTCAGAAACAGGAGAGCTTGCTGTCGACGAATTTTATAGGTTAGTATTAGTAAGAATAATTAAAAGTGACAGGATGCATCTGCAAAATCAAAATTAACGAAGTTAAAACAAAAAAACATTACTGACTTTTTTCACTAAAAACATGTACTGTATGGTAACATAGACTGGTAACATAATTGTACAAGTAGTACTATTTGAGTTTTTGTAACAATATAGACCTTTTTTACTACTGTAAACTTTTTTTTTTTTGTTCCTTTGATTATCTGACCTTTTTTGGGTTCCGAGCATGGCCAGGTCCCGTAGGCGACGGATACGAGGGGTTCTACTGTATACAATTTCATGTCGAGCGGGAGTTATCGTGTTCGCAGAGACACACACAGACAAGAATGTATTTTTCCCCCTTTTTTGGGAATATGGGAAAAAAATCATGAAATTCAGGTAAAAAATCAACATCGAATTTTTGACCATAACAAATATACTTTTTTTTTTAACTTTTTTCTGAATCCAATATTTAACTGAAGTTTTATTTAGAATGTATTTATAATATTTAAAAATATATACATTTGTTTACTTACGTTTAGCAGACAGGCTATTAAAATCTTTAAAGACTTACCTAAGAACAAAAACAAAAAAAATTAGAAATAAATAAAAATAATACTAGTTAAATTAATTAATGAGTAACTAAACGAAGCTTGAAGTTTTGAAGATAACAGAAAAGTGTACTGGCAGACATCCACGTCTAAACATAACCGTGAACATCGGAACGGTTCCTATCACGGAGACCCGGGGTAGATCTAGGAAGCTATTAGATAAACTTAGATTCGGTTGCAAGGGTCAGTTCTCGAAAGGGAGACCAGGATTGAGCAAACCTTTTTAGGGCCGGATATACTAGTTCAAAGGCCAAGCGGTCTAAACTAGATTATTAAAAAATAACTGTCCAATTATGACGTAATAAACTACCTCCTCAGCTAGAATTAATCAATCAAGTTTCTACTCTCCCTCCAAAACAACTCGATGGTTTGGGCCAAAAATTAATAGTTGACTAACAAATGGACTTCAGATTCCTCATACTGAATTTTGTGCTGATGCATTCATAACATCAGCAGTTATTAGGGTTTTTGCGTTGAGTCTTCTCTAATCCCCCTTCATTTCGACCGATTTCGTTGAAAATTAATAGATGGCGTACTTATGAGGATTTGAATTTCAACATAAAATTTCTTGTTGATACTTTCTTTATTTTTGCCATCAACAAAAAAAACTCTAATAACTGCCGAATTAATGAATGTAATGAAAACGCTAAGGTTACAAATATTTACACTAAAAAACAGGTCCCTAATGATTTGAACATGTATTTTTCCCTCAGAATTGTCTATGTATCATCAATACATATTGACATAGACAGATCGATATAAAGTAAAAATTCGTACGAACCATATTTATTTTAAGAATTTATACTCATATTACTTCCTCAGTATACAAAGAATAGGGGATGTAATCGGTCAAAAATTCAATGATGAGTTTTGAACGGAATTTCATGTTATCCGACCTACGTAAAAATATTTTGTCTGTGAACAAGATAAGTCCCGATAGAATAAATGTATCAAACATTTTATGTATGTATCCAGAATTCTTTAAGGAGGACACATATTAATTTTCAGCCAAATCGGCAAAAAGAAGGGGGGATTAGGGGGGAGACTTAACACAAGAACTCTAATAACTGCCATTGTAATGAATGCATTGACACGAAATTTCACATGTAATTTCAAAACGATAAAAGGACGACATCTTCTAATTTTCAGCGGAATTAGCTGAAGAGGATGGGTCCCAACCCAAAAATCCCAATAACCGCCGATTTAATGTATGTATCGACATAAAATTTTTATATTTAAATTCAAAATCCCATAAGGATGGCACCTATTAATTTCCCATGAAATCGGTCGAAGGGCAGGCGGAAGAGCGAAAATATAATTGAGTAATTCATGCTGGGGAAATACATAACCGGTAGTTCCCCGACTTTTTTTTTGTTTCTCATCACTGAGCCATGACATTGACTTAAAAAAATTAAATTGTAAAGCGCACAATTAGTCCTCCTCATTATGTAATTGCCATTATTATTATATTTTCAATTCATGCGAACGAAAATTAAAAAAAAAAAAAAAAAAAAAAAAAAAAAAAAAAAAAACAATCAAAAAATGCCTATTGTATAAAGGCAGTGGACCGATGAAAGGTTGATTTATCAAATAATTATAATGTGGGCGCGGGGTTCATTTTTGTATGGGTGTGACTCCCCTCACAGTGTCCTTGCGACCCATGTTTATTATACTCCTTCAAGACCAGCATAATAAATATATGAAAAAAAAATAAGTTAATTCATATGCCAAATTTGGCATCCAACGTCAAACATACTATCATTTTCTTTTTTGAATTGAATAGTTACGAATAAATGCATTTATAAGACCCATTCCAAAATGTAACCTTCTAGATGACATTTTTTATACCAAATAAGCAAGAAACGTTGCCTTCTGAATCATCATAATAAATGTTGTATTGTTACTTTATTTTTTATATAGGCAGTTATTATGGTTTTCGAGTTGAGGCCCACTTCCCTTCGGCCAATTTCGCTGCAAATTAATAGGTATCGTCAATTCTGGACACATACAATTTCGTGCCAATACATTCATTCTATCAGGAGTTATTTTTATTTATATTTTTGAATTTAAGGCCATGAAAAAAAAATGCATTTTTACTTTCTTATGCCTTCAAATTTAAGGTATTGTAAGGCAATATTGTAATCGTGTAAAAATCCTAGATGAATTTTCAACGGAATTTCAGATTTCAACGTGTGTTGTACGTGATTGGACTCTATAAGCGCTGTAACTCGAAAACCATTTTTGAAATTTGAAATTAATATGTCACACATAACTAAGATGTGGTTAGATTTTGATCGAAATTAGGCGCAAATTAAGACCACTTTATTTCGGGGCCGTTTGTAATGTTGATTTAATCGTAACTCTCTTCAAAAATAAAAGTTGTAGAGAAAATAGAAAGACACATTTTAATTATTTTTTTTTATTATTATTTTTTTTTTCACCTTTATTACATAATGTCCAACTATGAACTACATCACAACTAGGAAATATAAAAAAAGAAAAACAGAAACACCATTTGAGTCTCTTGATCAGACGGCTGGTCAACACCACCGCCTCCCCAGGCAGGAGATCACGCGGCCAACGACGATTCAGTAGCCGAGGAGGCCCGTCCGGCAAGGACCGGACCGACATGGCTTCCACCAGTGTGTTTGGATGTGTCGTGCAAAGTGTGTAATTGTTGTCTAACTTCGTGTAAGAATGGTATGTTCAGGTCATGATGTAATGTTATGTTTGATACGTAGTATGGGCATTGTGTGATCGTTCGGAGGATTTTGTTTTGTGTGAGGGCTTAGCTGAACCCCAGAGAATTATTTTTAAAAAAAAATGAGTACATGATGTGGCCTAAACAGGACAGAAAAAACCCAGTTTCAGCTGAACAATTTCAATATTTTAGCCTTGGTGTCTTCCATCACGAGCCGAACGGTGATCAGACACTCATTAAATGGTCGCATTCTCCGACTAGCGAAACCCATAATAAAAATAGCAATGACATAATGAGATAATTACACTAATTAGCATGACAAAGCCTCAAAGAGGTGGTCAATAAAAGTAACATATTAAGGTTAGAGGAGAGAATTGGAACTAAAGACTGGCCATTTCGCCCACACGCTCCAACCCACCTCAATCAAGTCACATCTGCTCGCCACATTCCAATACTTCACCTTTCAACGACTCACATCACTCAAGGCGAGTTCCAGTATTCATAGAAAAGTTCAAGGGCTAAATCAAGAACTTCAACGAAACTCCAACGACAAACTCCATCATCACGCTAATCCACTTATACAAGAATTATCCACAAATGCCCTCCCCACAAATCCACTACGACGCCTCAAGAGGATATGGCAGAGGGACCTGCTCCAGGACTAGCCTGGACTCCTCTTCGGTCACGTACCTCAGCAGTACAGCCACGCACTTGACACTGCACTAGTTATCGCAATTGCTAATGTCAAATGTTATGCCGTTGTAAATAAATAAATAAATGTATTCAGTTTTCCAAATAAAAAATTAATGCACCTGTTTATTATCAAGTCTTGAGGTTACCTCAACAAGCCAAATAATGTATTTTTATTCATATAGAGGAAAAAATAAGTTTCGAAAATGACCGAATGGGCAAAACTTGAACTTTCATACATCTATAGGCACAGGGAATAAGTTTTTAAGTTGAAAAATGGCCAAAATGAATTAAGTGTACTGTGATCACCTCCCAAGCCATCTGCGCACTGTGAAGAAGTTGAGAGCTCAGGACTCTAATACTTCCGGAATTATAAAGATGTGGGTTTCTTGGTATCTCGTAAAGTTGTGTATGTTCTCGGTTAAATCAACTTAATCTACTTCTTTGAGGAACCATTCACGAGATAACTGCATTTAACTAATTATTCACTACGTCAGACTATTCCAAGTAAAGAGGGCGTTTTAGGTTAAATCAACTTTCTCAACTTTAGAGAGGCATCATTCACGAGTACGTAAAAAATACTTTTTTTAACCATACGGTTAATATTTAGGTGTGTATAAAAATTAGGTAAGTATGGTCAATTATTAGGTAAGTGATGGGGAATGATTAGGTAACTAAGGGAAAATCCAAGAAAGGAATAACAATATTCATTTTTATTCACTCCTATAGATTTAGAAGGTATATGATTAATAATGATGCAAATATAATTTATTTATTCCAAAAACTGGATTTATACGATTAATGCAAAAGTAAAAAAGTGCTGCCCTGAAAAGTTACGAATTTAAATTTAACAATTTATCCTCTGTGACCACAGATATATAATAAAAAAATTTGGGAGACTGTAAGGCCATATAAGTGTTAATAATTAACCATCATTTACAATTTAATTTAATTTTCAAACCTCAAGAAAACAAAAATGGACGCTTCATATAAACTTTTTTTCTCATATTTGTTCAAGGCCATATATAAGCCCTAGAATTTTCCTCATTCTTCGCTTAAATAACCTCTATATTATTAAAAGGGAGGAAAAAAAATGTTGAAAATGAGTTTGTTTTGGTTGAAATGACCTTAAGATTGGTGTGTTGGAGTTAGAAGTAGGTGTCAAGTGATGTGATGTGGAGGCGATCCTGGGTCTATTAGTGAAAAACAAGCCGTAGCTCAGAGCGGAGACCGCCTACAGAGACTGAGTGGGTGCCAATCCATCCTAATAAAGAAACGGAGCTGACGAGGCTTCAGGTGGATTGTGGCACATCGTTGAAAAGCTGAGGATTTTAAAAAATATAAATTTTTTTCATTCCCAGAAATTTAATACGGAGTTTCCTGTTCTCTGATCATCTGAAACCAAAAATTACCAAAAATCTGGGACACGATTAACTCTCGATAGAAGATACACAACATGTTCATAATAAATCTATTGATTTTAAGACTTAGGTAAAACAAACAACAAAGAAAGGATGGGGTTTAGGAAAGCAAAAACTCAGAAGTTGCCGCCCTCTCGCTCAAAACCAACAATTACAGAATATTAGAATTCAAAATTGAATCGTTGGATAGAGGCACATCTCCCCTTCTTTTAATTATAACTATACTTTTGGGTGTACCTTGGACGTGTGCAACATCACCGTTCATCTTTGTGGAGGAAGCTCGAGATCTGAGCAAGTGCCAAAGTGAGGCTATGGCGGGCCGGGGGTTGACCAACGTGGGGCGATCGTGGTCGCCCCAGCCCGTCACATCGTTTTTTTCTGTGCTCGCCAGAAGCCGATAAACCGATTGAACACTGGGTACCGGTCTCCGCAGATTCAGTCCCAGGTATGATACGGTCCCGCGAATCAACTCCCCTGGCCTGGTCCTACAGCGGGCAATCGAGGACTACATGTCGATTTACCGATGACTTATCATAGGTAATCTTTCCTAGCAATTATTTTTTTGAAATTTTCTATACGACTGTCAATCAAGTGGATTATTATATATTATTTTAGCAGAGCGATTTGCAAAAAGAATCTGGAAGGAGGGAGGGATGGCGTACAGAGGCCGATCTGAGTGGGTGCATATCTATCCTAATAAAGGAAGGCGATGTGGAGGCTTCACGTTGAATGGAATGTGGCAGCCCATCAATCATAGCTCCTTACAGCAAGGTTCAGCTGTTTTAATTGCCAATTCCACCATCCAATTAGACTATCCCCATAGGGACATTTGCTATTTGCAGCCCCCACATGCCAGGGGCTCATGCCGCCGCTACACAACACACGTCCCATGTCGGTTACCTATAGAATCACTAGTCAATTTGTATATTTTTTTAAGGTCACATCCTGATTGTACTACCCTCAAAATGAATTTGCAAAGACTGTGTATCAGCTGTAGAATTTTCTTTCATCGCAATAACTTCTGTATCAAAGCCTAGATTTGATCGTATCAGAGGTTTTGAAAATATACCTCCCTGTATGTTAGGTTATGTTATCCGTACGCTACCCTAAAAAATCCCCATTACGCTAGGGCAGAAGTGATATATAGGTACTTTGAAGAAAAAGCAAACCCAAACTTCCTTATAATTTTCATGATGTACTGTTAATTTTTGTGAACTCAATACCATGGAATCGGTCTCTCATAGCCGAGAAGAAATAATCCTGTTTTTGAGAGTCGATAGAAAATAATAATAAAAAAATTTAAGAAAATAAATTCCCGAGCTCAAATTATTTGTATCCATACAAAGCAGTCAATTTCGTAGCGATGCGCCTCTGAACCTTCCCTTGGTCGATACGTGTCGTTCTTGTGGGGTTTTGGATCAACATATTAAATCGATAGATCGTCTCCATAGAAATCTGCCAATTTCGTAACGATACACCTCTGAACCTTCCCTTGGTCGATACGTGTCGTTCTTATGGGGGTTTGGATCAACATATTAAATCGATAGATCGTCTCCACACAAATACAGAAAGCATTTCAGATTAGTGTTTTTCTAAATATATCTCTCAAACGTAAATACCAATTAACTAATGATTCCTTCGACAGAAACCTCAATCAAGAACTGAAAGTGGGAAAAGTATCAAGAATGATTTTTTTTTACGATGAATTACTGTATTAAGACGGGATTTATTAACGCTAGAAAACTATTTATTTATTACAAATCACATTTCGTGTTACAAGGTCTTATCCCATAGAACATATCATTATAACGATCGGAAAACATTCACAACTCTCACGGAACCTAACTCATAAGTCCATATTTGGCACAATAACACAGTCTTTTCTGAATAGAATAATATAAATCCTTTCATTGCACGACAATTTGTCTATTTATGGAATCATGCGAGGAAATGCGTTCATGTATCAGTGTTATATACAGTCAATTTTAACTTGAAGTTATGTAAAGTTACCAAGCAAAGTTACCATGACCAGCAATGCTATAGTGTATTGTAAGGTGTGTTCAATCTACAGATGTGATAACAATTTAATGGGTTGCTATCCTCCTAAGTAACAATGAGAGAATGTGAGGAGTAACTAGGCAAAGAAGTGGGGGAAGGTCGAACGTACAGGAAGCAGGTTGACTGGAGAGCTTTAGTAGGTCAACCAACAGATGGAGTACTAAACCGATTAAATGGCCCCGATGGAATGCAAGAAATTAAAGTAGCTCAGTGGTATGCGTGCTTGCCTTCTGATCTCAAGAACGTGGGTTCGAAACCCGACTGAGGCCCTTAGTATATTTTATCTGGGAGGTAAAATAAACTTAAGCACGCCGACCTTCGGATGGGACGTTAAGCGATGGTCCCGAGCCTGTACGATGTTAGGTACTCGTTAAAGACCCGTACCCTCAGTGAATAAAAATTTAGGGTAGGCAAAATTTAGGACTCCGACAGTAGAGTCGGGCTCATGTCCACCAGAGTGACGAAAGAGCGCTCTGGTAGTTGGCGATATGACCTCGTAGTTAAAACCCAACCAGAGCGCTCTTTCGTCACTCTGGAGGACATGAGCCCGACTCTACTGTGGGAGTACTAAATTTTGCCTACCTAAGTTTATTCACCAAGAATAGTGACTGACAACATACAGGCTCGGGACCTTCGCTTAACGTCCCATTCGCTACGGACGGCGTGCTCAACGGCCTAGGCCGGGTTGCGAACCCTCGACCTTGAGCTCAGTAAGCAAGCACGCTGAAACCTTACTTAGGAGCCATGGTGGCCGTGCGGGCTAGAGCGTAGGGCTTTGGTCGCATGGTCTCACCATGGTTTTCGGGTTCGAATCCCGTCCGGTAGTGAGTTTTATTTCGTAGATAGAACTCCCTCCCGGGGCCATCGATGTAGTAACTGAATAACACTATTATAGAGACATGGATAATATTCATCGTACATAAGGCCAAAAAAATATATATATTTGTCCAGCAAACGCCAGAATGCGCACGTCTTATACGGGGTAAGTTCGGGGATAATAATAATTTCAGTTCTCAGTAATAAAACACAGGTTATTATCATGACGTTAAATATTATTTCGCATCATAGCCAACTGTTCTTAGGCCTCTTGCTTAAGTTTTCGGCAACGTGGGAAATGCTTTCTCCTACCGTCATAAATTGAGCGTCGTATCAAGTTAAAAGCTCCGCGCTCAGGCTTTGGCGCACGACTATCCATTATTTGTAGCTCACGGCGTATTATCTTATTTGGTCTTGAATCCAACATCTTACAATTTTCAGATTCTTTCGTTTACTTTCACAATGATACGAAGTATACGGGAAGTTATTTAATTGGTCCAAAATTCAATGTTGAGTTTTCACCAAAATTTCATGTTTTCCGACTCCCCGATTCAAACATGAAAAAAAAAAATCCTATCTGTCTGTGAACACAAAAACTCTGACAACTGTCAACAAAATGAATGTATTGATACGAAACATTGTATGTAAATAAAAAAACCCAAAAGGACCCCATAGAGGAGGGAATTTCAACTCAAAAATCCTACTAATAAATGTATTGATACGAAATTCAGAAGTCCCCATTTAAGTCAAATCGGTCAATTGGTTCTAGAGGGAGAAAAAAACTATTTGATTAATTCGTACTGATTTCGGCGGATTCACCTACAACTTTTTATAATCGAACAATGAAAATGAAGATTTAACTGACTTCGACTCGCGGAACCCAGCATCCAAGGCAAACAATTCTCTGAAAAAAAAAAGTGGCTTGGAACAAGAAATACAATGTAAATATAAATGAGTTGTTTATCAAGTATTATTTTGAAAATGTGCGAAACACTGTCAAAATTCTCAAAGAAGTTCAAATAAGCACAATACTCTCTTATACTAGAACAAAAAAACGAAAGGAACTCAGTTCTCATGAGGCATTAAAATTTGATGAGAGATGTACAATGTTTTATACATACAGAAATAGGGCACAAGGCTAAATCATGTTGAGAGAAACAGGAAACGCAACCAGATCCCTTCTAGGGACGAGAGACAAGGTCGCAAGGCCTCAATCAAGTCTCCTTACTTAGCTTTTTGCTACTTGATCCAGGGCTTCATCTCTCATAATAAAAAAAAAAATTCCTCCTTGAAATAATGATAAGTTTTATTTTTAATAGGTTAGATCTAGAGCCTGGAACATAATTATCCGGGCAATGTCAAAGAAAAAAGTTCTTCGTTAGTGACCATCAATGCACTTCGTTCGCTCTCTCTCCGCGGGAGCGCTAAAACTTAATATTTGTCTTACATAGTGTGGCTTCTGTCGGATGCTATAAATATCTATTCAATTTTGTTATTGAAGAGAGTATAGTTAATAGCCTAAGGCTCCTTTGTTTTATTCTACACCGAATATTGAACAAAAAATATTAAATATTCATGGAATAGTATTAAAGAATATGGCGAGCAGAAGCGGCAGTAATACTATACTTTTATATTACAAGCAGAAAATATAAAGATAAGAATAGATACACAATGTTGTTAGTAGATCCCAGAAGTATCAGAATCTTAGGATAACTTGTTTAACGTTCAAACAAAAATCCAAAATGTAAATAGTTATCAATAACAATATTTGTCTTACATGGTGTGGCTTCTGAATCCTCATAATAATTTTGGGTCAACACGATCATTAAATCGACTGATATTAGGGTATTCGAGTCGCCCCCTTCTCTCATCCCCTCCTACCCCTCGGCTGATTTCGCGCAAAATAGTAGGTGTCGTCCTTAGAGGGTTTTGAATTTAAAAATTAAATTTCGTGTCAATACATTCATTACAATGACAGTTATTGGAGTATTTGTGTTAAGCCTCCTCCTACACGCTAACCCCGCGGGTATGGATCACACTCCTTTCCCATCCTCCCTTCCAAGAGAGTGATTTGTACAAAAATGGTTGGTATTCGGAAATCCTGTTATGTATTATCAAGTATATTTTAGAATAATAATATGAAGTAGAAAAATCAAAACTTAAATAAAATATTATAATATTTTGCGTCATGGTATAAGTTGTACGTCACAGAATCATGAGAACGTATTCCGACTACCAATGTGATGATGTCAGAGGATGCAGGAGGCCAGAAGGGCGGAGTCCCTACAAAGAAGTATATAACTTTTACAAACATTAGAACAGTAAAAAGAAACAATGATTCAGTGGTGACTTTAACGAAGGAGATGTGTGGGAGACGCACGCCATCCTACACATGAACAAGTGTTCGTATACGTATTCGAATTATTTCCTCTACAGATATTTTTTTATTTATTGCTATTATTATTTTCTTTCTTTTCTACATTTCGCACAATGTGACCTGAGGAAGGGACGTAATAACGTCCCGAAAAATACACTTCTAGAAGAATTATATAAATTATTTATTATAATTTAAATCAAATTAAAAACGGTATCAATACTCGTTTAAAGACCCCTACCCTAATTTAGGACTCCTCAAAAGAACTAACAGGGAAGGGATAAGAGCTAAGGGATCTAAGTATCCTAACGCTTTCCACTTTTTGAATTATAAAAATTCACTACCCCCAATACAAAGTTTATATGAATATTTCCGTTCATCTACGGAACCCTACAATGTGTGATTTCACACTTATCTGTACCATTTTGAGCAAAAGCCGTAAGGAGATCGGAAATTAAAATGCCTAAAACCAAAACTAATAACTGCCGATGTAATGAATGTATTGACATAAAATTTTATATTTCATCCAAATCCCCATAAGGATAACACCTATAAATTTTTGGCAAAATCGGCCGAAGAGAAGGAGTGGATCGGGGAAGAGAACTCAAACCCTAATAACTGTCGATATAATGAATGTATCGAAACATCCCAAACGGTCGATTAGTTTTGAAGGAAGAGCGAAACATAATTGTACATTGTTGGTCATCGACCATTACTTTTTTTTTTAAATATAAATACCAAAAATGGGGACTTACCGTTCATCATGACTAATTTGTGACTCTGACTGACACTAGACTGGAGGAGAAGACACAAACAAGACCGAAGCTAGCCAAGGCCTGACTGAGATGAACTAAGACAGGAGAGGCTGGATCTGGAGGTAGACAACCCACATGGACCAGACCTGATAGCCAACCCAACCTGGTGCCATAATAGGACAGGACGGGGGAGGGGTTGGTTGCACTGTAGATACATTCCAGAAGCGCAGTCTGTCTCTTTCGAAGGAAACAGGTTTTTGACACCCACATCAGATATGAAGGAATACATCAATAGTAGACACCTTTCATCAATAGTAGACACCTTTCATCAATAGTAGACACCTTTCATCAATAGTAGACACCTTTTTTGACACCCACATCAGATATGAAGGAATACATCAATAGTAGACACCTTTCCTCATTAAAAACGTCTTCCATCAACAGTCAAATTATCAAGTGTTATATATTAGTACTTCTCAAATTTTTCATAAAAGAGGGCCAATGTTGGGCATTATTAAATAAATTTTTATTGAATAAAGTTATTCAATAATTTTGTATTCAATATTTTTTTAGTGATTAGTGTTTTATTCATGAAGCAAGTTACTGTTTTATTCTATGAATTATTTTTTATTCTTTAATCATTATCATTATTATTATTTCATCCAATGTATTGAGCCGAGGAAATAATAATAATGCACTATTTTTTTTAAATATATATTTTCTAAAGAATAAAGGTTTAGTTGGTTTTGAACAGTGTTTTCATTTATTTAACAAAATTCAAAATTATGCAAACGAAAATCCAATTGAACATTTTTCAATACCTAAATATGATATAATGGAACGACTACTAAGTAAAAAGAGAAGAAAATAAATTATTGAATACATTTAATTTTATTCAATAATTGATTTTTATAGAATAAATTTATTTTTATTCAATAATTTATTTTTTATTCGGATGAATAAAACAAAATTAATAATTTTATTTGATGAAAAACCGAATAATGGTAGTTAAAGGTCAATAAATTGGTAGATTGGTATAAAAAGGTCGTTAATTCAAAATAACTAACTCTCTACGACATAAAATTATTAATTAATAAAAAGTATATGAACTAAGGAATAAAAAATTACTGCGACATTATATTTGAATCAGAATAAATTATAAGCTTTTAAGTGTGTTTCTTATGTCAAATCAAAAATATAACAATAAACATTTTTTCTTGAAGAAGCTTCGCTGATCATCTAATAGCCTCTATATAAACAGCTACCTATTCAAAAAGTCACTAGCGTCATACTTGTTCAATATTAAAATACATCAGAAGAAAGTCGGATTTTATGTCGGATGCTACAAATATCTATTCAATTTTGTTATTGAAGAGAGTATAGTTAATAGCCTAAGCTCCTTTGTTTTATTCTACACCGAATATTGAACAAAAAATATTAAATATTCATGGAATAGTATTAAAGAATATGGCGAGCAGAAGCGGCAGTAATACTATACTTTTATATTACATGCAGAAAATATAAAGATAAGAATAGATATACAATGTTGTTTGTAGATCCCAGAAGTATCAGAATCTTAGGATAACTTGTTAAACTTTAAAGCAAAAATACAAAATGTAAATAGTTATCAAATACAGAACATGAGAAAAAAAAAAAGAAAAATATTTAGATCTATAATCTTCAAAATAGAAGCCAGCAACGGCTGATGTAGGCATAGCAAACGAAATATATGAACTCAAAGAGCCTTCGAAACCACGGCTCGGCAATATGCAATACAGTTAAAAGCAGCATAATTTATTTATATGACTATTACTACAATCCAAAACAGTCACTGATAATATTCTTCTGCTAGAAAATAAATAAATATTTAACTAACTGAAAAACCTCAAGGAATGATTCATTCATATCAATTCATTACATATTTTTGTAGGTCAGAACTATGTTTTCTGACGTCAAATATATGAAGTGAGGAGCAAATTTGGTATAACTTTATTTTCTTGAGATAAATCTACAAATAAAAACAAAAAAAGAGTTAAAGTTTTATATTGTCCAATTCCATACAAATATATACATATAGTGTGCCGCTTGGGAGCCCGATGGAGAAGGGAAGTCTGCACTAACGGAAAATTCTGGATAATTTGTGAAAGTATTTGATTTATGTTCCCTCCTCTGTTGGGCTTCCCTTGAGGACGGGGAATCACAGATGTATAAATGTATCGAACTAGCAGACTTAAATGTTACTTTTGAATTTTGTGCTCACGATAGTACACGCCAAAATCGGTACACCATATAGTTTTGTGGAATTAGATAATATAAATGTTATGTTCTTTGTTTTTATTAGTTTTCTAATATATCGTCACAGATTGCCCTCTTTCGATAAAAAATACAAATATTCAAAACAAAATTCGGAAAAAGCCAACATTCAGTGTAGAACTTCACAAACAATTAAAATATGTCTAGATACAATGCAGCCATTCTGAAACTAGAAGCAGCAAATGAGAAGTTTTGCGTATTGACAGATAGAAACCATCCTAAAAACATACTATTAAGAAGCAACGAATAAAACAACATTCACTGGTAAACCAGTGAAAAATCTATCATCACACGAAGCCTTTTATCCTTGAGGTAGGATGGTGTTGTTTAGTTAGTACACAAAGTAAGTTACACTTTGATAGGAGTCAGTAATATGGAACATGATGCATTCTGCTTCTGGCCCCAATGGAACAAAAATTAATATAGCCTGACACTTGTTCAAATACTAACCCACACGACCGCATTGCTGGCCCCAAATATACTTCAAGAAATAAGGCGTTACATTTTTATTTTTAATACTTCACCCAAAAAATTAATTTTTACTCATTAAATTATGAAAACTACGATGACTTAAGGTTAACGCCAGTTTAATAGGAACGTGCTAAGCTGAGAATCCACAGTAATCCACTCTGAAATAACAATATGTATCATTCATCTTTTATAAATGAACGAAAAGAATAAAATAAAACGCTTTCGAAAGTTATAGTATATTACGACCCTTCAATACTACCCCCTCCCGTCAATACTTTGTGACAATAAATACAAAAAAAAAGGGCAATATCAAAACCAACTGACTTGAGCAGAAACTACCGTAGAGAAGGCTCTTTTCTAACTAATTACAATTTCGTCAGAAGTATTCGTTTTCAGTCACACAAAAAAATAATTTGAAAAATAGTACACGTACCTACATTTTCTTTCCCTCTAACCCCAAAACTGTTTTGTTTTCCCCTTTTTCGTAAATTTTAAATTAACAGTGTCTGCGGGTTAGGAGGCTCTCCAATCAGCTGAATCATAGTACGGAACGCCAAAAAAAAAAATGGTTTTCAATTCGGGGAATTTGAAGAGCAGTTGAGAACAGAAAAAAATGTAAGTACTACAAGTACCTCATTCTCAAAAAAAAAAAAAGTACATATTGTGGTAAACAAATTATATTGTTAAATAAATAGATAAATAATAATTCAATTAACAATAATGAAAAATAATTCAATTAACAATAATGAAATAATAATTCAATTAATAGTAATGAAATAATAATTAAATAAACAAATAAAAATCAATTAGAATTACCACATTTCCTGTAGAAATTTTATAACTGGTCTTTTACTAAATTCTGATTTCTACAGTAGTTTTCGAAAAGGGCCCAAAAAAAATATCATAAGTTAAAGACGTGCAATTTTAAAACATATCATTAAATTAATGTACCTCCTTTGCGCATCTATTTCAATTAAAACATGCCTAAACGAAGCCTAAACTCTCACTCCATCTCAACTCAGACCTTCCAACCTTCAACTCTACACTCATTAAAAACAGCTGATGGTCGTGTTTTGTTTTTTATTCATGGGTTGTTTTAAAACAAAATGCAATCATATTATTATTCACCAATTTAGTTGCTTCTTGGATTTGATTTTATACTTGTATAGTTAATAAATATAGTTAATTTAATAATATTAATAATTTGAATGTGTGTATTTACCATCACAATATATATATAATTCTTATTTTGATGGAAAAAAACAGGAATAAATACTACAATATTAGAGATGTTATAGTACGTTTAGTTGAGGACACTCATTCATACAGAGGATAGAGGCCGGTGACCTGGCTCCAAGGTGTATTTTTCATCCTGTGTCTTCTATTCTAGTCTGTTTCCGACAGACGACGTCCTACGACAAGACACTGTCTTCGTTTTATTTTGAACTGAGACACGCGAGGTACTAAGATAACCCTAATTCTTTGATTCTCGAATGGAAAACAATATTCGGTAGTTCACTTGAAAAATCTATTGTGTGGCCACCACAGGACTTTCTTGTATCCTTAAATTTATGTTATCCTTACGAAGAGAATTTAACACGTTAATAAACATCTGAGTGTGCCGGTAGCTCAGAGGCAGTGTGCTAGGCATTTGGGAGGTGAAAAACCTTGAGCAGGCCATCCTTCGGGACTTTCAGCGATAGTCCAGAGCCTGTGCGATGTCAGGTACTCGTAGTAGAGTCGGGCTCATGTCCACCAGAGAGACGAAAGAGCACTCTGATCTCTTAGTTAAAGCCGTGCATGAGTCACAATAACTAACTAATAAACAACATTTGGAATACTAAAATGTGTATGTCGGCAACATATCGTTCCTTTGATAGAAAAGTGACACAAATCAAAAATCATCCTAACTCACAACTGGCGTTTTTCTATAAAACAGTATTGTGATCTCGGTAAATAGTAAAGCGTCACTTCTGCTCTCTGGTGACAAAACTGTAAAATTACAGTTGTGTCGTTTTTCCACATAAAAATATTGGCTTCTTGGGTTCACCATGATCAATTATCGCAAAAACTTTTTGTAATGTTATTTTTGACTTGTGTCACTTTTCTATCAACGGAGCGATATAGCGAAAACGTCATTTCAGGAAGAGCCCGGTCATTAGACATAACCCGGCTTATACTGCATTATTTTACGTTTGCGATTTTCGCGTCAATCGGATAGCGTAACTGTTGAAAGTAATCAGCATTTGACAGTTTTACCTAATAAGTCTGTTTTAATTATCTTCAACATTTTCTATTTACCGAATAATTTTTGCCAGATCGTTTTATAGCTCGGTCTATGTTTCACTATTTGTGCAATAGGTGTCGTCCCGTTTTGAATTTACAAATAAAATTTTATGAAAATATATTCATTATAACGTCAGTTATTAGAGTTTTGGGTTAAGCTTCTCCCAAGAAGTTTGCCTGATTGTGATAGTACAGTTGTACTGTCCTCAAGTGGAGGTCAAGGTGTCACAGGAACCAGAAGGTCAACTTAGCCCAACCAATCTAGAGCCCTATATGGGAGCTGACTTGACACAACATACCTACCTAACCTACCTTGGCACACATCACTTCACTTCTCTATCCCAACAACGCTCTCTCTACATCCAACTGCAAGAACCCAACACTGCAACACTGCAACGGTGCCATGATAAGGAGAAGGATAAGTAATACGAATAACAGCACTTTCTTATACCAACCACTTTGGCACAGATCATTCCCTACTTTTTGAAAGCAATAGATACAATAGAAAATTCAATAGAAAACATTTATATTAAAGGAAACGCTCTATTCGGAAACAGAGTTTTTTCCCCAAATTGTGTTCCAAATATAGAAGCCTTAATTCATACTTGGCTTTCATTTTTACTCTCTTGGCGGAGTCCTCCACCAATATCCTACTATTTCTATCACAATTAAATATTTTTATTATTATCATTAATTGTATTAGTTATTTGCTAATTTATTTATTTTATTTTTCCCAATATTTCGCTTTTTGTGACCTGAGGAAGAAGCGCATAATCGCCCTAAAAATATTATGCTTAAAGAAATATAAATATAAAATATTAATAATTAAAAAAAAAAAAACATATATGTTGTAGTTACTTATTGTGACTCATGCCAGGGCTTTAACCACGAGGTGATATCGCCTACTACCAGAGCGCTCTTTCGTCGCTCTGGTGGATATGAGCACACTTTGGGAGTACTAAATTTTGCCTACCTAGGTGTACTCACCATTAACCTCTTTAACATCGCATAGGTTCGGAACCATCGCTTAATATCCCATCCGAAGGTGTACAAAGTTTATTCTCCTCTCAGTTAAAACCTATGGGCCTACGAACCCGCGATCTTGAGCACAATAGGCTAGCAGCATATTTGTATTTATTATTAGGAATTTTATATTCATTTATCTTCTATTATTTATTTTTTAAATAATAGTTATTATTCATCTCATAGTGTTTATATTCCAAGATTGAATGCTGGTTGATGAATATAATTTATAAGCTATTTTGATGTACAAAATTTGTAATGGAAATAAATATTAGTCCTATTATTACCTATTTTTCATAAGTTGGGATTTGAAAGTTAAGGACGGACAGGTTTGAAACCGCATCAACCAATGAATTCATTGTTATCTTGTCAGTTGTTATAGAACAATGGACTTGATAGAATGATGGGATAATGAGTCTAATCAAGTCCCTTAACTGTCAGTTGGCCAATAACGAAAGGCAGACAACAGACATTTTGCTAATGCACACTTCATTTACCAATCCTCCCATTGGATCCTTCAAGTGTCTCTCCCCTCTCTGTTCCCTAAAATAGCAGTTCCATCCTGGACAGTTCCAGTCAGGCTCCTGGAGTTACCCCTCTGTTACACTATCATAATCTATAAATACAGATGAAAGGTTGGAACAGTACACCAGACCACAGTTTAAGTGGAGGCGACATCCTCTCTCAATGGTAGGGGTCTTTTTAGAGTAGGGATCGAGAACCTATTAGTATTTGCGAGCCACAACATGTACCAGTACAGGTTCTTCTATTAGGAATCTTCACATTTAAAAATTATATCATATATCCAAAGAGAAGTTGTAGTGTCTTATATAATGAACATTAACTATCATTAACAGACTTCGAAAGCCATTGCCGATACTAACGAAGAGGACGCTAGATAAAGATGGAAACCAATAAGTAGAAACATAAATACTACAACTTCTAAGTTGAGAAACGCGGACATATTGTGGAAACTTGTAATATAAAGCGGTGTTTATAGTCTAGAGTGTGCGACGTGCAGTCAATTATACATTGGACAGACAGGACGTCGTTTTAGGGAAAGAATTAAAGAACACACGGCCGAAATAAAGAACCGAGGAAACCGTTCTACATTCGCGACCCATATAATTGACAATAGCCACACTTTCGACCCATCTACAGGCATCAAATATCTCCATTATTGCCCAAAAAGCAGGCTACTTAATAGCTTAGAGCAATTAGAAATAAATAAAGCTAATAAAAGGAACATTTGTATGAATGACCAAATTTATTTCAACTATTCCCCTTTGTTAACAGCCTAAACCAGTTCTGTTTCCACATATATGTTTGTATTATCTGTTATTAATATTTGGTTCCACATATATGTTTCAAGTTATCTAAATCTTAACATTATTATTAATTGTATTTCTATTTTTATTATTTACTTGTATTTGTACTTATTTATTTGTTATTTTTCCACGATTAGTCTAGTGACATTGTTTTATGTAAATTTAGAACTAGGTTTTGTTAAGAAATATTTCATGAGTTAGCTAACGGTACAGCCGGGGGACTCCCAAGTTTTAATAGCCTTTGACCTGAGATGTATTTGAAGGGTCGCTCTCTGCAAACTGACTTAGTTCATAACTAGACCTGACGATGGTATAAAGCCGAAACCGGTAGTTATATATGTATATATATCTTTAGTGGAATAGACAATATTTCAAAAATAAGTTTGTTTTATCTATTTATAAATACTACAAGCAAATTGTAATAAATTTAATTAATCGACTACAATTTGCACAGTGGGTTTAAATAAATTTTATAGTTCCCCGGCCGCTTAACGATGAATTTTTTTTTTCCCCCATATTTACATAAGGTAAATCATCTTAAGTAAATGTGATAAAGAATAACAAAATGAATGATAACAAAATATAAAATTTAAGTAAGCTAAGTAGGAAATAATAAATTAAGTTGAAATTGTATAGTCAAAATATAATCTGTACTCTCAAAGAGAGGTTTTCGCTGGGTTATCAAATGTACAATTCTTCTATTATTTTTTCAAATTCTGTTTTGTACCTGATCCCCTCCCTGCAAATTTTAAATGATAATAGATAATTACATCCCGTTTAGTGTCAAATAAAGTAGATGAGATTTCTCAAACTATTCATGTTACCGAATTTTAAAAACAGCCTCAAATTAAAAAGATAGAGAATATACTGATAATAAATAATAATTTTTCCGGAAATGAATGTCATATTTTAAGTGTATTATATCAAAACGATAAGTAATAATATTCGTTTGTTTTTGTACAATAAAAATGTCTTTATTCCACAATTCAGAATATTACATAAGACAGCTGTACCTGTTTATAGTAATAACTTTATTGGAGGAAAAAGGATATTATACGCTTCGAGAATATTAACAGTGTTCCACAACATAGTCAGTCAGCTTTCCCCGATTTGTAATAATAATAATTTTATTGGAGAAAATAAAATTATTATACGCTTCGAGAATATTAACAGTGTTCCATCCACAACAGTCAGCTGTACCCGATTTGTAATAACAATAACTTTATTGGAGGATGTTAATGTGTTAATAACGAGCTATTACGGAAAAAGTTCTTCCATCGAAAAATACACCTCTTCCTATATCAATGAAAAGTTTAAACTATTTATGCAATCATTAAATTATTCAAATGTACGTTAAAGGGAATTGTATAATTAATTGGAGGACCCTCTTCCATTTTTAAAAACTATTATCCATTAACTTAAGCAGTCTTCATTTTGGCAACACTAAGTGAACCTGTGTGTACTATCAGATACATTTTCATGACAATTAGTTTAAAAACAGACAGTAAGATGATCTCATAAACCTACTTTACGCAAGGTTATGTAGGCTAAAAATGTCTCTTAACGGGATTAAAATAATTCAAAACCTAATATTAATGAAAAAACGTGCGCCAAACAATTACACAAAGCTCTCTTCTTGTTATCCTTAATTATAGTTCGTCTGATTATCATTATGTCCATTTTGTATAGAGGAAACACTTCTGTCGTATTAAATTTTCTGATAAAATGTACCCTCTTTCGACAAAAAACGAGTTTTTCATTTACTACCCGATTTTGCAAAAAATTTAATAGGCAATCTACATGCCAAACGGAACTTATGAACCAATATCTACAAAAATCCTATCAGTGGTTATTGAGTTTGGCGTATGACAAGAATTTATGGAGATTTACTCAGTATAAAGACAGTATAAAAAGTGTTTCTTTTAACCTGAAACGCAGATATCAGAACAAAATTTTGAAATCTAATTTTTGGCTCTCAGAAACTATAGCAAAATTTCCTCTAGCCTTTGGATAAGCAAGGAAGCAAAATTTATATATTTGAATATATAAAAACAAACAAAAAAACAAGGGCAGGTCTCTGCCTCACCTTGAGTTGTTTATATTTAGACTCGGTTGTGAAGTGGTTGGTTTCTTTTCTAACTGGCGCCCCCGCTTCAACATCGCTTTGATCATCTCTATGACGACACCAACGCTCGGAATGGTAACGGAAACAAAAGAAAAAAAAATATAGACCGATACGAAAATCAAGATCAATTCCTTTTGCCTCCACTTATGTGATAAATAGTCGAGGAGAGAGAGGAGGTAGGTATGATGATCCATGTAGTATCATCTACCATATATTATATATCTCTGAAATTCATAAAAAACCTACCTTCTAAGATCTTATATGTATTTTTAAGTATTACTTAGGTTATGTATTTATTGAAAAATATTCCTTCTTCAGTTCAAAATGCCTGACAAATTTTGTGCCTAAAATAATAATGTAAAAATAAAAATCTTTTGGCCTCAACTATTTCAGAAAGAAAAATAAGTGAATATATTTAAAAATTAGAAAAACAAATACTTAACGTCCCTTCCATATTTATTTTAATGTCAATTTAAACAGGGAAACATATTATTTTTAATATTAGGAAGAATATCTATCTTCATTAAATGGCGATCTATATACATTACCTGGTATATGTAAATATGTGCATGTAAACATTATAGGTTAATTTATCTATGTAAACAGCTTGACATATGCACAACAAGCTCCAGGCGTTTATGTTACAGGCAACCCGCCCAAGACTCCACTCCACTAAGCGACCTGGTTATATGTTATATTGCCTGCAACCAACTCTGGTACAGGATCGTGGTTTTTGGGGTTATCCGTGACACATTAGTTACCCACAATGGTATAAGAGGCGCACCCCACCCTTACCACTATAGAACGGGAGCGAGGTAAGCTCATGTCGTAGTTATCCGTGTCAGGTTATGACACCCGCACTCCGCGCTAACGATCGCTCATGAATGTAATGCGAAAAAAATAAGAATCATATATCTGTTTGTAGAATATGGGTATATGGGAGCAATGTTATTGACCACCCGATTCCACATGTGGTTCAAGGGAAGAAATTCTTCTCTATGCACACGTTGGCATATTGTACCTTAGTCACAAACTGCATACAAACAATAAATTCAAGTAAGGATCACAGGGGATGCGAAACTCAAAAAAAACCAATAACTTCGAATGTAATGAATGCAACGACATGAAATTTCATAATTACATTCAAAAACCCTTCAGAAGAGCATCTATTATTTTCCGCGAAATCAGCCGAAGAAAAGAGGGGGATCAGAAGACGGCTCAACTCAAAAACTCTGAAAAATGTCGATGTAATGAATATGATTCAGAAGTATAATATAATTCAACTATACAACAACCCAAAACGGTTCACTTGTTTTCGAGGGAGAACGAAAAAATAATTGATTAATTCGTACTGGGGTAATTGTGAGTGAATTGATCAAGCCGGTCAAGAGCATAAAATTAGGCAATGAGATTTAAACAAAATATTCTCATCCCTTCAATTTCTATTCGCATTAAAAGTTTATTAGGGCTCAGGATCTGTATACAGAACGTAGAAAAAATATCAAGAAAATAAACAAATAGTAAGTGATAAAAATATTTAGACACGTGCTTTGGGTTTAATTGTATAAATGGGTAATTTAATTTCCTATCATGATTCACCTCCTACGGAAACGGTACTAGATTCATGTGATGATCGCACGCAAAGAAGGGTAATTTTAGTTAATTACTTCAGCATTTAATGAATCTTCTAAGCATTACATTAGTTATGACCTGCCCGTGCTTTAACAACGAGGTCATATCACGCGCTTTCTTCGACTCCTAAATATTGCCTGTCGTTAATTTTCATTCACCTAGAATACCGAGTACCTGACATCGTTTAGGCTCGCGATCATTCCTTAACCTCCCATCCGAAAGACGGCGTGCTCAAAGTTTTTTTCACTTCCCAGAAAAACCTAAAGGCTTCGGACGGGTTCCGAACCCGCGATTTTGAGCTCAAGCTAGCACGCTACCTCTGAGCTAACGGCGCCCTAATTTTTCTCGCAATTAGTACCTTATTACTTGTTATTTCTAATTTGTTTATCTTCGGAATGTGTTACTTATGGATGGAAAATAACATTTGATAGATATAAAGGTACACGAAGCGAACGGTTGAACTCATATCGTATTTCCTAAGAAGAAAGTCGTTATTCAGAAATCGAGTCAATAACAAACGCTATTCGAATAGTCGATCAATAAGGTCGTAATTTAAAAATATTATTTACAAAAGGTTGGCAACTCCTTCAGAGGAAGATTTATTGTATATAAATATGACTAATGTCACTAATAATATAATTTTCTTTTTTTCTAAATCACTTTCGTATATTCTTCAAAATTTCGTTATTACTACTTAATAAACTTTTAGAAGTTATAGCATTATACAATAAATATTTCTCTGAAGGTGTTGTAAATAATATTTTTCAATCTTATTAACCAACTATCCGAATAGTGTGTTATTGACGCGCTTTCTGAATAACGACTTTCTTTAATGGACCATCAATATTGTCTATAGATAGCATTAGCCCCACTTAAAGAGCTGTTTTTTGTCGGATCCATGGGTGATATACATTAACCTGAACCTTCTCAAACTAGACATACGCCAGACTCAATACATTATCTCCCAAAGGCTCCCAACAACTCTTCAGTATCGTATCGCATGAATTCCCACAAAAGGCATGAACATTGTCTTTCAATTCCTTTTTATTTATTTTATTTTATTTTTTTTTCATTTTTTTTTTCTGTTCTTGTCCTAATTATTAAGATAAATTTTCGTCCCGAGGACCTACCACTGGGTGGCCTTCCTCTCACATGCCATTCACGCCAACATATCAATACCTACCATCATAAATGCTGGTTGTTGCAGCCTAGCAACAGTTGCATCTTTATAAATAAAAGACAAAAAAAAATATTTATTTTGGTGTTTATACCAAGAAATACTAATTTTAGTCAAATGTTTAATTTATTTAAAGTTTCCACAATATGTCAGTAACTGTATATTTGACAGAAAATAAGATTATCAACAATATCAACTGAAACGTGCCTATTGACTCCAACAAGAAAATATTTTATGAGTGTAATTGAGCCCTCATCATGTAGGAAGGAATTTAATAAAATTTTAATATGGTAGTTATAAATATCGGATAATAGGTATTTCCCAATATGGTAGTTATAAAGTTCCATGGATACTTAGTGTTCATCAATGTAAATTACTGAACCAAAATCCTCTCGAAAAAAGATAAAATTCCCTCCCCAAGGAAATCAATTGACGCGCTGAAACTTATCCTTGAATGATGCCCCTGGGTCTGCTGTCATCTGCTTGGTTATTTAAGGACCGTTACATCACCGGCGCCCATTACAGCGCATTCAACGTCACCATAATACCACCTTTTTTTTTTTGTTTTGCTTTTCATTTAATTCTTTCTTCCCTCCCTATTTAATTCCATCAAATAGTCACGTTCAAATGTGAGAAAACCTTTCGAGATCTCTATATACTATTTTCCTCACTGTTTACTCGAAATCTTTCCTATATCAATACATTCGGACCGCGAAATCGCAAAGAAAATACTACAGTTTTCAAGATAAATCATTGAAATTATATTTAATTCTAAAAAACATTGTGTGAAAATAGAATAAACCTCATTCCTCAATCACTCTTGACTTTTAATTATTCATTTTAATTTTTAAATACTATATTTAAGGCTTCAATTATCGTTGTGGGCTACCCACTGTAACATGTAATTCTGCATTCATTTATTTGTTATTATTAATTTATTTTACTTTTTAGATTATTATCTATCTCAAATGTGTTTGTATCATCATTTTTTTCTTTAATATCGGTTGATGTATATAATTTATAAGCCATCTTGATGTACAAAAATGTATGACATACCCAACTACATTTCACGCATATCACAAACAAATTAGTTTATCTTGTTAGAATTTCATAATTATATCATTAATTTTAGTTTTACCACTGTTATTATGTTATTGTTCATCAAGTTAATTTAAAGATGGAAAATCCGTTTTTTTTTTGGTTTGCCCTTATGGGGTAACCTATCTACGAAATGAAACTCACTCTCGGACGGGATTCGAGCACGCAAACCAAAGTGAGACCATGCGACCAAAGTCCTACGCTCTAGCCCGCACGGCCACCATAGCCCCATTGTTTTTTAATTTTGTTAATACTCTCATGTCATCAGTAATCATTTCGTTAAATGTATTAATAAATTAGTTTTTTCTGACTAAAATTTAATAATTTCATATTTTATTTTAACCTCTGTTATTGAAAAAAAGGAAATGAATAGTACCTAACTGTACACAGTACAGAAAAACAAGTATGTTTTTTAAAAATATTGTATATTTAAAAAATATATATAAAATATAAGATTACTTTCAATATTTCTACCATCTTTAGTCCATGTTTTTAAGACGTTACTGTAGGAGGGACAGGGAAAAACCTCGTGGGGGCTGGAAAGGGACCATTTGAATTGTAAACTTGTTGAACTTCCATTTAGTATTTGTTAAGTCGTGGCTGAAGATGGCGAAATAGACAATATTTTAAAAAATCTTTATTTTTTATTAAGCGTTCAACAATATCAGTGAAAAAAACTAAGTTAATTATCATTAGTTTAGTTAGTTATTGTGACTAGGTCATATCGCCTCTCTCTTGAGCACTCTTTCGTCGCTCTGACGTCATGAGCCCGACAATGAGAGTCCTAAATGTTCCCTACCCAGGATAGTTACCTATGGTCTTTCAAGTATCTGACGTCGCACAGGCTCGGGACCATCCCATCTGGGTCCTCCAGACGAGCATGTCCTAGTTTTTTTTTAACCTAGATAAATAAAAGCCTAAGGGCCTCGGCCAGGTTTCGATCCCCCGATCTTGAGCTCAATAGGCATCACACTATCTGAGCTACCGTCGCCCTCTGTCTTTATTTATAACTAAACTTGAAGATGATGTATTGCCGAAACCAGCAGTATATGTATAGAAAACATTGTGGTATAAAAATAAATTTATATTTTATTTCCACGTCACCACATACCTTGACAGCTACATACGCCGATGACACGGCCATCTTAGCTGCTGCTGAATCTTCCATACATCCCTCGTTCACATTAAAACACCATGTTATTCAAATTGAGAACTGGTGCAACATTTGGAAAATTAAACTCAACACGAACAAATCACAAAATATAACATTTATACTAAGATGAGATATATGTCCCGCCGTTTTTATCTACAACAAGCCCCTCTCTCATACTAACACAGTAAGATATTTGGGACTTACTCTGGCAGACGACTGACATGGAACCCTCATACAAGCCTACGTAGTACACTAAACAATTTAAAATGTTTTATTCTCTTCTGCACAGACATTCAAAATTACCCTTAACACAAAAGCGTAACTGCTACACGTTTCTACTAAAGCCACTCTGGATATATAGCTCACAAATCTACGGTTCGGCTAAAATGTCTAATCTGAAACGTATCCAGGTTTTCCAGTCAAAGAAACTCAGACTCATTAGACAATGCCCACCATACGTAAGTAACAGAACACTCCATAATGACCTCATTATAAACACAGTACACGACACAATTCAGGACCTTTACAGACGTTTCCACAACAAATTGCATTCACACCCAAATTCATACATCCACTCACTTTCTTCACCACATTTGCCACACAATCCTCCCAGGAGATTGAAGAGGAGGTGGAACCGTGACTTACTGTAATCCCAAATTGCAACCCCCACTTGAAACAAAATCATAATATCCCCACCCCATTCATTGATAATAACCATAATATTCATTGTTTTTAATTTCGCCCTGAGGAGCTACCGCTGGGTGGCCTTCCTCTCTCACGCCAATCAAGACATCCACATTCAATGAAGTCCTCTTGGTAGCTGGTTGTTGCGTCATGGCATCAGTTGCGACCAACATTTTTAAGACAAAAAAAATATATATTTTATTTATCCATCTATTATACGTTTCCGCAATATGTTCGAGTTTCTCAATTATGAGTTATATACAATTTACATGTTATGGTTTAACGGAAATAAATATTATTAATACTGTATTTTTCCAGCATATACACCAAGACGGGGTATAAGGTTAAACCGACTGCCCTTGATGCTCGTCAGACATCACCAAAACTACAATCATGACAAAGAAGTTTCTTTTTCTCAACGAAACAACTAGAAAACACCAGATCTATAGATACGTTTTAGGGCACTCAGCCAAATTCTTACAGATTAGAGGGTTTCAGGGTGACAAACAACACAAAAACAAACTAAGGTGCGTATCATTTTACAAAATCACCTTAGGTTAATAGTTCTAGGAGTGATAAGGACTATGGAAAACGAGCAGCCAGTGTTCAGTAAGGGGCAAGAATCGAGATATGAAACCTAATTAGAAATGTTATGGGGTAGTTTTTACAGATGATAAAAGAATTTCAATGAAACTTTGATTCCGAATAACTTCCATAACATATACGATAACGTATATGTTATATACACATACTGTTATTTAAAAAATATGTTTTGATAAATTTTCTTATTAATTATTTTTTTGTTAAATACAGTAAATTCTTTTGTACAATTAAGAGTAAATTCAAATACGATTATTAAATTGTTTAAATATATTTATTAGAATCATTTAAGTAAATTCATTTAGACTTTTTTAAATTAACTTCAATTATTCATTATTAACTTCATTTCATTTTATTTTCATATTAACAAACATCTTTTTATTTGGCATACATATCCCTTGTGTGGAAGAATAAATGTATTTAATTTTTATTATTCAATAATCATATTTATTAAAATACTCATTATGTAATCGTTCAGAAATTCGAAGCTGAGTTCTCATGTTTTTCAACCTCCTTTTTCAAAAAGTAAAAGAAATCCTGTCTGTGAACAAGATAACTCCCGAATACATCGATCGCTATTAATTTTTCCTGAAATCGGACGAAAAGAAAGGGGGTTCAGAGAGTGGGAAAACCCTAAATAACTGTCAAAATATAGTATGAGCATTCAAAAATCACTATGTAAGTCAAATATTGATTTTAAGTCTAAACGATCAATTGGTTTTGGAGGGAGAGCAAAAACCTTACTGTACTGGTTAATTCGAGCTGGTGAAGTAAATTGCCGGTGATTCACATCCTTTTTGAGTAGAAAAGAAAACCTATTTTTCAGATATATAAGGATAATTTTGAATAATAAGGATACGAATAATAAATGGGTTAAAAACTTGCGAGACTTATTCGTTCGGGGTTCGCAATAATTAACTAATGTTTATGAATTAATGCGGAGAGCTATTCAAGTGGTTATAATTAACTATTGTAGTAATTAGTCACAATGAGTACATAATGTCACTTTAGCTGTTATAATACAGACACGAAAGAGAAAACAGAAAAAAAATATTAAATTATAGCCCGAACGAAAATGGAGGTTATGCAGCAGCTTTACGTGTTAATGTGGCACGAAATCAATATAAACGGGAAAGCAATACAGGAAGGCTAAGTTCGAAAGTTGTCTATATATAACAATAGCATCGTAAAAACTATTAAATAAATAGAATGTTCAAAAAATAACATATAATAGAGGAGGTATAACAGGTGACCCATAGATCAAATTGAACTTACCTGAAAACAAAAAAAGAATGCTAATAATAATATACAGACATACTGAGACATTCATGATATAATCAGGAAAAGGTTGATAAAACAATTCAGCAGATATATGAACAGTATTAGGGAGCTTTTTTAGGTTTTTTATCTGAGAAATGAAAAAACCTTGAGTATACCGTCCTTCGGATGGGACATTAAGCGATAGATCCCGACCTTGTGCGATGTCAGGTACTCTTAAAGATCCCTACCCTATGTGAATAAACCTAAATAGGAAAAATTCAGAACTCCCACAGTAGAGTCGGGCTCATGTCTACCAGAGTGACGAAAGAGCGCTCTGGTAGTAGGGTATCTGATTTAATCGCAATTAAAAAATATTTCGGGCATGAATCATAATAACTAACTATAAATGGAAAAAATAGAAATTTAACTTTAGTTTATTAATTTATGATTCAATCAAAATTTTTTTCAAATTAAAAAAGCTGCAGAGAATACTTAAACCAACCACTTTTGTACAGATCACTCGCCGTACCCCTCCTCCCTCTAAAATTACTTTCATACTGGCAATACTGAAGAAACCCAGTAACGCCATTATGAAATGACTGAGGGGAAGAGTGATCTGAACAGAAGTCGATATAAGAACATCCTGTTATAACCACATCACATATTTTTACTGGAATCATGAACTTTTGAACACTATGTATTTTTATGCACCATCGAGTCTGACAATTCTTCATTGAATGGCGCATGGAGTTCGTCTGAGAGGGCCTACTTCCTGGACCACCCAACTCATCTGCATACATAAATCCCATGCCCATTAACAAATAGTAGAGAAGAGCTGGATCAGCAGGATCCAAACAGTTTCACAACCAAACTAAACACACACCTCATGACGGAGGAGCTGTCATTCACAGATAGCCATCTTCTCTAGCAGACAAATACAATGACGAAATACAACATGATACATTATGGAAGTTATACTTGGTTCACTTTCAAGTTGGCAAGTGACGCATGCAGGAACGAACACTTTCCCTCATAAGGTCCCTCCCCTCCACATCAGAGCAGCTCTGGTAGACAGCCCGACTGTGTGAATCCTAAATTTTGCCTAATCAGATTTTCTCAACTAGGTCTTTAAGGAACCTGACATCGCACAGGCTCAGGATCATCGCTTAACATCCCATCCAAAGGGTAGATAAAAACCTATGGGCCTCAGCCGGGTTTGGAACCCGCGATCTTGAGCTCATAGGCTACCACGCTACCTATGAGCTGACGCCTACGATCTTTTATTCGGAAGAGGAATTTTTTTCATTGTTCGAAAAAAAAAAAATATCATATAAAAGTCGAGTTTTTATATAAAAGCTTTAATTCATATATTGCTTTACTTTTTTATTTCTTGGCCGAGGTCCTCCACCAACAACCTACAGTTTATATTATAATTGTTTTTGTATAATATTTTTTTATTATTATCAATTTATTATATTATTTTTATTACATTTTGGCCAAAATTTAATCAGATCTAAGTTAATACATGTGACATCTTCAATTCAAATTTCAAGATCATAGCTACAATCGCTAACTTAGAGCGCTCAATAAAGTTCCAATCACATACACACAAAAGTGTACAGTGGGCCTTGAAACATAAGATTTCGTTGAAAACACGAACTACTTCCGACCCTTATTCTACACCAGGTTCGTTGAGAGTGTGCCTGAAAGTTGCACAGTTCCAATGCAACTTAAAGGTATGTTTTCACAGGAAACGAGAGGATTTAAAGAGCGTTGCAACTAGATTAACATAATTTAATTTAGCAACAAACAGTAAGACGCATACAACGCTCGTCATTCATTTATTCCAGGAATCATAATAATAAATGGCCGAAATCCTTGAACCAGTTTAGAATAAGACTTCCTTTATACATATGAAATATAAAATAGGACAGACATTTAGGAGTTGAGCAATATGCGAAGGGAATGTTAACGATATTCAACAAGTGGTCAGCTATCAAAGAGAGCACTAGATGTCTCCTCTAACAAGGAATTGTCTTCATGAAGAGAAATATTTCCGTCAAAATATAGTGCAACACGAGGGTCACAAAACGAGAATAGTCAACTATGCAATGATCTCGGTGGTATGGTGGAGAACTTCGCTGCCTACAACCAGAAGAGTTTGCAGAATCAAAAATAGACAAAAAGAAAGAACTTGGCCTCTCATCGACTCATGTAAATGAATTTTCTTGAAACTGGCCGATGTAGTGGGAAACTCGAAGATTAGGAAAAGGAAAATATATACTCGTACGTATTCGTGTAGTAGAGGTGAAAAAAATTATGTCGGAGAAGAAATATTTTAGTCATCACAGAAACACACATTTTAATGTGACTGGCTCATAAGTCATTGGCTTATTTAATAATTTCTATAACATTATAGAAAGGTCCTTATTAACAACTAACATTATTGTATAGTTCCTTATGGGGTTTTGGATACACATAAAACATTTCATGTCGATACATTCATTCTATCGGGAGATATCGTGTTGTTTAATTCTCGTTGAGAAATAAATAATAGACGGTCACCAACTATTTTTCCTCAGTTACTGTTTGCATTTATTTATTCATTTTCTATTTATTTCAGTTACTTTGTATTTGTTTTTTCTTTAAGAGTTTTTTCAAATTTACTCTTGAACAGTAGTATTGTTTTTAATTTAACTGATTATTTTTAATTTGAATTTAGTATATAAGGGTAATGGTGAAGGAAACTTATTGTATAATTGTATCTCTGTAAATGCGACTGTTATAAAAAACTCTTATTATTATTATTTATTTTCACATATACGACAAATCTTGTCATTAGTAGAACTCTTCAAATAAATAAACTTTCGGACAATAAAGAGAAAATAAATTATTATTTTGACAGAAAAGAAAGTTATTAAAATAAATAACACCAGAATCACTTTAAATAATGACCCACAACTCAAAATTAAACTATGTTTACTCTCTCAAAAATTCAAAACTTGTTTTTTACCCGAGGCCATTATGCCGTATCGGATGGGACGTTAAGCGATGATCCCGAACCTGTACAAAATCAGGTACTCGTAAAAGACCCTTAGTCTAGGTGAAAATTGTAGGACTCCCGCAGTAGAGTGATGAAAGAAAGCTCTGGTAATAGGCGATATGACCTCGTAGATAAAGCCTGGACTTGAGTCATAATAACTAAAATTTTTTTCGTTTTTAAAACCGCTGATTAGAACAGTTGAGGATCAGATAATACAACGAATAAAGACTTAGCTCAGGAAAAATCCAAAGTGACATGCTTTTTGGTCAGAAAGAAAATAAGATTCAATTGAAATATTAATTACCAATTAGAGCAGTGGGAAAGGGGATAAGAGCATTGGATGGTTCACGCACCCTACCCAGTGTATACAGAGAAGTAAGAACCTAGTAAGATTCTATTACAGCCTAAATTATACATTTTCACTTCCCACGCTATACTTTATATGATCAGTCACAAATTGGAAGTTGCGTTTTCATCGGGCTCATGTTTTCCGATTACCTGAATCCAAAAATATGAAAAACAAATTTCATGTATATGTGTGTGGACATGGTAACTCCGGATAGAACGAATACAACGACACGAAATGTTATATACGAGTATCTATACAGAACCTCACAAGGATGACACCTATTGATTTCCTGCAAAATCGGCCAAGGGGAAAGGGAGGATTAGAGAGGAGGTCGGAGGAGGGGGCTTAACTAGAAAAAACTGTCAATGTAATGAATTTATTGACAAGAAATTTATATGTGTTAGTATGCGACTAACATAATTTCTGCCTGAAAGCCGACGAAGTACAAAATAAACTAGTTTAAATCGTCCCTTCTTGGAAAAACGCATGAAGAGTTCTCCTGGTAGAAAAATCCCCCCAAGGATGAGAGGGAAATAATAGTTTTAGAGAGAAATACATAGAAGAAAAATGCTACAGAAACGATCCTGTACATCAAGTGTTATTAAATTGCTGCCATGGTACCGCTATGACTCTTCTTAAGAAAATTTTTTGCGTCTATTTTGAACATTGAGTTTTTTATTTTTTTAGATATATCCGAAGTCCATTTTAAGGACCTTTCAAGTGAGTTGTCTTCCATTCACAGTTCACCAATTCACTAGGATTCAATTACACAATTAAGAAAAGAACACTGATTCAAAGATTCACCGACTTTTTTTTCAATAATAAATTCATTTGGTTAAATAAAGTCTTTAGTAGAAACGAATATAAAATGGTTGATACTTCACAAACCTGTCATCTGTTGTGTGGAGCGCTATACGCGGAATATTATTTATTCTTATGCTAAATAGAATATAATGGAGAGAAAAAATATTCAAAAGAATACTTTAGCACCTCGGACTTATTTATTTTATAAATTATTTGTATAATTTTATACATTATACCGAATATTAGCCAAATAAGCTAAAAGGAAGGGGGAGGGGGGGGGGGGGGGGGGGGGGGGGAATCAGGGAATGGAAACGAAATAGTTCAAGAATGTCAGGACGTGCCTGAGTAAGAATGACAACTATTAATTTTCAGTCAAATTTCATGAGAAAAATAACAGAGGGAAGAAGAAGAGTTCATTATAACAGTCGCATTTACAGAGGTACAATTATACAATAACGTTTCTTAACCATAACCCTTATACACTGAATACAATTCAAAAATAATCAGTTAAATTAAAGACACTGCTAAAGCTACTGCTTAAGAGTAAATTTAAAAAAAAAACCTAAAGACAAAAAATACAAAATAACTGAAATGAGTAGAGAATAAATTAATAAACATTCAAAAACAGAGATTATAATTTAGAATCCTGAACGGATATTCTTAGTTGTCCCTATTTTCTTTATAAAAACGTTTTGATTTGTCACATTTAAGTAAGTTTTTTACTGAAATTTATTATGTAGTAGCTCAACATTTAGGTCTTCATGGATTTGGAGGATGGAGGTGTCCCTCGAGTAGCTACCAACCAATCTAAGGCATTTGTTTTGGGCCACTTGAAGAGTTGCTTGCAAGACCGGCCCTCACTGGGCATGCATACGTTATCATTGGCCGCAACAGAAGTTTGTATATGAGGAGTCAGTTGGACTTGGAGTGAGAGTGAAAGCATAATAGGTTACAAATAATTTGAGCTGGGGAAGTAAATTGGCGGTGGATCACCGACAACTTTTTACTTTCTTATTTGTATAATAAAGTAGTGTAATCGTGTGAAAATCCTTGGCTGGCCTTTTTAAGTCTGTCTGTTTGTCCATGTATATGAGATTGGTACTTTGTGGGTGCGCCAACTTGAAATTTGAAATAAAGATGTCAAATGTGCTACTTAGATCTGATAAAATTTTGGCCTAAATCGGACAACGAAATAAGAACATTTTATTTAGGGGCCTAAGTAAATTTTAAAAGTCCGCTTATTTTTATGTACTAATCGAAACTCTCTTAAAATAAAAGTTATAGAGAATAATAAGAGGCACATTTTATATATAATACATCTGAGGGCGCCGGTAGCTCAGTGGTATGCGTACTTGCCTTCTGAGCTCAAGATCGCCGGCCGAGGCCCTTAGTTTATTTTATCTGGGTGGTAAAATAAACTTAAGCATGCCGTCCTTCGGATGAGAAGTTAAGCGACGGTCTCGAGCCTGTACGATGTCAGGTACTCGTTAAAGACCCCTACCCCTAAAATTTAGGGTAGGCAAAATTTAGGACTCCCACAGTAGAGTCGGGCTCATGTCCACCAGAGTGACGAAAGAGCCCTCTGGTAGTAGGCGATGTGACCTCATAGTTAAAGCCCGGGCATGAGTCATAATAACTAACTATAATACATCTTTTGGAAATTGGCCTGAAGATACATTGATACATGCAGAAAACCCTTATAAAGTGTCGTTTTGAAACCCCATTTTTTGACGTTTATTTGATTTACACCAAAACGGTTTGTCCCAAATAAAAAATCAGGTAGTAACGTTTTGTTGATATGAGCCGAGCTTTCGAATCACAACTCATTTTCTGTTCTAGCTCAAATTTTCGAAAACTCTAGAGCTCCTGTAAAACTTTCCCAAAATCGCATGTTTCTGCAATTCCGTGTATCGCAGAGCTTTCAAACGAGACGTCATCCCGACTTTCTTACAAAATTTAGGGCACTCTGTATTATACTCACATGCAGGGGAGGAACCATTTTTAAGTGCACACCTAAACGGCTGGTAGGTGCCCGGCTGCATCTTGCCATACATCGTTCGGTCCATGTTGTCGTGTCAACCTGCAGTGTAGTCACACCACCACCAACAACAGACTGTCTGTTATCACGGCTGTAAACAGTCTAGTCACGTGGTCCTCCCCCACCACACCACGCCGTGGCCTGGCCTCTAACATCGGTAAGGTCTTCAAGAGGATCCCTCCCCCACCTCAGCGAGGACGGCCGCTTCTTAGTCATACACTCGTTAGTTATTCACAATGTCAACAGGATGGTCTACTTCAGAGGTCGCTTACCTTTTGGTTATAGGGCGCCGGTAGCTCAGTGGTATGCGGGCTTGTCTTCTGAGCTCAAGAACGTGGGTTCGAAACCCGACTGAGGCCCAGATAAAATAAACTTGAGCACGCCGTCCTTCGGATGGGACGTTAAGCGATGGTCCCGAGCCTGTACGATGTCAGGTACTCTAAAGACCCCTACCCAAGATGAATAAAGGATAGGCACCTCATGCCCACCAGAATGACGAAAGAGCGCTTTGATAGTGGGCAATATGACCTCATAGTTAAAGCCCGGGCATGAGTCATAAAACCTAACCTAACAGTCGGTAATCACGACGGCGCATCTGAATTTTTTGAACTTATTTCCTTCTACATATGTATTGAATTATAGCAATTCTCATGCAGCTATAGTTAGTTATTATGACTCAAGCCCAAACTTTAACTAGGTCATATCGCCAACTACCAAAACGCTCTTTAGTCACTCTGGTGGACATGAGCCCGACTCTACTGTGAAAATCCTAAATTTTGTCTACCTAGATTTATCCATCTAGGTTAAGAGTCTTTAACAAGTACCTGACTTGGCACAGACTCGGGACCATGCTTAACGGCATGCTCATGGTTTTTTCACCTCCCAGATGAACCCCTACAGAAAAAACGAAAGGGCCTCGGTCGGAATTCGAGGCCGCGATCATGCAGCTATATATTTCCCAATTTGTTTCACATCATCAACTAAATCATATTAACCTTAGTATTTACATTTGTTTTATATAAAATCCAAAATAAAAATATTTTGATTCACTAAATGTTAAACTTTATTTATGTGATGTCGCACTTACAGGTCTTTCATATACCAACCACTTTTGAACAGACCCCTCCAACTTTCATATTGGCATTCCTGGGTATATGAAGGTAATGTGTTGGCATCAGTGGTTTTCTTTGTTTCATTGTACACCGTAATTCTGTGAGTGATTTTTACTTACCCAGTAATGCCAATATGAAATGAATTTCAGAGGGAGGAGCGGGACGGGACGGCGAGTGGTCTGTACCAATGTGGTTGGTATAAGAAAGTTCTGTAATGGCCATACTGGACCCTCATCAATTGGACAACTCAGAAAATCACAACAAAATCTGTATTTTATATCAGAAATTTACGATGAAAAAATTTGTAGGTTTTTATAAAAAAGTATACTGAGGATGGGCGATCTCTCCTGTAACTTTTAACGTTATTATGATTTAATTTACTTGAAATACAATTGGGAGATATATATTTACAAGAAAATTACTATATGACCTGAAAATCTCCTGACACAACCCAAAACATGTATGGAATCAAGAATTTAATAATGAATAGCTAGACACATTACGATGAACATTTTTTCAACTGAGTTCACTCACACAAAACACAACTTTCTTTTGTCTTAAAAAAGAACAGTTGTAACTGTTGCCAAACCGCAACAACCCCAAGGGAATAAATGCAAAAAAATAAATAAAACCAACTTATTTTTTGAAATACTGTCAATACCACAAAAAAGTATACATTTCACCTACCACTTCGGCATTAGACCATCTGAGCTTTAGTTACAAACTAAGACAGTTTATGATAACTTTTTTTCAGGCAGAGATATTGTGAAATACTTAATAAAAAATATAGAGAAAAACCTTTCTTTTTTTTAAATATTGTCTATTTCACAAATTATACAAAATATATGGGAGTACTTTCAGTAACGCTAGCATGTTCAGCCACAACTTAACAAATACTGTATTTGATGATTGATCCCAGCTATACGACGTATGTAATCGGTCAAAAATAGGATGCGGAATTTTCAACGGAATTTCACGTTTTCCGACCTCCGAATTTCAAATATGAAAAAAAAAAATTGTCCGCATGTGTCTCTGAACACGATAACTCCCGATAGAATGAATATATTGACATGAAATTTTATATGTGAATCTAGAACCCTCTAAGGATGATACCTGTTGATTTTCAGCCAGATCGACCAAATGGAAGAGGAAGGATTAAGGAGGAAGCTCAACTCAAAAACTCTAATAACTGCCGTTGTAATGAAAGGATCGACACAAATTTCATGAGAATTCAAAACCCCATAAGGACGACACATCAATATTCAGAGGAATCGGCAGATGAGGATCAGAGGGAGCTTAAATCAAAAACTCCAATAACTGTCTATCTAATGAATTTATCGACATGACATTTCATATTTGAAGTCGAAACCCAATGAGGGCATACGAACACTCAAACTCTCCTGGATAAATTGGAATAATTATTGTTCTTAATAATGGAATTTGAGGGGCCGAAATATCGGTTTGAAATCGGCACCAAACGAAAGTACACCCGGAATTATTTAAACTGACAATTCTGAGGTAGGATTCGCTGAAAATAGTTGGTAATCTAAAATTATGAAAACAATAATTTCACACCATAAAAGAAAAACTGTAGCTCCAAAGATAAATAATTTGGAGATAAGAGATTACAAGATAAACGATGCTATTACCAGTGCGATTTATGTACCCATGCTATTTCTATTCCTGGAAGGGAAAACAGATTTATAGGATACAGAAAATAAAATGATAAAATAAATAAAAGCTTATATTTGAAGAAAAAGGTTTGAATGTGCCTACTGATAACACTACTGATAGATGGCCGAAGTATCACCATGTAATGATAGACCGTAAGTGTGAGGAGCAAAAAAAGTAATATAAATTACAATAAATTTCGGGAACGATAAACATTCAGGACCGGTTCCTTTTTTTTTTTGCTTAACCGGGCAGATACATCAAACTTCGACGACACATCAATATAAGGCAGCTTATGTGGTGAAGAGAATATACGCAATGTAACGTTCCCACATCTGTCTATCCTTCAATCGGTCATACTGTTTACTAGAAATTAGACACTATAATGCACAATATTAATACATTACATTGATTGAAAACAATGACAAGTAACTACTAGAAGCAGATATATTCATTCTCCATTCCAGAAGAGAAAATCGGCAAGAAAAACCTGCTCAATTATATAAGCCAACATTTACTAAGAAGAAATTAGAAAAGTAACTAATTTGGGCCTTTAATAAGAATAAAATAAGCCAAAAGTATGAAAACAACAGCTGGTGATAAGTATGCATGTTAAGTATTAAACCATAGTAACGGTGAAATTTCATAAATTCCTCACCTAAATCATCCATTTCTGCCGTACTAAAATAGAAAAACAAATTCACAAATTTATAATCTTTTAAAACCGAAAAACATGAAAAGGAACATCACATATTTATAATTTCACTGCCTTCTCTTGACATAACCCTTAATACTTTATGTACATAATAAAAAGTATTTTCTGATATAAATTGAATCTAAAACACGTATTGTCAAAGAAAAAAAGAAAACTTAATTTTAACATAGCTTGAATTTTATACATAGAATAAATAAAAAAATGAAAAATATTCAGTATATTTTTTCCCAATTTAAATCTTTAAAAACCTGTAAACTCTTAAAACTGGCTACCTTAAATTGATATTAACAAAAGTAGATTTTTTTTTCTTCCCTTACTTGAAGAACAAGTTATATTTTGTAAAAATGTGTCAAATAAATATTCAAAAGTTGCAGCACCGTTTTTTTTTGGCATTATTACATATAAAGTCAGCTGAGGTAAAAGACTGATTTTTCAGCTGGTGTGTGTAAACACAACAAAATGGCTTGGTTATCTGTCCATAGTGGTTTATTCAAATGAAAAGATATTTCATTTTTCAAGTTTGTGTTCTCCGTATTGATTTGTATGTGGTGCAACTCAATGTTAATCGTATTGTAAGCGTCCTACATCCTCACAGTCAAAATGGTAAACCCTCTGTATATTCACACTTTGCTTTCAAGTCAAGATAGTTTGTGTGTATTAACATACATATTACAATTCTTTGTCAATATCTATTCAATAACAACTAATAATTTTCCTAGGAAAGTGGTGCTGAATCTCTCGCCATTTTGGACAGCCTCCTCAGGGAGTTCTTTGATCACAAGACATCAAATGACAGAAAACAAGAAATAGAAACTGTGCTGGGGGAGTTTGGAAGTCAAAGAGATGCTTGGAAACATTGCATTTATTACTTGAACAATACAACTAATCATTTCATTTGCATGTTCTGCCTTGCAACTTTAGAGGTACCTAGAGATTATTTTGTATAACGAATTACTTATTCTTCTTTTACATTTCTTCAATAGTTTCTTTTTATTTATTTAGAAAATTATAACGAAACAATGGATGCAGTTAATGTGGGAAGAAAGATCGCAGTTGAGAACACTTCTCTATCAGTACACATTGCAGAGACATGCCCTCGTTCCCGTTTTTATACGGAACAAACTTCTGAAGCTTGTCGTGGATATAGCTCGCTATGATTGGCCTCATTTTTATCCAGATTTTTTTACCAACATCCTTACTGTAAGTATGCATATTGTTTACTTTATTATTTTTTTTATTTATAATTACATTATTTGATATATATATTTTTTAAATTACAGTTAATGGAAGGATCTGAAAGTCGTGTTCTAGGCTTAGCATTTCTGCAAATTGCATCTGAAGAACTGATTTGCCCTAGAGAGGATATTAGTACTTCGCGAAAAGAAGAAGTGAAACGTCTGTTCCTAGCTCACATTCCACAAGTTTTTAATAGCGTTACAGGTAAATCACAAATATATATTTATTGTTTTTATATCTATTTCCATATCCTATTCTTTTATTTTATGTAATTCAATTGGAGGTACGTTAGGCGATGGTTGGTCCCAAGCCCTGTGTGATGTCAGATACTCGTTAAACCCTACCTTTCGTAACAAAACCTGCATAGGCAAAGTTTAGGACTTCCACCAGCCCCACCAAAATATATATTAGTGTTTTTGTGTTATCTCGTGTTCAGAGACAGACAGGATTTGGAATCATAGAGTCGGAAAACATCAAGTTTCGGTGAAAATTCAGCATCGAATTTCTGACCGATTATATAACTTCTTCTATGCTTTGTAGGACAGTGGAAGTAACACACAATATACAATTTATTCATGCCTATCACTGAATTTGAGATACGTTTTTGATTTATCTTAAATTATTTTTCATTGGTTTTAATTGATGAAACACTAGAATTATGATTTACTTAGGTGTTATTATGGTAGTTTATTTCCTTGGTTATTTATTGTATTTCATTTTTCATCAAAAGCTTATTGGACATATTTTACTTAAAACTATTTAATTTGTAATACTACAATGTTAAAAAATGTACAGTAAAACTTTACTGGTTTCAATAATGTTTATTTACGACCTTATAATTTTATATATATCGAATTGTTCTTCTTTGCTATTTGAGGATACATTTAATATTTTTTACAAAATGTGGACATTATGTATGGCCTCATAATTTTTGCACCCCATAAAGCAGTATGAAATATGACAAATAGTGCAATGAAATATTTATTTAATTTTGTTGCAGTTGGTAACTTTATTTCTACTGAACAAGGAATAGCTTTACAATTATAATCGATGTCATTTTTCGGTATTAAAAGACAACCTTTACATTTTTTGACACATTTAACCAAATTGTCGTCTGGTCCAATAATTGGTAAAGTGTACACCATTTTAAAACCTTTTTCATTTGTCAATGTTAGATTGAATTTGGCCAATTCTGTTGTACATTTTGACTGTGTTGCGATTGCTAAACCTTTGTCAGTTTTACAATACATTAGGATGTAGTCTTCATCTTTGTCTTTGAGTAATTCAACGAATGGTGTTCCATCTTCAAGTGCAGTTATAATGAAATAACATTTGGTTCTGAGGCCGCTTAACACCCTTTCTGAATGTTCCATAATGCCATGATTTATTAAATTCCACTCGGTCCCTCTCCATGTACAATTGCCAACTTGACATTCATAAAAACAATATCTGTAAATATAGTTTTATAGATTAATTAACAAAATTTAGAAGACTTAAACAAGGTTTAACTATTTAAATATAAAATAATTGTTTCTGTCTCCAAGTAAACCGCCCCTCTACTAGGTGATTTTGAAATCATATCGAAGAAGAAAGTCGTTATTCAAAAAGCGCGTCAATAACATACGTTATTCAAAGGTCGTAATTTAGAGGAAAAATCAATGAGATAGTTATTCAAAAATGTTATTTACTAAAGGTTGCCAACACCTTCAGAGGATAAAAAAAAAAAGGCTTATTATTATCTGATAGTGATATAATTATTATAATATTTAATTATTCTATCAAATCCAATGGCTTAAAAGCATTTTTTTTAAATGATATAATATAAAACGGAGAACGTTAATTGAGGGGGTTAGAAGCAAAGGGATGTAAGTGACAAATCGGCTGAAATTGAGATATGTGTGTTAACATCTTCCTTGACACCTACCCTGACTACTGGCTAATGATCAGAACGATTGTTAATACCAGTAATGCTGTTACTAGTGGAAAATACCTGGGTAATACCTGAATTTACGATGTTACTATAACTTTGAAGGTAATTATCTCGAAATGACATTCTTGTCACTTACATCCCTTTGCTGACTTCATAGTTTAGCTCTTGAGTTAGTTATTGCGACTCATGACTGGGCTACAAGATTATATCGCCTACTACTAGAATGCTCTTTTGTCACTCTGTTCGACATGAGCCCGACTCTACTGTGCGAGTCCTCAATGTTGCCGACCCTAACTTTTTATTCACTTAGTTAGGCTCGGCACTATCGCTTAACGTCCCATCAGAAGGACGGCGTGCATACTTTTTTTTTTACCTCCCAGATAGAATAAGGGTTGGGTATAATAAATATATTACTGTGAAAACCATGTTGGTAAATATAGTAGTCATTCAGAGGAAGGGAGGCGACAATCAATAATAACGAGAGATGCTTCTTTAAGGTTCCATTGGACGTTATTTTTAAATTTAAAATTGGAAATTATTTCCTCAATTTTGTATACCCTTAATTTTTATTCACTGAGGGTAGGGTCTTTAACGAGTACTTAAAATCGTACAGGCTCGGGACCATCGCTTAACTTCCCATTCAAAGGATGGCATACTTTAGTTTATCTGGGAGGCCTCGGCTGGGTTTCAACCCCGCGAACTTGAGCTCAGTAAGCAATCACGCATACCACTGACCTACCGGCGCCCTCGTTTAGCTCTTGATATACATTGAATAATTAACACTGTAATATATGTATATACCTGCATTCAAATTCATGATCTGGAAGTTTTTGGTACAGTTTTTTAGATGCGCATCCATTACATTCATTTCCACATTCTAGAGGGGAACTCAGAGCTTTTGCCACTCTCCGTATGCGAAATTTGACCATTGTAATATTGAGAAAGGGCGCTCGACATAGTGGACAGCAACCTGTCTTTTTGGCACACTCGTTACATATTCCATGGCCATTTCCACACAGACTGAAATCTGGAAATTCATTTGGGGTGAAGATCTGTAAAAGTCGTTAGGCTCAAATTTAATTTAACGATTTTTTTTTAAGTAGGCAGAAGGATTTGTTACTAAATAGAAAGCAATAGATGTATACTCTTATGTCTTTTGAACTAACAATAAGTTAATTTTTGTTGTCAGTTTTCCTCACAATTAGCTTCCTAGGAAAATAGTAAATAAAACGTTACTCACCGTATTGCGGATTATTTATTAAGTCGCAAGTCTGAGGCAGTATTTATATATTGTTAAGGCAACATCTATAGGGGAAGTTATGTAATCGGTCAGAAATTCCATGCGGAATTTTCAACGGAATTTCATGTTTTCCGACCTCCAAAAATAAAAAAAATTGCTGTCTGTGAACATAACTTCCGATAGAATGAATGTACCGAAACGACATTTTATATGTGTATCCAGGAACCTCTAAGGATTACACCTATTGATTTTCAGCTAAATCGGCCTAAGGGGAGGGGGAATTAGATGGAGGCATAACACAAAAACTCTTAATAACTGCCGTTGTAATGAGTATATTGATAGGAAATTTCATATGTATATTCAAAGCCTTATAAGGACAACACCTATTAATTTTCAGCGGAATCAGCCAAAGGGTGGATGGGGTCGAAGGGGTCTCAACTCAAAAATCCGGCCGATGTAATGAATGTATCGACATGAAATTTCATATTTAAAGTCAAAACCCAATGAGGACGTTATATTAATTTCAGCTATATCGGTCGAAGAGGGGGTTGACGGGAAAGGGCTCAATTCTAGTAACTGTCGATGTAATGAATTTAGTATGAAGATTCAGAAGCCGCTATGTAAGTCAAATATTGAGTTTTAGCCCAAACGGGCCATTGGCTTTGGAGGAAGAGCGTAAGAACACAACCGGTGAACCACCAATATTTTTTTTTATTGTCTTCTCTAACGGAAATCTTTCTTGTAAAATCACAGTTATTTGTTAATTGTTTACCTTTAACAATTAGAATTAAATATGTCAAAATATAGAATTATTAATACCTGAAAATAACAAACGGGACATTCTAAAACGATGGTCAATTGCCGTAAAAAGTCCACTTCTGTTTTGATAGTTTCAATGAGACTATTAAGAAGGGTGTGTCGTAAATAGTAAAATATAGTTTCAAAACAGACAGGACAGGAGAGTCGAGCACAACCATCACAGATGACATGACCACACTTGCAGATCTTACACGGTGTGTTGAGTCTTTTGAAACAGTTATCACACTGCAAGAATCCAGCCAACTTAGTGTACACTTTACTTCGGTTTAATCTTTTAGATATACTAAACATTATTTATAAACAAAAAAATATTATTTATTGTAACAATTAAAATAATTACATTTATAAAACGAAAATAAGACTTTATTTAAATCAATTGATGTCCTCATTGTTGTTAAACATGTTTTTTTTTTGTTATTTTAACATATTATGTTTTATTGTTAGGTTTAGGTTTTATGACTCATGCCCGGGCTTTAACTACGAGGTCATATCGCCTACTTCCAGAGCTCTCTTTCGTCACTCTGGAGGACATGAGCTCGACTCTACTGTGGGAGTCCTAAATTTTGCCTACCCTAAATTTTTATTCACCTAGGGCAGGGGTCTTTAACGAGTACCTGACATCGTATAGGCTCAGGGTCATCGCTTAACGTCCCATCCGAAAGACGACGTGCTTAAGCTTATTTTATCTCCCAAATAAACTAAACTAAATTTCTTCTAAGTTAAAAAACACGAACATATTGTAGAAACTTGACATAAATAAATAAAACAAACTCCTTTTTTGATATATTGTCTATTCCGCAAAAATTATACATAAACTATTAGTTTAGGCATTACACCTATAAGGAAGCGCCCGAACTGTCAATTTGAAATTGCCGGCCCATATGGAATACAGCCGAAATTCCTTCGGTGCTGTCCACTTAGTCCTGGATCCTGAATAGATCCTATTGAAATATCATTATGCTCGGTTATTTAAGATATAAAAAACATTTCTACATTGTTTATAATGGTGGAAGTCCTTGAAATATTCTCATTAAAAAAAAAAACAATATACTTCTTGTCGAGGGGACTAGATTCGGTAAGACGAATAAAATTGATTAAACTGTAATTAAAATGGTGGCCGACGTAATGGGACATCATGGCGTCATGGTCCAATTGTGTGACGTCCTGGCTTATGACTAGAGAAAAAGTTTGAGAACTCTTGAGTCAAACATATACATGATTTTTTTGAAAAATATCTGCGCCCTAAATAATATATTTAATTTCTTAAACCTTTATTCACTTCAGTTATTCTTATCATGGCCATCCTTCACTGTATTCTTTATAAATAAAATAAACAAACTTTTTTTTAAATATTGTATATTCCAAAAATAAAAACAAATGTGTACATGAACTACCATTTTCGGCACGACACTCAAGGGCCGCACTTAGTTACAAATGTAATTGTAGAGTCCTAATACACGGCCCAGTAATTTCCTCTGATTTAGGGTGCAGAGAGGCAAAACACACACATGCAAGAACCTGCACACATCCGAGAACGTGCTTGTTTTTATTTGTATTATAATGATTTTTGTTGTTAATTTCAGGTATTTTAGAAGAGACTAAGACTAAAGAAGATGACAATGCTGTTATACTAGCCAGTCTGCAAACATTGTCTCACCTCTTCTCCTGGATCCCTCTGGCTGATGTTAACTCTCTCCAGCTTCTCTCCCTCATCACACATTTCGCCTCTCAACCGGTTAGTTGTATTGAAAAGAAATGAAAATAAATTTTATTCTGGGATCGAGGTCCCCTAAGAATAAATACATGATAAGTCACTGGACAGAGTAACAAATAAAATGAAATATCAGTGATGAGATAAAGGTGCTACAGTGGATAAAACCAATAACAGCAAAATAAATAAAACTTAATAAGAAAAATCATTAAATAAAAATAAAATAGATAATGATGATAAAATTAAAAATAAATAAATAAACTAAAAAAATAATAGTAAAAAAAAAAGTTAAAATACAGATTCATTAAGAAGAAATGAAAAGAAGATAAATGTGTCTAAATAAATATGTAGAGAATAAAATAAAAAGAAATAACAGTAGGTATATAAAAATCGAGATTATGGAGGAGGGAATCTAGCCCGGGCTTGCTATAAAACTAATTTACGACAAACTAATGAACAAAATAAATAAATAAAATAAAAGGATGAAGATGAAAAGATAAATAAAATAAATAAGAAAAAGACAAAGAAACAAGAAATTGATGTAAAGGAGAGGGAAAGTATGGAGGAAGGGGAATAAGAGGGTAATCAGAGGGAGAAGATTGTTTATTGAGGAGGAATTGGAATAGCGAGGATTTGAAGGAGGCCACGGAAGGAGAGTGACGGATGAAGGGAGGCAGGGAGTTGTAGAGGGAGGAGGCTTGGACAAGGAAAGAGTTGTGGAAGGCAGAGGAGCGATGGGAGGGGATGAAGAGGTCCGAAGGACGGGATCTGGTGTGTCTTTGGTGGACAGAGGACTTGAATTGGAACATTTGGTAAAGGTAGTAGGGTGCTTTGGATTTTAACATTTGGAAGAGGAAGGAACCTAGAAGGTAATCATGGCGGTAGGAGGGTTTGAGCCATTTCAACTCGGAGTACCAGGGCGAGATGTGAGCATCTCTAGGGACATCGAAAACAAACCTGATGTGAGCATTTAGGGTTCGTTGGAGTTTGTTATTGAGTCCCTTGCTCAGATCATAATAGACCAGGTACCCTTAATCGAAATGGGGAAGGATACGAGGAGTTGTCAGGAGTTATATTTATCATTAACATGAAGTATTATTTTTTTTTTAATTGAATTTTGTGTGAGTCCTAAAGACCGACCTATACGATCCTATGTTTACATTTAACATACTGCTCATTCTCAACGAGTAATTGCAACGGACTCGAGAGCAACATTTCGTGACGCTCACTTTCTGAACATCAGGAGGCTGAGTTGTAAGACGTTGTCACGTCAAAAAAAATGTCTGTGTGTGTGTCAGTGAATTCTAAGTATTATGATGGATTATGTTTATTGTTTCAGGATAATTGTGGATTGCATGGATTGTCCGCTCTCAATGAACTGTTGTACAACAATTGTGTTCCTGCAACATTCCAGAATGCTCTTCTGTCTCTTTGTGGACATAACAATTCACTTCTTCGAGCAGCTTTGTCCACCAATATGGCTGATCTTAACCCAGAGTGAGTCTCATTCATTTTTTGAGTCAAATCTTTTATATTGTTGTTATCAAGATCATCATTAACTTCTGTTAATCGTAGTGATTGGACACCCTCAATAGAAATGTGAATAAATTTAAAATCATTAAAAGTAAGTTGGTTCAGAATGTAGGACTAAAGCACTAACCTTCAAAATGAAAAACATATGAGCTAGAGTTTTCCCTCCAGCTAAAATGTGTACATCCGAATTCATTTTTGCGACCTGTGTCGATAAAGTGTAATCGTCGATAAATTTAAAGCAAAGAACTTTTTTAACATTTATATTGTCTAATTTCACGAAAATATATATTTATAGAGTGCATTGACCTTTGTGCTTACGATAGGTAGGCAAAATTTAGGACTTCCACAGTAGATTTGAACTCATGTCCACTAGAGTGAAGAAATAGCGCTCTGGTAGTAGGCGATATGACCTCGTAGTTGAAGCCCGGGCATGAATCACAACAACTAACTGATTTCATTTTTATGAGATGTCTGGGCCTCAACTGAGGTTTTTTCGTCTACTATCAGATCGATATTTTGTGGCTCTGGAGAACATGAGCCCGACTCTACCGTGGGAGTCCCAAATTTTAAGTTTAGCTACCTGGGCTAGAGGTCATTAATAAGTATCTGACATCGACTGACCATCGCTTAACGAGCCTCGGCAGTGTTTCCGCGACTTTGAGCTCAATAGGCAAGAATGCTACTTCTGACCTATCGTCGCCTTTTTTGTTTAAATGTACGTCAATTCTCCAATCACCCATGAATGTTGGTGACGTCTCAGGTCGTCTAGACTTATAATGTATATTTTATCTGCATATGCTTGTTATTTTTTTGTAAAGGTGTCTCAATTTTATAATTATTAAATAAATATTTCCACGTTACTAAAAACTCCACCCCATTTTTCCCCTAGTTCATCCTTACTCATATATGTTTGTTATTGTTCAGATACCTGAGCAAGCTTAGTGAGATGACGAGGCTATGTGTGTCTGTCCACTGGCACCGGGTGGAGACCTCCCCAGGGTTTCCTGTTCTGGAGTTCCTCTCTTCTCTCTTTCAGTTCACATTCCAACAGCCCTCTCTCGAGGGATTCTACACCACCCTAGACATTTGGAATTCACTCCTCGACTATCTCCAACTCAAAGATACCTCCCATATTGCCAAGTAAGTAGCCAACAGTTTAGAGAAAAGATCCTGCGTTGCGTATCTAGGGTTGCTTTGAATATGATGGGTACAAAACCCAACCTCAATTGCCTCATTCTGCCTTCCAAATATAAAAATATCAACTAAAGATCAACCTATTTATTATTTTTATTTTATTCTATTTATTTTTTTTTTATTGGCCTTATGTACGATGCATATTAGCCATGTCTCTATAACGGTGTTATTAAGTTAGTTACAACATCCATGACCCCAGGTGAGAGTTCTATCTACGAAATAAATCTCTCCCGGGCGGAATTCGAACCAGCAATCATGGTGAGGCCATGTGACCGGACTCCGTGATCCCTTCATTATGTTTCAACTGTTCTCAAGTTCTTCTTTATAATAAGAACGCACATTTTCTCTAATATAGCAAATTATCGTAATAACCTCTGTTCCCTAAAACCTATTAACCTAGATTAGGTTTTATTTCAACGGATCCAATGTTCTACCCTTAAGTTGCATACCCACCAAAAAAACACTTTCCCCAAATGTTTGTGAATATTTATATTTTGTTTTCACCGAACAAATGTTTGCAAACAGCAGTAGGTCTACAAACGCTTGTCGGTCCGACTTTGAAAACAGTTGTGAAAAGGACACCGATAAGAAAACTTTTTGCTTGTGCCGTATTTATACTTATATCTGCTTTAATAGAAAAAGGGTATTAAAAAAAAATATATAGAGAAAACATCGATTTTGATACTCAACTGTTTAAAGATCTACTGAATGGTAAATTCAATTTACCACCACCAGAAACAATGCTTGCCATAGTTTTAGCTTCAGTTTGTAAAACTCAATTAATTCTAAAGTTTCTTCGTTGTCCTACTCCATAAATGTTGTTGATTCTGTATTTAAAAATTAGATGTGACCTAGTAAATAATAATATGTAAATGTATTAAAGAAAAAATTTGAATTATTAAACATTTGATTGAAAGAATTTATCAATTCAATACATCGAACTTACAAAGTCCTTCTCCATTCAGTGCGCACAAACAATGAATTTCTTTTGATGTACCAGTTGGAACACGAACAGATACTTGCAAACATTTGCGCTCGCGCGTGGTTCGTGTCTCCACCAAACAAGTATACGAGTTTGCAAATATTGCAAACATTCTCAAACGTTTTGCGCGCTTATTGGATACCCATCTTCGTAATAAGTAGACAAATGTTCTTCACGAATATCGTAGAACATCTTAATAACCATATGTGTCTCGGTTCCTTAATTTAATATATTTATAAGAAATTCTAATAATAATTTTGTGATTATTCCAGATATGAAGAAGTCCTAGTTACCCTAGTCCATGCTTTGTTGAAAAAACTTCAAGGTCATCGTGATCTGGATAACGAAATCATAGATAATGATGTAAGACTTGTTTTATCATTCTTCTTACTTTCTCTTTAATTTGTACTGCTGCTTACATAATGGGCTGATAATGAGCTAAAGGCTCAGAAATAACAAATTTGGATGATCTAATTTCTGCTTTCATTCATCCTTTTACTCAAGATGTCTTCCTCTTCTCCCTCACCCTTTTCTACCTTTCATGTTATTATTTATTAAAATAAAAAATGTAATTTAATAATTTTCAGGAGGAGACAGAAAGACAGAAGTTTCTCAGAGAGTGCATAGAAGTTATCGCCAAAGTTGCTGAACTTGCTCCAACTCAAACCTGCACATTAGTTGTAAGTAATTTAGTTTAATATTTGACTCTGATAAAAAAAAAAGTCTAAAGCAAATTGTGAAATTTTAGTTATGGAACATTCAAAAGTAAGAGTGAGGACTTCGGTTGGTAGGAATGTTTTCCCTTATTTTCCTCATAATTTTGAAGCAACATACTTTCTGGTTGATAATTTAATAACTTTCCAATCTTTTCCAAATCAACAAAGAGCTTTTTCAAAAACATGTGTTTTTGTATCTTAGGGCCTTCTGTTAGCAAACGGTTTAAAGTATACTTATTCATCAAGGTAACAGTGTTGTTAGGAAACCAGAAATAAAGTATATTTAGCACACTACCTCTGAGCTAATGGCGCTCTCGCATTGAAGATATAAATTGGAATTATAACAAAACAAATAAAGACAATGAGCCAACAGTGACAATATATACTGACTATGATTTATGATATATCGAATAAAAATCACCATCGCACTAAATACATAAGTGAAACTCGTTCTGAGGTTAGTTGTTAAAATAAGGGAGTAGTTATAATAATTTGGTCATTCATAAAAATATTATTTTTAGTGGCTTTATTTCCAGTTGTTCTAAACTATCAAGCAACCTCCTTCGTACCTTATACATAAGAAGCAGGTAGTATACAAGGGGTGATCAAAAAGTTCCAAGACTTATTGGATTGCACGCCAACGGAGCGTCGGAGAGCGGTACGGTTGGCAGCATTAGTTGTGACTCTTCCGTGTGAACTCAGCTGTTTTTGTAGATTCTCTACAACCTACTTTGTTGTGAAGTAACAGACGTTTTTGTGAAACAAGTTTTTCGTGTTTCATTTTGTGAACTTTTGTCAAATGAATCAAAAAGAAGAGCAACGCGTGTGTGAAGTTGGGTAAAACTTTAAATGAAACTTTTCAGATGTTGCAAGAGGCTTTTTGGGGATGAATGTCTGAGTCAATCACCGTATCATGAGTGATACAAGAGGTTCATAGAAGACTGGACATCTTCAGCCTTCTCGTGTGATCAAATCGACGACTAACTATCCGTTTTCGTTACCTTGAAACCCTGAGGCATTTCCGCGAGGCTGTGGGGAGGAAGAGACTTGAGCTGTGGGGAGGAAGAGACTTGAGCTGTGGCGAAATGGGGAGTGGGTGCAGCACTATGCATATTCTGCATTGCTCGTTCGCGATTATTGCACAAAAACGCCATGGCCGTCATTCCCCAGTCCCCGTACTCACCAACCCTAGCCCCTGCGGACTTTTTCCTGTTTCCGAAACTCAAGAGACACTTAAAATGGCAGAGATTTCACTCAACTGTCGAAATTAAAGAAAAATCGCTGGAGGAGCTGAACAGCATTCCAGAAGATGAGTTCTCAGGGTCCTTCCAGCAGTTAAAACGGCGGTGGAAAAGGTGGATAATTTCCCAAGGGGAGTACTTTGAAGTCCTGGTACTTTTTGATCACCCCTCTTATGTTTTATATTATTTAAATAAATAATACAATATTGTAAGTTTACTCAATATGTCAGCGTTTCTCAACTTAGAAGTTACTGTGATACAAATTTCCATTTCTCGAGTGTAGCCAATACTTCCATACCATCCTTTACTTTGTGTGGTCTCTAGCTAGAGTGCTGGCAGCCTCTGATGTCCCAGTACTCCACCCTGCTCTGCTCAGGCACTTCAGAGAACCCGGACGGTGACTGGGTAACAGACTGTGCTGCCCTCACCCAGTGTGTGGCTCGGCTCTACTCACAGATGCTAGTGGCTGCTGTCCCCCACAACTTGGCCTCTCTCTTTGCCAACCTGGCTGCTCAGGCTACTCAAGCCCGCCTCCATGACCGCCCCCAGTCTGCCAACATGCGCCCTCAGCTCATTGAACTGTAAGTTTGTTATGCTTATCCATGATCCATACCGGAAGAAGAGTGTAATAAGTCAAAAAAATAGTCTGTTGAATGACAGACAATGTACTTCCCCAGGTCCCATCATTTGGAAATCAAATAAGTTTTCGGTCTCCAACTAAACCCTCCTCATTCGCCGGAAATCTTGCACTTCTGAAACTCTATATACAATTTCATGTCGATACATTTACTCCATTGGTAGTTATTAGGTTTTGCAGCCGCCCTCTAATCCTTGGTCGATTTGAGTAAAAATCAGTTTTGTTCTAGTGAACTTCTGGATCCCACATGTAAAAAAAAATCTTTTCGATATATTCATTCTATCGAGAACTATCGTGTTCACAGACACTACACACATTTATTTTTTTATATCATTTTTGGATTCAGGACATCGGGAAACATGAAATTGTACAGTCATGTCTTATCTAATTTATTTTTTCTTCACTCTCAAATCTTCTTGGACAATTCGAGCTATCTTAATTATATGTAATAAAATATATAATGAGCATGAAAAAAAAAATGTAGACATAATGTAAGGTGTCACATTTTTTGTTGCTTTGATGATCTTGTCTATAACTTGTCTAATATTCTCTCTGTAACATATAACGCAACTCCTTATATCATGTCGGAATTTATTTTTTTTAGTGTATATTATTCATATTCGCCGATTTCTACTTATCAGTATACTATAATATAAGGTACCTTATATGTTTGAAAAACTTGTTTTTTATATTATTTTTTTTTATTTATTTACTATTTAATATATTTTTTTTCCGCAGGCACAGTCAGATAGTAGCAGGTCTGTCAGCGTGTATGTGTGAGAGTGTTGTGGAGACCAGCCTCACGGCAGTCCTTCCTCTTCTCACCGAGCCCACAGCACCTCGACTCCAGCACTCTGCTGCTCATGTCCTCAGCACGGTCTGTCTTCAGCGAGCCCCTCAACGTTCTCTCGACCAGCTCTACACACTCTTCACTACCAATATATCTCATCTTCCTAAAGACGTAAGTGTTTTTCATTTATTTTTTTCCTGCTGCTAAAATGCTGGTTGTGATCTGTAATCTCTCCTTACATCTTCTGTAACTTGGGTTACAGTATAAAACAATGTGAAAGAGATTATGGCTATGTTTGCACCAGTCGATCTCTCACAAATCCCAGTGTAAATGAAATTAATTTCTTACTGTTCTTCACATTTCAAATTTAAATTGATCATTTGTTTGAATACATTTCTGCGATCTCTGTCCGTATAGTGAAATAACTAATAAAACAAATAAAGCAAAGAACTTGTTTAACGTTTATATTGTCTAATTCCACAAAAATTATTCATAAACCGGGATCCGCTTGCGCTATCATCACGTAATATTTCAGTTTTCCTTAGGTTTTCGCATTTATAGAATTCTGGGTCTACCTGAGGCTGTGACTATCTTATCCCCAAGAGAAGCCCCATAGAGAAACTTTTTCAATTATTAATTATGAATTTCTTTACTTTAACTGAATTTCAAATCGAAAATAAATTGAAGAAAGGTTTGTGCAGTTATGTATATATTTGCTAAATGTTTTTTTCTCTTATATTCATTTTTAAACCCCGACGCAAAAGGAGGGGTGTTATAAGTTTGATGCCTTTGTCTCTGTGTGGGTGTGTGTCTGTCTGTGTCATTGTAGCTCCACGACGGCTCAACCGATTTCAAAGCGGTTTTTTTGTTTCATAAGCTGGTATTTGCGAGATGGTTCTTAGCCATGTTTGGTGGAAATGGGGTATGCCGTTTCCAATATCTTCAGGTTTCATCAGAGCCTGTGTAGGGATCTCGACCTCTATTACAACTAGAGACTTGGAGTTTGAGCTCAAATGTTTATAAGGCCAAGCCCCTCTCTCTCTCCCCCCCCCCCCCCCCTCAAAGCCTCCCCCTAATCCCTCCAAGCCCCCCCCCCCCCCCCCAAGAAAAAAAGCCTCCCCATCAAGGTCTCAGTAAAAAAATGTTTAATGTTTTTTTATTAGCATTGCAACATAGCCACTTTATTTGCCGAAATGGATACTTCACTAACTATATTTACCCTTCCACTCCTGCCTTCTTTCTTTCCTATCTTCCTCTTGCCTTCTTTCTTTCCTGTCTTCCTCTGTCTACTTGTCTGTCATGTACTATATCATGTTATTAATTGTTTAGACCCTGAGTGTGGTCTACTGCTCCCTGGTGCGGTGCCTTCTCTCTTGGAAGTGGGAGTCTGACGCAACCCGAGTCCAGCTGCTCGCAGGTCTGGTGGAGTCTATGGCCCCCTCTGGAGGCCCAATACAGGACCTCACACACATCACAGCCATCCTACTTCATGCTAAACCAGACACCTCCTCCGCCAAAAAACTACTCTTTACTGCTGTTCAGGTTAGTTCAATAATATATATGTAGTATGTAAATATGATTATCAATAAGTAATCTTTACATTATTACAGGGAAGCCCCATGGCCATAGAAGGCAAAAGTGTACACACTCACTGATCTTATTCCGAGGCAATTTCACATGGACTGTAAATTTGTAAAGGTAGTTATAGGTTTCCAACATAAAATCACAATAAAAAATTTTAAACAAAATTGATTTTTAATGCCTTGGGGAGTAAAAAAAAAATGTTTTATCATATATTGTTATCTCATCCGATATGATAATGAGAACGAATAATAAGGTTTCTTATGGGGGCTTGATGAGTTGCTAGAAGTTTTAAATAATTAATTAAATATACTACGCGCTGACCCAGTCAGTCCTTACCTACGTCACACGGGTGGAGCTTACCTCTCCTTTTTGTTTTTACATTTTACTTATTACCTGTCTGGTCAAACTGAAATTATACTACTAACTAGCTTTGCAGTGCCCAGGTAATAGATAGTTACTTTCGGACAACGTCAGATGAATCTGTTGGTAGTAAAATATACGAGTATATATAGTAATATATACTTTCAATTTATAAAATCAAAATAACGTTCATTGTTTTGTCTGTTGCAGCCTGTTTTACAACAAGTGCTGAACGATTTCCCACGAATGCTCAAGACCAAACCCGATCAGTGTGAAGCGATGCTCACCCTGTTTTTGGAAGCCTTCAGAACCCTTCAACATCAGATGGGGGCTCAGTTCACCCAGAGAGCAGTTCACACCTTCATATCAGCCTTCACACAGTGAGTGTCTCTACAGTCCTCTCAAAACCATCAGCCAAACTTTAGAAAAATACGACAGATCAATAATAATTAAAACACTTTCTATAAATATGGGACTTCCTTTCTTGTTTTCATAATTTAATGTTCTGAAACTTTTATTTTTCTTGATTTTTAAGGGACAATTTTCGAACTCTTTTCCATAGACTTTTTGAAGTGAAACTTCTTTAGCGAGACTAGTGAATCGGAATGACCACAACATAAAAAATCAAACATGAAACGCTAAGGAGAGGGGGATGAGTAGAGCATGCGTACAAGTCAGCTACTAGTTTAGGTCGGTGTCGATGCATCAGCTGTTGTGTGCAACGTGTTTGTATACGGTTTACGCGTTAAAATAATGCGTTTGATTATTTAATACGTTTAGTTTTATTCTGAGTTAGTGTTAAATAGTTAAAAATGGCAAAAACTTCAACGGAACGTGTTCGACAATTCCGTGCAACACAAAAGCAAATATATATATATAACAATGTGTATATATATATATATATATTTATTTATTTGTTTATTTACTTCGCATGGTTGAAGTGAAGACAAAAGAACCGTGCGCTTAAACGGGTGAGGCACACCTCCTTTTTTTATTGTTATTTGGACTACCGTAATAACTGTGCTCAAAAGCATAAGAGCTGAAGTTCGCTTTTTATTGGAAATGATCAAGGTCATCCCGTAAGTAATGAATTGCTCTATGCAATTTTCGCTATTTATGGTAATAGGACATAGTGCTTTATACCACTATATAGAGCGAAAAATCTACATCGCAAACATAGTGCCAACTACTTGGCATTTCATAAGAAAATGGACATAATGTCCTTTACCTCCGGGGTACAAATTTATATTTTAATCTGCACATACTATTTCAACATTTTTCTTTTATTATTAAGATTTCAATTTGAGAAGAAATTTTATTTTTAATGTTTTTCATATTTTAAGACAACTGTATAGGAGGGATAGGGGAAAAGCCCCGTAGGGGAAAAAAAGGGCACCGTTTGGATTGTAAACTGGTTGAATTTCCATTTAGTATTTGTTAAGTAGTGCCTGAAGATGGTAGCAATTCCGAAAGTACTCCCATATTATATATTATTTGTGAAATAGACAATACGTTTTAAAGAACATACGTTTTTTCTTTACCCTTCCTTATATTTGTGAGATAGATTATTTTCCTGAAGTTCGGTGCGTACATCCTAAATCAATGTTTTGTTATCCTAATTATATTTTCTGTTGCAGATGTGAAGTGTCCGAGGTGGCCTGTGGAGTGGACAAGTTGCTCCAACTACTCACCCTCGTCATTGAGCAGCCAGCTGCCTCTTTCAAACACTTTGTTCCCAGTTGTATTGCCCTCTGTCTTGAGAACATCCTTCCTTCGGTCACTGAAGCTACCTGCGCCACTATTAAACCACCCCTCTTTCATCTTTTGTCAAGGTATTTTTGAAAGGCGTTTGTTTATTCTTCTAAAAATTTAATTGCTAAAGTTAGTTATTTTCGTGGACTCATAAGTCTTCTTTTTACTTCCCCAGAAAATGAGGTGTGAGGGAAGTTATGTAATCGGTCAGAAATTCGATACGTAGTTTTCAACGGAATATCATGTTTTCCGAACTCCAGATTCCAAAAATGTTTCGAACTCGCAATCTTGAGCTCAATAGGCTAGCACGCGACATCTGAAAGCTAAATAACTAACTAATTGTTATTATTCTCCAGTATCAGAGAAATCCATTCTACCTTTAAGATTATTTGATAACTAGTGATAGTATCTCCTGCTGCTAGCATTAAGTCCATAATAATTGGCGGTCAGAACTTCCTTAGGAATGTTTTCTTTGAGAATACCCTGAAGGATGCCATCTGGGGAACATGTACCTATCATCTTCTCCACAACATGGCGACCTGAAACAAAGTAAATAACATAGGGAAATTTATTTTTAAAAAGCAATTTTGCTCTTGCTCGAATCATTTCTGATAAACCAACATTACACTCTCTCTCTCTCTGTAACCCTTTTTCTCCTTTGACGAAAAATCAGTGGATGTATTACTTATTACCTCCCCAGCTATATAAACTACAGGAGAAGTTATGCAATCGGTCAAAAATTCGATACAGAGTTTTCAACGGAATTTCATGTTTTCAAAAATGTCTGTGAACACCATTACTCCTGATAGAATGAATGTATCGACACGAAATTTTATATATGTATCCAGAAACCTCTAGGGACAAATCCTATTGATTTTGAGCCAAATAGACCAAACGAAAGGGGAGATTAGGGATGTCTAAACCCAAAAACTTTAATAACTGTCGATAGAATAAATGTATCGGCACAAAATTTCATAAGTAAATTCAAAAACCCATGAGGACGACACTTCATAATTTTTAGGGAATCGGCCCTTGGGAAGGGGAGTCTCAACTCAAAAACCCTAATAACTGACAATTTAATGAATTTATCGACACACAATTTAGTATGAAGATTTAGGAGTCCTTATTGATTATTAACGCAAACGGTCGACTGATTTTGAAGGGGGGCGGTCAAAAGTTAATTGATTAATTTGTTCTGGGCAAGTAAATTCTCGGTGATTAACTATAATATTTTATCTTCAGTTTGGTAATGCACAAATGGCAGTACTTCTACCAGGGAGCAGTGCAGGACTGTCAGCCCGTCCTAGAGCACGGAGACCAATTGGCGGCCATCTTGACAGCTTTTGGACAGTCCCTCACTCAGCCTGATCTGTCTATGTTTTCACAAAATCTTCAAGCTCTGGAGTCTATAAACCACAAGTGGAAACTATATCATAAGGTAAACATACTTGTCTACTATTTCATAGGAAAGAAATACATAAAAGAAATAATAAAAATTCTACTTAATATCACTGAAGGGAACTTTTGCCAAATTTGCTCAGAGTAATGTTATTGTTAACTTTGTTTTCTGCCTCAAATTTCAGTTAAAACTAGTTATTCTCTGTCGCCTTTCGGCCCTGGAGGAAACCTACTATCCTTATCAACACCTAAAGCGAAAATAAAACTATTTTTTTTAGAAAGTCGTTACATATCGCAGTTTTATCGATACTAATGATATAACCCCTTTCAGGCTAAACTTTTTCAGTTAAATAAGACCTTTCAGTCTAATATTATTCTTTCTCAATATCCCATTTTCGAAGTCATCTTGTTACACATCATTCGAAAAAAAAAAAGTTTATTTGTTTATTTATCGATCGGACTGAGTATCTGCAAGGATTTTTTTCATTTCCGTATCAGAGAGGCGTCAAAAAAATATTTTAGACAAATGTTGCTTCTTTTTGAAATGAGGTTCCCTTCCTGGAAAGTTGAAAAACAATTATTTACATTCAGGATTTCATTTTAAATAATAAAAATAATACATATTTGGAATATCGCTGTATTTGTTCTTCCCTTGTTGCAGGATATGTTTAGGGTCCAGTTTCTGGCCCTTCTGCTGACGGTACTTCTGACCAACCTGATCAACAAAACACATGCCCTCTTCAACGAAGAGATAGCCACCGCTATCTACAATATGGCTGCCGTCAACTTTGACACCTTTTTCAACTCCTTCCTTCCTCAGTTCCTATCGCAGACCTCAGGCCTCGATGAAAACCAGAGGGACATCCTCAAGAAGAATATCAAGTCTGATACGGTAATAGATATACTTTATATTATATGTGGAGACCTCGATGGGTGTTCTTGTGTGTTCGAATCCCAATGTCGGCTATATATATTCTTGCCGATTCTCCTTGGATTTTTAGAATAGGATGGCATACCTGGAGATATGATATATTCTGGGTAAGCTGGCACCACGGCGGCCAACTAGAAACAAATAAACAAGAGTGGTTTGTATAAAAACTCCGTAATAACAATAACAGAATAACTAACATTGAAAAGTAAGGGATCATTTCAAAAGACGAAGTTGATCACTTGTTCTAATGATTAATAACATCAAGAAATACTGTATAAATCTGTAAAAAAATTCATTTTTTTTTTATAGGATTTGCCGTCTTTCACGCAGAATATCTTCCGTCTGGCCAACGATGTGAGATGCTATCGTCTGTGTAACACGGGGGCCAACTGACGTACACTCCAAACCCAAATCACCTAAGCATTCTCTTCTACTATACCTTCTTCATCTATTTCTTTTTTCACTTCTTTCTCATTCCAGCTTATAACTTTTTTATATACATGTTAATTTATTTATTATTTTTTTTATTATTTACATACATATAAACTTCTTAACTGATTTTAATATGTAAATTTACTTTTCTGCTCTGTTTAGAAAAATAAATCCCTTTTTAGCCATAGAAAAATGTAACACTTTCACTATGTTAATTAATGTATTGTATGTAGTCGAGTGCATAAAATAAATAATAATAATTTTATTTTTCTTCAATAATATACTAATCTTTTTGCATCTTTTTGTCTTCCTCGAACAGTTTTTAAAACTATTTAATTTTCTTATTTATTTTAGAAAAAAATCTATTTTCTTCAAGTGTTGGTTTTTTGTTTTTATGTGACTTGCAATTTGTATATCTATACTCAATTCACCGAGAGGACGACCTAAGTCGGTGTAGATGTACAGAGTATCTTCCTCCGTCTTTGTCTTGGCTTCCTTCTTCAATGTATGTCTTTGAGAGGTGGTATGTTACAGTTTTCTGTGCAGGTTGTGGTCCGTCTCTCAGCAGTTCGATGTCTATGAAGGTTTAACATAACTCAATTTAATGTTTTCTTCTTCAGCTTCTCCTGAGCTCTATGTGCCATTGACTATTTACTATATAGTATATATAATTTCATATATTATAACGGTGTTTGATTGTAAAATTCAGACTGAATTATTCCATCTGTTGACTAGTCACATTTGTATTTTTTAAAAAATTATTTTATTTTTCTTTGTTTTATAGACAAAATAATTAATTTGTGTTTTTATAATTGTGATGTATTTTTTATCATAAAGTAATTTTTAATTTTGTATAATTTATTTTTAAATTGTATAGATACGTTTATAAAGTTGAAATGAATTTATTTATTTTCAGATTATTATATAAATTAAAAATATAGAACCGCTATCTGATCAATTTTGAAACCGGAGTTAATTTAATCTTGCCTCCTTATTTGTAAAGATTTTTTTTTTTTTTTTGGTGGAGGTTAAGAACTTTACAAACAGCATTTTCACATATAGGTTCATAATTCAAATTTTCAGAGTGGAGAATTAATCATTAATTTTGCATTTCCTGTTCTGGAATTCGAATGAAAATTGAATGAATTATGAATATATTTACTTGGACAGACTTTTCAACAATACATTTCATTGGAAAATGGACGATATGTCGTTAAAACCTAACAAAGTGTTTTATTCGATATAGACTTGAGAATTTAACTATTCAAAGAGCCATATTTTTTACCAATGTTGAGTCTGATACTTAAGTCGAAAAAGGTTGCACCAACTCCAATATTTTTTGGTTTTACAATTTATCAGAATATGGCGGATGCTTTATTAGTGCATTTCCAAATAGTTATAAGTCAGAATACATTTTATTTTATTCTCAGCTTATTTAAATACATAGTGTTTAGTTGTTTTTGAACGCTTGCTCTAGTTCTGAATGATATTAACCATTGATCACATCTGCTTTATTTGGTTTTGGGTCTTGAAAATTCATTAAGATGACTTATTACTCATTTGGAAATACATTCTTCATAGAATAAAAATAAATATTTTCTATTATCATGTTATTTATGTTCTATTTTTTATTGTATTTCAAAAGATTTAAATAAAAATTTCATTAATTGTATTTTATTTTTTGTTAGTATAAAAAGAACGCACTCAAAATATCAGTTCGGAGCTACACTACACAGAACTCACCAATTGGGTTGTTTGTGGACTTTGATAAATTAGTAATGCTCTTAATTCGATATTTTAGTTCGGTAAAATACCTGTTGACTATGAAAAAATAATACAAAAAACAAATTTTGAAAAAATATACAGTATATTTCAATTATAAATACACTGAAAAATAGAAAATAAGCTTTTTCATTCCGCAGACGATCGGCGTTCGTTGGGAATATGAGTAATAGATATTAAAAAATGAGGATATAAGGTGTTGCATTTGTGTTCTCTATAGCCTCTGTAACATAAAATGCGTCGCATATTGAGTCGTAATTTATTTTTTAATATATAGTATTCATATTCCCAGCCAAACCGATCGCCTGCGGAATGAAAAAGTTTAAATTTTTTTTAGTGTATTATAATTGAAATATAAGGTATATTTTTGAAAAACGTATTTTTATATAATATTTTCATTTTCTTACTTTTTAGTTATTTACTTGCATTTTAAAATTATAAAATCACCCTTTAAAATGCTACAACTCAGTGCACGTTGGTCTATGTCAAATTTGTCAAAATGATTAGTCAGACATTTCATAAGTAATATTTTTTGTAATTTCCGTAAAACCAAGTTTTCTCAAAAATTAAGAAAATATCTGAAAAAAATACATGATATATGACAAGCAACCGAAATTATATAGACGGTGAACAGGTCGACTGATCTGGCTCAAATGATGATATAATGTATTGTCACCGAAATGAGGCATGTATCGAGTTTTAGCCTTCTATCTTTATTATAAGTGACTGAAAAATGATTAGCAGATTTGACAGCAAACCGAATTATTATAAACTATTGAAAGAAAGTTTTAAGAATTAATAATACAAAGTCATAAGTTGATATAGTGCTTATTTGAACTATTAAATCACTATTGACCAGGCTTAAAGAAACAAATTATTAAAATTAAAAATTCGGGAGTAAAAATATATTCATCTAACAACACGAATTGCAGTGATCGTGATCGACCGGGCATATACGAGGTGTGTTCAAAAAATAACGGGAATTTTCGTTTTGAAAATAGTTTTATTTATTCGTCTACATCAATGTTATCCCCTTCAAAATAGTCCCCATTAGATATTATACACTTATGCCAGCGCTTCTTCCAATCCCCGAAACATTTCTGGAACTCGATCTTTGGGATAGCATTTAGCTCTCTCAGCGATGCGCTTTTAATCTCTTCTATGCTTGTGAAACGACGGCCCTTCAAGGTTCTCTTTATTGTTGGGAACAGAAAAAAGTCACACGGAGCCATGTCTGGCGAATATGGAGGCTGGGGCATCAGGACAGTGTTGTTTTTGGCCAAAACTTCACGAACAAACAATGAAGTGTGAGCAGATGCATTATCGTGGTGCAAAAGCCATAAATTGTACCAAAACACATGTAACCTCTTTGACAGTAGACTAAACATCCAGTTTGGCTAACAGATACTTTTCAGACATGTGCGGACTAATACAACTCGCGAAATTACGAAATTCCCGTTACTTTTTGAACACACCTCGTATACAGAAAGTATAGATATTTACAAATACTTAATGACCATTTAGATTAATCTTTCCTATATTGTTATTCTGTGTTTTCCATGGAGGTTAAACTATATATTGCAGGAAACTTAAGGCTAAAGAAGAAGACGGGGGTTAAAAAAAAAATTGTAATCTGTTTTTGAACTTGCATTTTTTCTATATTTGATTAATAATCCTCCTCCTCATCTTAAAATCATTCATTATATTTACAAATTCACATGTTTTTCCCCATGCGATATTCATAACAAGTATTATGTACTATTTAATAACGACTTTCATTAATTATTTTTATTATAATGTGTATTGGTTTCTCTGGGACTGGTATTAATCGTAACACCATTTCTACTTCTTCTTGGAGTATCAACTCATACGAAGCTACAATCTGAAAATTAAGAGATATTGTATTTTTTATCGCATTAATACAAAGAAAATAAAGACTAAAAATTATTATAAGAGGTTTTATTTCTGACAATGTTCAAGTACACGTTATACTGTGCTTAAGATCGCAGGTTCGATAACCAGCTGAGGCTCTCCGGAAGGTAAAAATAAAACATGAACAGACGCTAAGCGATAGTCCCAAATCGATGCGATATCTGTAAACATTAATATCTGACACACAGTTCTGAATCCTCTTAATGAATTTTGTGTCGATACATTCATTAGATAAGCATTGATTACGGTTTCTGAGTTCGAGCCCCACTCCTCCGATCCTCCTGATCTCCAGCCAATTTCGCGGAAAATTAATAGATACCGTCCTTATGGGATTTTGAATTTAAATATAAACATTCATTACATCGGCAGTTATTGGGATTTTTGAGTTGAGCCCCTCTGATTCCCCCTTCCATTTGGCTGATTTTTTTTCTTTAATTTTTAGAATCTGGGGGTTGGAAAACATGAAATTCCGGTGAAAACTCAACATCGAAATTCTGCTCGATTACATAACTTCCCCTGGTATAGCTGGGAAAGTAAAACAGACTTCTTGAAAAATTCATTAGTTGACGACAATGCCGCCAGGCAGTGTGTCAAAGGTTATAGGGAGCATACCGCCTCTTTGCATCTCGAAAGTAATTAATAACTAAATTTGAGGATTCCCCATGTCGATATTTATACGAATAATACTAGGTGTGCAATACATTCTGGTGTTTGCAAAAACTGAGTTGAGTCAGGCATATCTGTGCAAAAAACTCAGATTATGTTTTAATAATTATCAGTAACTTCTCACCTTGTATGTTCTTTATGAATATATTAATACTTTAAATAGATTTCAATTGAATTCAATGGATTTTTCCTAGCCTTTTTGTAGACAACAGCTGTTTTTGCACAAAATTCTTTTTACTATGTGTTCTTTGTATGTTGAAAAATATTTTTATCGAAAAAAAGTCGAAGTTATGAACTAGACCTGACGTTCATAACTAGACCTGACGATGGTATAAAGCCGAGACCGATAGTTATATATATATATATATATATATCTTTAGTGGAATAGACAATACTTCAAAAATAAGTTTGTTTTATTCATTTATTACAAGTTTCCACAATATGTCCGCGTTCCTCAACTTAGAAGTTCTCAATTGATTTCAATGGGGGTTTCGTTTTTCGGTGATTATTCCTCCGTGGTATGTTCGATTTCAGATTTTTTTAGTAGAAAACCATCGTCACCGTGTCTTCTACCATCGTGGCAAATTTCAATGTGATGGGTAAAGGGGTTTAGGAGGAGTACGAATACAACGAAATACATGAGTCGCCTAAGAAAGAGCTTCGTAAACTCAGCTCAATAAAAAAAAAATATATGAATGTTAGGCTAACAAACATTCAAAATGATTATTAAACGAATTAACTTTCATTTTCCATTAACGGGACCTCCAGCCTTCCAATTGCGAACAGAGTATACTCTAGTTCTTGAAAACTTCCTTTTTTGTTTAGTTAGGTCTATTTTATCTCTACCTTTTCGATAGTGAGATGTGCTTGTGTTTCAGCCAACCTTCTGCCTATACAAGATCTGGCCCCCAAAGCAAATGGAAGATGTGCTGCTGGATTGGACACCCCGATATATCTTCCAGTGTCCGGACGTCTTGACCATCGCTCTGGCCAGAATAATTCAGGATTCTGAAAGGCCTTTGGATCTTGACCAGCTGAGTACAGCGAGAGTAAAATGAGCGACTGAAAATAAATAAAAATAATGAATTCAGAGTCATCACGATACACATACCTTAAATAAACGACTAAAGTGGATTATTTTTATTTACAAATATACATTTACAACTGTATAACAAATATATACAACAACCAAAGAGAAAGATAACGACAATGTCAAAATGCCAAAGGTGGAAAAATCACCCGGTGGTGGACTCCTTAGACGAAGAAATGACATTATATATTGTTTGTTTCTTCAAATGATAAGGTTACAAATTTTAGATTTTTTCTTTTTTTTTCCTTTCTTAATTTGAGAGGGAGACAAGGAATTTTTAGGGAGGAAATCGAAGATTATGAATCTAAATATACACTATAAAACTACTCTTAACCACCGATTTTCCGGGGGTGGATCAACCGTGTTGCGGTTTATTTAACGCAGATGTAAGGAAACAACCTTACACGTAAAATGAAGGCACTCTGCAAAAACCTCTTCAGTTCAAATAAAATTACCATTGCAAGAAATGAAAAAAAGAATGGCTGAATTATCCAACGAAGATTGACAAAACCATATTTCCCCATTTCACAGAAAGGGAAGAAAGTTGTGTAATATTCCAGGAAGAGTAAGGTTCTATTAATGGAAATATATCTCAGCCCTGGATACTAAGGTCCTTTCTTAATTTAACCTACATTTCTAAAGAAAACATTCACGTTTACTGATTGCTGATATTGCTTCATCCGTGGCACTCGCTTCAATCATTCCCTCTGTTAATCGGGTTTAGAATGATTTACTATACTAAAATTCTATTTTCTAGGTATATCTCAGTATTTACTGGTCAAAGGCTGAGGAGCGTCTACTTCTTGAAGACATGATTTGATGAAAAAGTACTTTTTACAAGAACCAAGTCGAGCTCAGTTTGGATTAGAAGCAAATTGTAGTTAAAAATCGGGCAAGAATCGGCTCCGATTTCTTTTTTTAAAAAATTAATTGTGTTTTCTTGCACTCCTAAAAAATTTGCGTTTATGACAAGTAAGGTTTCCGTAACTAGGTCTAATACTGTCTTACCCCAGGAGGCATGTCGTATCCCAAAAGGTTAGATTCCTTCTCGAGGACTCTCGTGATGAAAACAGAAGGAGGATACAATCGCAACGTTTCTTTGAAGACTCCTTTGACAAGATTAGAATTTTCCCTCAATCGCTGTTGGGCTTCAGGATCTTTACTTAGTAAATATAATGCCCACTGTGATGAAAATGAGGTCTGAAATATTAAAAGAACAAAAAAAATAAAAGATTCACAAGTGAATGGTTTATAGTCAATGGATTAGACTAAATAATTATATTATAATTCTAGTATACTATAATTCTAGAACAAACTCTGTCTATCGGTAGAACTCTCAAAACACCATTATGCCACCCGAATTCAACAGGTGAAATTATAGTATTTCTCAAAAACAAACAAGGCCATTCCTTTATCAGTTTTGCTAAAAGATAATGACTCATGCCCGGGCTTCAACTACAAAATCATATCGCCTACTATCACAGCGCTCTTTCGTCACTCTGGTCGGACATGAGCCCGACTCTACTATGGGAGTCCTAAATTTTGCATTCCCTGATTTATTCACCTAGGTTAGAGGTCTTTAACGAGTACCTGACATCGTACAGGCTCGAGACCATCGCTTAACGTCCCATCAGGACGGCGTGTTTAAGTTTATTTTTTTTACCTCCCAGATAAAATAAGGGTCGGATGAAGATATATTATTGTGAAAATTTAAAATTGGAAATATGCGCTCGTAGTGAAGTAAAATTTGGCGGGAGGGGAGGCCTATTTTCTAAAGCTCAAAGCACCGGAACATTTTTATTATTTTTTTTAACATAATAGGAACTTTGGAACTGAACTTAAATTTCAGCCCGGGCTTAAGTACGAGGTCGTATCGCCTCCTACCACAGTGACTACTTCTTCGCTCCGGTGGGCAAGAACCTGACTTGTGGGAGTCTCGACTCATATAAAAACCAAAAAGCCTCGGCTGAGTATCGAACCCGCGATTTTGAACTCAACAGTTTGATTTGGATATCTCAAATAGGCATTGACACTTTTTTAGTCAGAAGCTATTCGGCTGAAAGTAATCGAATGTCATGTAAATACCGCTTAGCCATGATATGACCAGTAATTAACAGTTCGTTCGATAGAGTGCAGCACATAATATGAATTCATATTATGAAGCTTTCGGACCTGAGGGTGAAGTTTGTTAGTTATTGTGACTCATGCCCGGGCTTTAACTACGAGGGCATATCGCCTACTACCAGAGCGCTCTTTCGTCACTCCAGAGGGCATGAGTCCGACTCTATAATGGGAGTCCTAAATTTTGCATTCCCTGATTTATTCACCTAGGGTAGGGGTCTTTAACGAGTACCTGACATCGTACAGGCTCGGGACCATCGCCTAATGTCCCATCTGAAGGACGGTTTCGCCCGGGTTTCAAATTCGCAATTTTGAGCTCAGTAGGTTCTACCTCTGAATAACTACTCACAGTATCTCCTGCTGCTAGCATTAAGTCCATAATAATGGCGGTCAGAACTTCCTTTGGAATGTTTTCTTTAAGAATATCCTGAAGGATGCCATCTGGGGAACATGTACCTATCATCTTTTCCACAAAATGGCGACCTGAAACAATAAGTAAATAACATGGTGAAATTTCTGATTCTGAAATTTTCTTTACACTCTCTCTCTCGAAACCCTTTTTCTCCTTTGACGAAAAATTAGTATATGTACTCGTATTACTTATTATCGATGTCAGGAATAGTGTGAACACTTATGAAAGAAGTCAGCAATAACATTTTTACATCGGGTGATCGCATTGGCTGGAACTTCAGGAAGATTATTTGAACTTGAAACCGTGAAATGACAAAAACATGGATGAATGAATATGTACTTAATTTACACATTACACATGCTCTTAAGATAATTACTGATTATACTGATTGTACTGATAATGGTCAGGGCCGTCTGTCAGGAGAGAGGATCTTTATAAAATATTTCAAACATTAAAAAACTAATAATATTAAGTAAAAAAATAAATAATGAAAGTAGTGAAACAATAAGTAAAAACATAGAAAAATATAAGACAATATTATATTCATGTACAATTGTATGAAAAAGATACATAATAAAGTAAAATAATAATAAGACAGATAAACAGCAAATAGAAATAGCAATAACAGTAGTAATAAAATGGAACAAGAAACAATAATGTAATGAAAACATTTCATTCTCGACCACGAGAAAAGAATAATAAATTGCAATACAAGAAATTCTATAATTGGAAGCTTCTCGTATAGACAGAGTGAGTGCCAATTATTTGCATTGAGTATCTGGACGGACCAACAAATACCTTCGGCGGAACTATTATTATGAATTACCTTGTAATATGACACGGAGAAAAATAGATAACTTATCGAAAATGATAAAACAGAGTTTCTGCAGACAAATTTATTTGTACATATGATTGATGATGTAGATCTAATATCGATGTCGTGAACAGTGTGAACACTTATGAAAGAAGTCAGCAATACCATTTTTACATCGGATGATTGCATTGGTTGGAACTTCAGGAGGCAAAGGCGGAGGCTTATTCAAAAACTTGAAACCATGAAATGATAAAAACATTGACACTGCGATAAAAAAAAAGGAAAAAAATAGAAATCTCAAAGGTGAACCGTAAATACGAAACTTCTCCTTGACACAATCCATAATAGGCATTTTTTCAGTTTGCACATAACTTTGTGTAAGGATGGGGGGTGGTCTGTTCGGATGGCGGCCCATTGAGATCTGCAGTCCTTTTTCTTCCCGTCGTGCCTCCGTCTGGGTTGTTTTAACCTCCATGTCCACATCTTCTATGATCACCTTTTTACCGTCATCGTTGGCAACCCGGAGTTTGGTCGAGGCCGGGTGTTGATGCCTGCTCCCCGACTCATTTGACCCAAGGTTCATCCCCACCTGTTGAAATCTCTTGGTCTCGGTGGACGGCAAACATGAAGGGTATGTCAAAAAAAACTTTTTAGCCTAATATTTTACTATGTTATACATTTTTTTTTTTTTTTAGAGGACCATGAAATTTATGTTTCATTGTTTAAAACAACTGTTTGACACAAAATTTAAACATATGTACTAGGATATTCATCTATAAATGGCAACTCTAACAAAAAGTTAATTTTAATTTTTATATTCAGAACTATTTCGAAAATCCTTGATGTCACTGGTTTCAGATCAGATTTTCATAATTGTTCACTCTTATCTTTTAATGTTTATTGAATAAAAACAGGTGTTTCATTCGCTAAACTTGTTCAACAACCATTTAGATAATATTTTACTAATAACTGTTGAACGTAATTAGATAAAAGAAAAAATACTCTACCATAATATGAATCATTATATTTTGCCTGTACGTATGTAAGTTTTATAATAATAAATATTACTAAAAACTACAATCAATCATCTGTGTACGTCTACTTGTGGTTTGATTGTTTGTTTTTTAACTTTCTTTTATACTCTTAACTTGAAGAGAAATCACGAGCTGCTTCCCTAATGATATAAAGGCAGTTTTTACTTAATTTACCAACTTAAGTACACATATCTAAGGACCGTAGAGGGCGCCTGTAGCTCAGAAGTGTCGTCCTAGCTTAGTGAACTCAAGATCTGGGAGATGAAAAAACCTTGAGCACACCGTCCTTCGGATGAGACGTTAAGCAATGGTCCCGAGCCTGCACGATGTCAGGTACTTGTTAAAGACCCCTACCCTAGGTGAATAGAAATATAGGACTCCCACAGTAGAGGTCGGGCTACAGTAAGCGATATGACCTCGTAAAGGACCGTGTTTAACTAAAAAATCAGCGAATTACCTCGAATATATTTCTTCAGCCTCAAAATTAATTGTAGTTACAAATACTACCGGCATTGTCTATAAACTATCAGCCTAAAATCTATCTATGGGTTAGTTAACTAAATAGTTAGACAACCAACTAACTATATAACTAACCAGCATACACATACTTACTTGCTTCCAGAGAGGAGTTAACAGCACTGACAAAATCCGTCCAAGGAGCAAGCTGAAGTTTGGAAACTACCGAAAGAGGCTTATTACTCAGATTTGCCGTCGTGCTGAATATGGAATTGACTATTTTAGCCAAATGAGTTATATCGTCGCTGAAGTCCGCCATGTTCTTCAAATAAGAAGAACCCATCAGCGTACCTGTAATAACTGACAAACAAAATATGACATTAAAAACATATAGAAAGTATATTAGGTATCGTAATGGACGCCGGTAGCTCAGAGGTAACGAGCACACCGTCCTTCAGATGGGACGTTAATAGATGGTCCCAAGCCTAGGCAATGTCAGGTACTCGCTAAAGACACCTCTACCTTAGGTAACTAAACCTGGACTCCCGCAGTAGAACTAACAAGGAAGGATGCTTAGGTCCCTTGCAGTACACAACAGCCCTCCCAATATATTTATAGGTAATCCTAAAGATAATTATTTAGATCTTCCTAGAATGATTCAGATTATATTTTTATTTATCCATAAACTGATATAAACCATGATATTGACAAAAAAATAAAATAAATAAAATATATTTTAAAAAATTAATAAATAGAAGAAAAAAATTTCTACTATCTTTAAAATTGCTGTGTAAGGTATTGCATAACCGATATCTCAGCTCTTTCCATTTACAACTCTACAAATATCCACTAGGTATATATGAAAAAAATGTATTATTATGATTGAATGTGTCATTGTCTTTTTTTTTTTTTTGAACTACAGAAACATTTCATAAGTGAAAAAATATACTGAAATTTATAAATTAAATACTCATTACATATTGTAAATACATTATATTAATTTATTCATTTCACATTAATTAACTATTTGTACAAATATTTTATTAAATTAATGTAATAATGTATGCTTCCGAGAAAATGTATGTAAGAAGTATGTTTTTACCTTAACTATATTTTTTCTGGCATATAAATTGGAGAAAGGATGTTCGAAAAAAAAAATAAAATAAACTAAGAATTAATCAAAAAAATATATACTCACATGACATGGAATTCCAAAAGAATTCATTTTCAAGATTGGGAATAACATTTCCATCATGTTTCTCAAAACGTTGGACAAAATTGTCTACAACAGCTTCATGGACTGAACGTAGTTTTTCCATTACTTCGTTATTTTTCAACAAATGAACGTTCATGATAGTCCTGTATTTATACCATTCCTCATCGTCCCTGAAATTATTATTTAAAAAATAATTAAATAAAATAAAAATGTAAGCGAACTATAAAAATGAAGTATCACCTACATAAAGAAAAGCCCCCTTTTACATCCGTACAATTTGTTGTATAATGTCCAAGGTGCTGGAATTACATGTTTTGGATATTTTCCTTCATAAGAGAACACTTTTCTCATTGCATGAGGATCAGCTAAAAAATATCCATGACCGAATCCTAAATTTTCTTTAAAAATAGGTCCAAGCTTTTGATGTCTTCGGTCAATGTATTCGTGAAACTTCTGACCTGAGCGAGATGAAATCATAGACAATATTGGTCCAATAACAGGAACATTAGATTTTGGTACTAGCCTCATTGAAAGTGTGATCTGTTTCGGGGTTCAGGAACGAATGCCTTACCGTTAGAGACTAACTAAAACACTGAAAACTGTCTATTGGAATCGTTTATTGCATTCATGAATAAGTCAAATATTCCTTCCCATCTAAAAAAAAAAAAAAAAACATGAGTGAGATGAATGGATAAAGCTCTTTTAGTTTATCAAGTGGAACTGAAACTATTTTGTAAAATATCTTGCATATTAATTCATAAAATAGATACATAACGGGGAAAACTGTTGTTAAATATTTCATCGAATGATAGGTTCGTGAAAGAAATATTAACACTTTTTGACGAAATACTTTGAATTGTTAATAATAATAAAAAAAAGCTTCTCTGTGGAAAGAAAATAATATTAAATATATTCAAAAACAAACAAATAAACAAAAACATTACTGTAAGATGATATGTGCTTAATCTTAAGATCCCACCAAAGATAAATTTTATTTGAACACAAAAATACACCTTTTATATTGTTGTATGACAAAAAATACATAATTACAATTTTTCTATTGTTTTTCAAATAGAATTGAGATAAATACATTATTTTAATTTTTCGATATTTCTTGAGAATGTTGTAAACAGTGCATAGTGTTTGGCAACACTGTTGATCTGTCATGCGTTACTTGTAGTTTATCATGATGTAGTTAAATGTAATGCAAAATTTCGTGTATGTTTCAAGAAGTTCAAGTAGCTAGCTAAGCTGATCCATGTCGCGATGGTGGAATGAATTCAATCGACGATATAGAAATGGATAAAGACGCCTTGCTAATATTTGGTATAACAGCTTGTGCTCTAGGTCTCAGTCTATTTATTTTATGGGGTCCTAAACTCAGTAGGAAGGGAAGTGGTGCTTGTAAGTTATATTATATTATTAATAATAACTTTTTTGATAATTTTAATATCATTTAATGATACATATTGATACTCGTTTTCAATGTTTTAGGTTCACTAATAGGATTACAAAACCTTGGACTGACATGTTTTTTAAACTCACTTCTTCAAGCATTAGCCTCTTGTCCATCTTTTTTGGAATGGCTTGAACCAAGAGAGGAAAATGGTAACATATCAAGTGCCCTCCACCACATTTTGAAGTGTAAGTTACTTTTTGTTTTAATGTTCAACATTTTCTTAATGTTCTATTACATGTTTAATGTTGTGAATACAATTTTGGTTTAGTGCTTTGTTACAAACGCCAACCAGAGATAGATGATGCTGTATATTCACCTGGAGAACTTATCTATTACTTAAGGGGAAAGGCTTGGCCAACTTTCCCTCAAGAACAAGACCCTCACGAACTTTTTCTCCATCTAATCTCTGCAGTGGAAGAAGAAGAACAAAAATCAAAACCTGAGGTAATTCATTCAATGGTGACATAACTTACTAAATGGTGAAATATTCCCTATTAGTATCAAAATGTAAGCTGTCTCTCGTATGTCTGCTTTGTTATGATTCGCGCTCGTACATGGCTTTACATTTTGTGCTCTTAATGACATACTTGAAAAAAATATATATATTTTTCACTTCTATTTATTAAATAAGTTTCATAATGTATTTACCTTTGTGAAAGAATCTTATTTTGGTCGTTAATGTGTTACCCAAATTATTGTAATAGTGTGAAAAGGGTTTAGTTGGTTTAATAATTAAATAAGTGTATTAATAGAATGATGAGAATGAAGATAATTCATTTCCTCGGGTTGTCATTCCTGTTTCCGTTAATGAAATGCCGAATTGAAAAATGAGTTTAAAATTTCAGATATGTGCTTATTTTATGAACGATCCTAGAAGACGTAAAGTTCCAAACAAACAATATCGGTTCAGAAAACACTTTATTATATCTTTGCAAGTGTATCTCATGAGAATACTATTGTCCTTAATTTATTTTATATTCATTCTAGAGGATGGAATCTCTTCTTGATGCTTTGGAGCCTAAAGATACTCAACAAAGTGTATGCAAGGTACAGAGTCACGGGGATGTTCCTGTCTCAATTAAAAAATCGTAAGTAGAAAGTGTGTCGTGTCTTCAGTAAGAACATTTCTCTTTCATATACATTGCTGCTAATTTTACACTTTTCGAGGCTCTTTGTAGTATTTCATATTCTTGTTCACTATTATAATAAATATTTGAAAAAGCCTCGCCAAAATTTCTAATCCTACTCAATTTCAATGTATACTCTTTCTTCACTATTTGAAAGTACTTATTATTCGAAAATGTTTTTGTTTGTTAAATATATATTTTAATATTATGTATATACATATATTTATTTTTTTAAACTAAACTAAACTGAATAATCACTACATTCAAACATGATTCGTTTTTTTAAAAGAAAACGCGCATTGTTCCGGCAACATTCTTTCCATTTATTTAAGAAAATAATATAATAATAATAATAATAGATAATAAAATTCAAGTTTAAATATTACAATAGATATTTTTGGTTTTTTCGTCTCCTTGCAGAATTTAGAGACTAAAAAATCAACTAAACAATTTTTTTTAACTTCTTTATCGTTAGAAGCAATTTCTAAATTTTATCATGTAAATGCTGCGAAGAATTTGAAAATCCATAGTTTTTTATTAGTTATTTTTGATCACTTTTAAATAAACGAAAAAAAGGTCCTCTATCATTCACACCTAATAATAGACTGATGTTTAAAATGCGAAAGGAATATAAATCCAAATAAGTAAACTTCACAGTTTCTAAGTTGATTTGTTGATCAAGATCAAGGTAGCAGATGGTCGCAGCTAATGTTTATTGAATTATGTACTTTATAATACTTGTCTTCTTAATGCTCATTGTAGTTTCTTGATGTCTAGACGTGTCCTTTCTAATTAATTTGTCAAATTTCTAAAACACGTTAAATACGTTTTTTATTTATTTATTTGTAAAATAATTACTTAATTTATCTAAAATGTTACATATTATTTACGAATTATCATGGCAAATATTTTATCTGAATTTTATGATATATAATTTTGTCCTAAAAGTACTTTTTTTTTTTAAATAAAAAAAATAATATCAATGGACTCTGGTTGCATGGGATATAGCGGTTGTTCAACTTGGCACACTTTGACGGGTTGCCCGGAGCTCGAACTGTGGTCAATCTATCTAAGATTTCAGATAATAAAATGTTATTATATAATTATAAGTTACATTTCTAACAGATTTAATAAATTAATTTTGCCCAGGCTTTTCAAAAATGGACCAGTGTGCGCCGATAGCTCAGAGGTAGCATGCTTGCCTTCTGAGCTCAAGATCGCTGGCTCGAAACCCGGCCGAGGCCCTTAGGTTTTTTGTCTGGGAGGTGAAAAAATCTTGAGCATATAAAGACACCAACCCTAAGTGAATAAATAAGTAGGCAAAATGTAGGAACAGAGTAGAGTTGGGCTCATGTAGTAGGCGATACTCGTAGTTTTAGCCATGACATGATTCACAATAACTAGTATTTATACTAGTTATTATAATTGTTTTGTAAAATAACATTATTAATAAACATAAACCTATTCTATTATTATTTATGTTTTTTTTTTTTTTTGTAGTGAATTTGACCAACCTTTACCTAGTCCCAGTCCGTTCAGGGGCTATTTGGCCAGCCAACTTTCCTGTCTTAGATGTGGACAAAAGGTAATTTAAATAGTCATCATAACCGAACGAAAGGGTAATTCTTATATTTAACATAATAATGTCTTGGATGTTTCGTTTCACAAGCAGTAAAACTAAAAGAAGTCTGTGACATAAAAGAAAAATCATGTAACTTCCAGTTTCACAACTAAGCCTAATTTTGATAATTACACACAAAAAAAATTCAAATACATTATAATTTTTTCTAAATAATAGATCTATCAGTTATGAATTTCAGAGGTTGAAATTAAGCTAAGTTTGGTCTCAAACTTTTATTAATTATTAATTTTCTCAAGGCATTTCGGCTCTTGTGTTTTTATCAATAAACGTTAACTTTAAAATTTTCTATTCAAAATTATGTTTACATCAGAAAATGATAGTAATTTTAAATTTTGGGGGATCTTCCTTTCAAAAAAAATCTTTCGATAGTTGTCAAATTATCAAGTCTATAATAAAATAATTAAAAACAAAGAATTTGTTTAACTTTTGTATTGTCTAATTGCACAGAAATGTATGCATAAAGTTTCGGCTTGCCCCATCATTAGCACAAAAGTTCAAAAGTGACATTCTACTGTTTATTTTTTATATTTCTAACATTTTTTTTTATCATATTATATTATTGAAAACTCAAATATTTGTAAATGTTAAATCGACATTCAACTTTCATGTCGATACGTTTTTTACATGGGTAATTATTGAGTATTATAAGTTGAGCCCCCACCCCTTCGACGATTTCGCTGAAAAGCTCCTCATATCTTGGATAAAAAATAATTATGAATAGAAAATTTGAAAGGGTAATTCTTGTGAGACATTGTTGATTGAGAAGAGCCGAAATGTGTTCAGACGTACTCCTATCTTCTGTCCTGTTGCTAGACGTACTTCTATCTTCTGTCCTGTTGCAGTCTGCGGTGGTGTATGATAAGTTCGACACCCTGTCTCTGGCTCTGCCACCACGATGTGGTCCAGCAATTCAGCTGTCAAGGCTCTTGGAAAATTTTGTTTCAACTGAATTGGTTGATGGGTTCAACTGTGAGTCCTGCTCTCCCAGGAACAATGGTGGAACAACACAGGCCTCAAAAGCCATCAAAATTGGAAAGGTGAGTTATATTTAATGAACTATTGTTAAAAATTTAATAACAATAACATTATGCCATGTTTAAAAATTATTTATATTTTTTCAAGCTGCCGAAGTGCCTTTGTCTCCACATCTCGAGGACTGTGATGGATAATAATGGATTTATGTACAAAAGGGAAAATTATGTTGATTTTCCTGAATTTTTATCCATGTCCAACTTTACACATACGTCTTCCATGCTTAAAGAAAAAAAAAAGGTTAGTCCATTATTTTTTCAATCGTTTCTATTCAGAGAGATGGAGAAATGTTTCAGAAAGATAAGAAACATCAGAAAATTAATCCCCTCATAAGATATATGAGGAGTTTGGAGCCAGAGCGGACCAACTGGTTGAAACTGAACAGGTAGAAAATGGCAATTGAAAATTGAGTACATTTTGTTTATCTCCATAAATGGGCCCCAAATATTTATTTATATTTGAAATTTTAGAATAGTATAGGATGAGTGATCCCTTTTTGTGTTCTATAAAGTTTTTGAAGGCCGTATGATCCATTGTGACTTTGAAAATATATGCACAAAATACTTGTGGACTAAACTTAAAGTGCTGCTATCTATCACTGAAGTGAAGAAACTAAGTGATCCACACTGGTTTTGAAAAAGGGAACCTATGCCAACATCAGGATGGTGATAACTCATTTTCCGAAAAATTGTGGGTTGGTCCGCTCTGGCTCCAAACTCCTCATTTGTCCTTGAGATTTTTTTAAATTTTTTTATAAGCGAAAAAAAACTAGCATATTTTAAGGAAAGGTCATTTCAGAATTTAATTACTTTCATGTATTTATTAAATATTTTTTGTTGCCCCGGATTCACCATTGATGGACTTTTTTTATATTCATTATTTAATTTGCAATTTAAATTTGTGTTCGATATCAGTTCGCCCAGTAATGCGTAGTTCCTAGAATCTAAATAACTCCGAAATAAATTTATGTAATTCAATTATTTAAATATAATATAGTATAACCTATCTAAGTGTGACCCATCATTTAGAAAAGAGGGCGCTGGTAGCTCAGGGACCAAAAACCTCTTTGGTTTTTATCTAGGAGGTAAAAAAAACTCTTGAGCGCGATGGTCCCGAGTCTGTGCGATGTCAGGTACTCATTAAAGAATCCCCGTAACGCAGTTACTTAAATCTGGGCAAAATTTAGGACTCCCATATTGGAGTTGGGCTCATATCCATCAGAGCTACGAAAGAGCGCTCTGATTGTAGGCGATATGATCTTATAGTTAAAGATCAGATATGAGCCGCAATAACTATTTTAGAATCTAAAAAAAATCATTTGTCTAGTTTCAGAACTGGAAGTTTCATTTTTTGTTGTGTCACTCTGTAAATGGTGTACATTGATGTTTCCTGTTGCAGTTAGGAGTGGAGGAGACGACAGCCTATGTGAGTGGGGGGGACAACAGCCTGGAAGGAGCCTCCACAGAGACTGGCGGCAGTAAGGAACATCAGCACCCGACCTCTTCTCCTAGGACAACCTCAGTCCTCGGACAGAACAACAACAACCATCCGGAGACCATCACCTTGTGAGTACCCTTCTTCAGAACAAGCTATATCAATGTCCGAATACATTTTTTGCGTTTTGTGTCGATATAGTGGAAATACGAATAAATAATATTAAAAAGATGATAAATAAATCACTTGTTTATTGAACACTTATAGATAAGTGTCTAATTCCACAAACATATTCATAATTGTGTATCGGTTTCGGCTTACGCCATCACTTTCGACGGAAAGACCGGAATGAAGTACCTCCACATATGTGAAAAAGGTAGACAACTAGATTCTCTAGAACAGCTAGAAATTAATAGAACTCGTAAAAATAGGAATTGTTTGAACGACCAAACACAGTTCAAATTCTCTCCTCTGTTAATATCTCTTAACTAACACGTATGTCCATATTAACCTAGATTAAATTGCTTCTGTTCAGGCATGTAATAGCTATATACTGTACATCTATGTTACATTGATTTCATAGAATTTTTTTTTCCTATTTTATTTTTAATGTAATTTTTAAGTTAATATAAATAAGTGAAAGTACCCAAAGCGGTGCTGTTGTATGCCTTTCACAAGCTCCTCCTCCTGGGTTTTTGTTTCATATCCTGGTCAGATGATCGTCTGCGAATTTTACGCAGGTACTTTTTTTTGGTACTTATCTCGGAGGCTTGTCCCAGATACTAAGCGTTCTTCTGGCCAGCGTCAGACTTCATTTGTTTCCGGTGCTCACGAGAATTGATGTGTAAACATCTGCATTCGTTTCAAAAACTTGCTGTCATGCACTGATTTTAATTAATATCTGTTTTATAATGTTACAATAAGAAAGCTAGTATACATACAACTGTGATTGTAGTGTCTCTAAATGCCGCGAGAATACAGCGTCGATGGTAGTTATCGAATTTGTTGTTGAAATGCTTCGATTCGTATTCATTTGTAGATTACGTTTGTCATTTAAAAATGAAATAAGCTGTTCGGTATCTCCTGAAATGGGTGAAAATATTATATTATTTGTTGTGACAATATGACAAATATATTATTTATAGATTGATATTTTCAGCAGTTATTATTATTATTAGATATTAATAACAATATTATATAATATCATATAATAATATATTGAAATATTATATATTTTTAGATTTACACTGCTTTCTTTTACCACAAATTTTATTTATTGTTACAGATTTAAGCTATCGAAGCATCTTAACCTAAAAGTTTCTTACCGAAAGATCATTTTATAGTTCGTAATATTGATATTCTAGTAAAATTCACTACAACGGTAAATATAATCATTATTGCTGTAAAAATACAATAGAAAAGCTCAAAAACAGCTGACATCGCAGATAAAGAAGTGTGTAGTTGTGTGTGTGCGCGGGGCGCGCAACCGTCACACACGCGCTCACGCAACATGCACATCAACGAGACTTACGGTCTGACATAGCCTCTACCGAGAGCAAAGATGTTTACACATAAAAAATTTAAAAAACCTGCTATTAGTTTGTGGCAGCTCAGATCTACAGGGGTCTTTCTCAAAAGTCCGCTGTACGACAGGTCCTAGGGTGAAATTGGTTCACAGAATTGGCTCTTATCTGGGGCAGATCCTGGAACAGTACTATCCAGTTCATCTCCTGGCCATAGAAAAATCGCTATTTAGGCGAGAAACCAGAACAAGTTTTTTTTTCAAGCTTATATATTTGAGTAATTTTTCATTAAAATAGTTCTTTGCAACCTTTGTATACACACAAATTTTGTTAATAACTATTATCTTTTTGGTTTTTAGGAAGGGTCCAGTGTATCGACTAAAGGCGGTGATTGAACATCGAGGCACAGTCGATTCAGGCCACTTTGTCACCTACCGTCGAGGACCTCTGGAGTCGGACGAGCGCCACAGGTCTATTTCAGAGTCCAGGTAGACCATGCATGCATGCCTTCATCCGGCCAATAGTACCATACCATGCCCTCATACAGTCAATAGACTCTTTAAGGGGACGGAACCTAAAGGGTATTGGGGTTAGGAAGATGAATGAGGAGTTAGAGAAGAACGTTTGTCTGTAGAGTAGTAGATCCGTTAACTTGGCGTTCATTGGAATAGTAGAGGATATACACTTGGCGGTATACTCGCTTCTCTCTTGGGAAGGAATCTCGAATTAGTTATTATGAAAATCGTTCGAGATATTAGTTTTGGTGGTATGAATAGCGCCTCCATCCCAAAACCGATAGGAAGTCGATTTAATCCATTTGATATTAGTTTTGGTGGTATGAATAGCGCCTCCATCCCAAAACCTATAGGAAGTCGATTTAATCCATTTGGCGTAGGTAAATATTCGCTTCTCTCGAGGAGGAAAGTGTAATTAGTTTTGATAATCGTCTTCGAGTTTAGTTTCGATAGATAAATAGCGCCTCCATTCCAAAACCGATAGGAAGTCGATTTAGTCCATTTGGCGAAGGTATATATTCGCTTCTCTCGAGGAGGAAAGTGTAATTAGTTTTGATAATCGTCTTCGAGTTTAGTTTCGGTAGATAAATAGCGCCTCCATTCCAAAACCGATCGGAAGTTAATCCATTTGGTGTTTCAAGCATTATTTTATCTTAGGCTGCTGCGGTTTTTGAAAATATAATAAAAACATTTTTAACAAAATAAAATTAATTGGAATTTACTAAGTTTCATTGTTTTCCATAGTTCAGTGACCATTCTAGTTTAGGATGCATTTGATTAGGGCAATGTTGATAATTTTCTGTGATTTTCAGATGTATACTGATTCTCAGCATTCTTCTATCATAGACTGCGGTTTTGGAAGATAACAAATTATTTATCAAATTAAAATTAAGTGTAATTCACTCTTTTCAGTATTTCAGAAACCATTCTCATCTAGGACATTTGATTAGAGACATTTTAATAATTTTTCTGTGATTTTCTGAAATATGATTGTTTACGCTTTGTCTTATCGTGATTTGTTTCATTTGTTTTCATACGGTTAATTTTACAATTTTTTATTTTATTTCCGAAGGTCTTGATACACTTTCGAATATATAATCCCTGTGATCAACTCGGCAGATATACTATATAGGTTCATTTTATTCGTCGTAAGAAGCGTGATTTTTAAGGGAAAATATGAGTTTTTATTTATTATTATTTTTTTTTTCAAGTGTTCTGAGTATATTATGATTTTATTTTTTGGTATTTCATCTCAAGGCTGTTTATTCATTTGCTTTGATTGCATTGTATATTAAATGCAGTATATAGTGTATTCGCATGTAACACAATGCATTTTTATATAAGTGACATTTCATTTTGTGTCGAAGGCCTTTTGAAAATGTTTGGTTTGTGCCGCTTTTTGCTCGAAGTTTTATAATGTACATAGTCTATGTACTGTACATAATCATAATCGTATGACTGGAGAAAGTTATCCGGCGTTGCCCTGTTAGTAATAATTACTAACAGGGCAACGCCGGATAACTTTCTCCTGCAATTATTGCAGGTTATATGATTTTAGAAATAAGGGTAATTCTTTGGAATCGGGGCTCCTGGTGCCCAGCCGTCCTCGAATTTTTTAAATACGTTTTTCTGGTACAACTAAGTAAAAAATGGGGAAGCATAAAAAAAATATTTAGTTCATAAAAAAAAATTTATTTCTCAATATAAACAATATAATATCTCAACTAGATATTTTTTTTATACTCTACCATGGGGTTTCTCTATATCAAGAGAAGCTGATCTGTTTCACTAAAAGGACCGAAGAGAGGGTCCACATTTTATTTCTTCGGATAATATAGTATTAGAGCATAAAACTGTGGTGTACATACATGACTTTCATGAAAATCTGATAATTAAAGAACCAGCACACTGTGAAATTCCATGGAAATCCGATCAATCGTTATTAAAGAGCTAACATTAATTTTATTCTCTCATTCAAAATGTTGATATTGCCACGAAGCCCTTGCAAATTTTGTGAATATACGTTCGACCGTTTTTATGTATAACACATTTGAACAGAAATTGAAGTATGGACACATAATCTTTATGTAACGTGAAGCGGATTTCTGAGCAAACAAAAAAAATCATTTCGACAATGTATAGACAAAAGTTTAATTTTATATATAGATAATAGTTCCCTACACTCAAAACTACACAAAATACTAATCAAATAACATACCGTTACCTAAATGGAAGATGGAAAAGAGACTCAACGGCTAGGTGCTAGTACGAGTAGGAGTCATACCAAAAACACTACCATTACACTTAATTGTACGAAAGGCAGTCATCATTAATATCACCGCATAGTGAGAACATTTCTTTTTCAGAATTCATTATCAGCAAATTCGAAACAAGAGAGTGAATATAACATTGAAAATAACCACAATTCAAAATCACCTGAAGCAAAACCATTATTTCTTACTTATCCAGGCAATCGGCCAGAAATTAGATGTTAGGTTAGGTTTTATGACTCATGCCCGGGCTTTAACTACGAGGTCATATCGTCTACTACCAGAGCGCTTTTTCGTCAATCTGGTGGACATAAGCCCGACTCTACTGGAAAGTCCTAAATTTTGCCTACCCTACATTTTTATTCATTTAGGGCAGGGGTCTTTAACGAGTACCTGACATCATACAGGCTCGGGACCATCGCTTAACGTCCCATCCGAAGGACGGCGTGCTTAAGTTTATTTTACCTCAGATAAAATAAACTAAGGGCCTCGGTCGGGTTACGAACCCACGTTCTTGAGCTCAGAAGTCAAGCACGCATACCACTGAGCTACCGGCGCCCTCTTTCTTTCTTCTATATTGTTACTTTATCATGACATGTGTCCAATTTGCATTTTTTTATTTCTTTTTTCCAGATGGTTCTTCACTTCGGACGATATTGTACGAAAGTCTTCACTAAGTGACGCCCTCTCAGCCAGTGCTTATCTCTTATTTTATGAAAAATGCTCAAATCTCATACTTGATCTTGTTGACCAGCATTGACATACGGGCGACACTTTCTGGTGCTTTATCATCCCTCGCCTCATGTAGCCTGTCCATGCTCTGTTTTGTATTCCAGTACAACCCAGATTTTGTCGAAACTTTCTTTGTGTATTTTACATATAAATGCTGTTGTACTTAAGGATGTTCTAGAAGCTTTTTTTTTTCTTTTCTTTTCTTATTGTTGTGCATTTTGTACAAATATAAAAGGGTAATTTTTCTTTTTTTATAAGGTTGTATTGAGTTCACCAAAGTAACTGTATTATGTGTATAGTATGTAGTCATATTGTATTTACCACTAGTAAGAAAAAATTGAGTATTTAAATATATATGTGTATAATTTGTATAAATTTAATAGAAAAACATTTCAATTTTAATAAAAAGTTGATTATGAAATTATTTTGTCTAATTAAGTATAACTAAGAACCTGAAGCTTCCTTCACTTCGCTCGTCTTGTTTCCATTATGTAAGTTCATACTAGGGATGTAAAACTAGCTATACTATCGATAATTGTTGAAACTATCGATAGTACTATCGAAATACTTTTTTTTTAAGCAGAAGCCATGTAAATAATTTAAGGAAGACAAATAAACAAGATGTACAGTGTAAGTACCCATATTTCTTTTACGAGTTCGAATACCGGAATGGCTATGTATGAAACAATGCGATTTAAGAGAATCCTGTACCTCTCGGAGTTTCTTTCGTATGTTTTTGTTGAGCACAAGTAAAAACGACTTTCACTACGTCTATTCTCTTCTGTATCTGTAGATGTGCACAAGGCGTTCCCGTCGTAATCGCTGTAATGTTTTCTCAACAAGTGATCCTTCAAATTTGAAGTGTTCCCGGAAGTTCTGTATTCGGCACTGCTTAAACGACATTTAGCCAGTTTGTTTTGGACCCACATCCTTATCCAAGTAATTCCACGCATTGGACTTCCGTTTACGACTCATTTTTCAGTTCATAACTACAAATCACTTCCTTCGTTTCAGTGGATCCCAAAAATACAGTCCTTAAACTATCGATTGTATCGTAACTATCGATAACGTCGACTATCGATAGTTTTACATCCCGAGTTTTTTTGGCTTTATGTACGGTGCATATTAGCCATGTCAATGTGTTATATATAATTATTTAAGACATCCATGGCCCCGGGAGTTGGTTCTATCTACGAAATAAAACTCACTCCCTGACGGGATTCGCAAACCATGGTGAGACCATGCGACCAAAGCCCTACGCTCTAGCCCGCACGGCCACCATGGCCCTCCACATCCCGAGTTTATATGTAGACAATTTTCAATAGAAAGAGAACACATCCAATATATCTTGATATGTTATTGGTTTGTTGATTATATATCTTGTCCTTACTGAGCCAGGGCACTCTTTATACAAATTAGGAATACAAGGCCCATGGTGGGATCCCACAGGAGGCTAGGGGAACCGGGTTAGCTTGTTATTTTGCCTTAACGTCCTTTGTACTCCAACGGGCTCTTTACACGTTGCCCTTTTTTCGTCATTGAATCGACAGTTTTAATTTAGTTATTGTGATATTGTAAATTAATTTTACCATAATCTCTTCACTCTTCCTTCTACTGGAGGACTTGTACCTCTAAAACTTAAACCATATCTGGAGCTGATTATTTAGCAATTTTTTGGACGATAAATGCTGTCTTGGGGGAAATTTCAACGCAATTAAAGAATGAATAATTCAGCATTTTTTGGACAGGAATGGGCTGCATAAACGATAAATTTCAACGTGAACGCCATAAATGAATGAATAATTCAGCATTTGTTTGAACAGTATTCGGGCTTTTTCAACGTGAATAAAAACCATATAGGAATGAATAATTCAGTTTTTTAGACAGTATGGGCTATTTGAACAATAAATTTCAACGTGAATAAAGGAATGAATAATTCACAATTTTTTTGACAGTATATAGGCTTTTTGAACGATAAATTTCAACGTGGATAAAGTCAATAAATAATAATAATAATTCCTTTATTTGTGTTGGTTTTTTTATTTATTCAAAAAACGAAAATTTATTATTTTGGAACAATGAACTATTTATTTCAAAAAATAAATATATATTTATTTTATAAAACTTTTAAAATGAATTTTAGCAGGATTATAAAAGTGATTTTCTTAAATAAAATACTTAATACAATTATTTTCCTTCAAACAATGTGTACATTTAAAAACCCCATCAGCGCAACTAAGAGCGGACAGACTGCAGTTGCAGTATATAAAATGAAAATTAACAGAATTCTAAAACCTAGACCCTATGTTACTTAGATAAAGATTCTAAAGACTTATTTGAGGATTGTGTTTCTTTGTTTGATCCAGTTTCAGGATTTGATTGGGATTTTGGTGTCACTTGAGTACTTGTAGTCTCTTCAGGATTTATTTCCGAGCTGATGGTTTCTACGCCACTTCCTCCAGCTTTATTTTGTGTTTCCTCTGGTGGTTCATCATTTAGTATTTCTGTAATTGCCATTTTTTGAAGGCCTTGTACCATTTCCGTTGTAAAATTGTCCGTTAGACTTAATTTGTATAGGTTTTCCATAAATTTCTCAATTTTATCTATTTTGGTATACTGTCGTTCTTGAGCAGGGGAAAACTAAAAGCAAACAAAAAAAGTATATATTTAAAATTTCAACACATCTGGAAATATGATATATATCTATATTTTGGTTGTATAATAGATTTTGTCATAACTTGAGAAAATATTGCAAAACAAAAAATGACCTATCCAATTAGGAAACACATGGACCTAATTAGAGCCTTGCTACAGAGTTTTTTTTCTATTTCCCGAATAATACGAGGTATAGTCTATATAGTCTGAATATTGTCTTATCTTTTCGCGAGTTTCCTGGTGGAGGGTTGAACAATGCGGATGCTTAAATCATTAGTATATTCAGGACTGAATAGGTACAGTGAAGCTCTTTGTAATCTCGACTGTGTATTGATACTGTTTTACCCTAGTCAAACGTACCTATTTAAAATGAGCGACATATAGGTTTCGGAAAATTTAATTCCAAAGAACTCAGGTCAACAAAAATGAAAAAAAATATTGCTTCCTCAATTGACTAATAATATTGTGGACTTAATGCGCTTTGAGGTAGGTCTCATTTTTAGGGTAACTTCTCCGCCAACGGAGTTATTGTGAAACACTTAATAAAAAATAGAGAAAAAATGTAAGTTTTTTTTTTTTAAATATTGTCTATTTCACAAAATAAATATAATATGAGAGTACTTTCAGTATTGCTACCATCTTCAGCCACAACTTAACAAATACGGAGTAGTATTATAGTATCTATTTGTTAAGTCATGGCCGAAGATGGTAACAATACTGAAAGTACTCCCATATTGTATATATTTTGTCAAATAGACAATATTTTTTGAAAAACACATGTTTTCTTTATTTTTTTAACGGATATCTTTTTACAATTCCTTACAGGAACCACTAGAGGTAGTGAGTTGGCCCTTCTTCGCACCATCTCTTCAGCTATTTCCAATGCTCCTTTTTTAATTTCTTCAGGTAAATTTGAGTTCATTATTAATTTGAGTCCATAATTTGTCTCCTGTGTGACACCAGGGATGAGTCTGTGTGTCAGTGTAAGACCCTGCAGTTCATCCCTTTCAACTGCCTCCATTTGATAACTGAAACAGAGAGGTACATTTAGGATACTTTACTTACCCAGGCTATACAAAGTTTAGAGGAAGTTAGGTCAGTAATTGAGTTTTCATATGATTTTCATGTTTTCCGACCCCCACAATTCCAAAAATAAAAACAAAACATTCCGTCTTTATGGGTGTATCTTTGAACAAGAAAATCCCGATAAAATGAATGTATCGACATGAAATTTATATATATATATATATATCTCAAAGGGGAGGCTCTACACAAAAACTGTAATTACTGCTGCTGTAATGAATATACAAGAAATTCCAAATATACATGAAAAGCCCTATAAGGTCGACACCTATTAATTTTCAGCGGAATCAGCCGAAGGGGAGGAAGGGGCTCAACTCGAAAAACCCTAATAACGGCCGATGTATGTTCGTCACGAAATTTAGTATAAGGATTCAGAAGTCCCTATGTAAGTCAACTATTAATTTTTAGCCGAAACGCTCGATTGGTTTTAGAGGGAGAGCGAAAACGTAATTGATTACTTCGTTCTAGAGGATTATCATTACATTATACGCTTGCAGACAACGTGATATTTTATTATTACTTTTTGTAACTACAGAACTTCATCGTCTGATGTATATTTTTATTGTAAAGTCCTGCAAGTTAAGAAAGATGTTTCGTGGTATACCTATAAGTGCAAGTGTAATGTTTGTTGGATTTGTAACATGAAATTGAGCATTTTCTAATGCTTAATACACCTTATTTATTGCTCTCTAATGTGTCGGGTGCACCTTGCGTTTGTGCAACATCACACGCCTATGTTTGTCGATGGAGCTCGGGTTCTGGCTAGTGTTTAAGTTGGCGGACCAGGGGTGACCACCGGTCGACGAACGTGCAGAGCAAAAAAACAAGATAAAAATAGTTTTTATTAAAAATGGATTGCTTGCAATTTACCAATAGGATCTTCAAATTTCCCGTGCGTCTGATTCCTAAATCAGCAATCAGCTGTTACTTAAATATACATGTACAAAACAAGTCATATTATATTTATTTAAATATACATGAATTCGATCATTTCATTTCCTTGCTCAAAATCTTCATTTATATTATACTTTATACTCTTAAAGCTGAGTTTATATGCGCAGTAAAAATGCAAAGCGCAGCAGCAGCAAATGCACGCTATTGGTTGTGAGTCATTTAATCCTAGAGGCACAGAAACCATAGCGTGCATTTGCTGCTGCTGCGCTTTGCATTTTTCTGCTCATGTAAAGTCAACTTAAGTATTACAGTCAGTGGTTACCTCAGGGGGAGCTTCTAGAGGTCCGAGTCTCCCAAATTAATAACAAAAAGTCTGCAGCGCTAACCACGGAAACTGCGGGCTGTGTCCCCGGGAGTCTATAACCTCACCCTCGTAGCCTAACTCCCCCCCCCCCCCCCCCCCCACAGCTCAAAATCCTGGCTACGCCCCTGCCCCAGCCCATCACACCGCTTTTTTCTGCTTCCTCCAGGAGGCTTAATACAACCTAATATGAAGAAGCACTTGAAAAGTAAAACAACAACAAAAAATTATATTGCTGTCGCGTCATGTAAATTATTTGAAATACATAAATTGAAAAACTACCAATAAAATTATGTAAAAAACTTCTATTAAAAAAAATAATCCATGTTTCATCATGAACATTTCTAAAGTTACAAAACTTTATAAACTGTTTTCTTTTTTTTATTCGTCTCTTTATACAATTTATTAAACATTTCAACAGAATCAATGTACATAAGACTTACTTTGTTACATTTGGAAATATTTTTTCAAGATTGGTCAAATAGTGGTAATGTGTTACAAGGAATGTGAAAGCTGGTTTTCGCAAAAGTTCTTCACAAAAGGCCCAAGCCACCGCCGTTCCTTCTTTTGTTGTTGTACCTGAAATTTTATTTCATGTATTAACCTTTAAGTAGGGAGGTGGGGTGTTCACAGTACCCCACGACATTAGTTGCTCTATATTTTTAATTAATAGGTTTGCAATCCTGTTGATCTTTTTGCTACCTTCCTAAATAACAGCTGTTTATACATTGAAGTGGCAATGGCATCAGATTTAACTTTCCTTGTTTATCTTTAGGATCATTTATTGTCTGTGGGTGCTCACAACACCCCACATCCCTACTTACGTTATTATAATATAAAATAGAATTTTTTGTTCGACTTCAGTTTAATATGTCGTATGAGAACTCCTATATAAAAATTTGACCTATGTCGGAACTATAAGGAAAAATAAACAGGAGCTTCATACTGAGCTAAGTATGATAAAAGGCAGGACAGAAAATAGCACCATTTTTGCCTACAGTAACCAGCTCACTGCACTTGCTTATAAACCAAGGAAAGGTAAAAATGTTTTACTCCTTTCAAGTATGCACCCAAATTCTAAAGATTTGGATGCATCGAGTGGAGATAGTAATAAGCCAGAAATAATTACATTCTATAATCTAACGAAAAGTGGTGTGGACGTCATTGACAAGATGTGGGCTACATATATTGCAGCTCGGCGATGTAAATGTTGGCCCCTAACTGTCTTCTTTAGAATCCTCGACATTGCCGGCATTAACTCTCAGGCAATATATATGGGCAATAATCCTACTACAAACTTGGATAGATCAAACTTTTTGATTGGACTAGAAATTGAATAGAGGTCTTTGATTCCCAAAAACATCAGGCTAAAGGCGGCAAAAATGTCCTGGAAGAGCACACCAGAACCAGCACCAAAATCAGAGCAGACTTTCCGGTAGATGTACTGTTCGCCCAAGAAACGCAGATAAGAAAACTAAGTTTTTTTGTTGTTCTTGCAAAAAATTTATGTGTATGAATTACATGAAAAAAATTTGTTCTGAATGTTTAGAGTAAGTGATAGGTACTACTTTACTGTTTGAATTTGTATAGTTAGCAACAATATATTTTATAAAAAGTAGTTTTTTTGTCTCCTGCTATCCTTTAACAATCAATTGTAACTTAGTTTAGAATTGTATATGATTTTACAATATCATATTTTTGATAAAGGTTTAGAAAAATAATAACTCAAGAAGAAATCCTATTAAAATAGTATCATTAAAAAAAAGACAAAATTCAAGCATTTTAGTTAATTATTCATTTATATAATATAGGTATAGGGTTTAAAAAATGAAATAGTAATATAGATACTAATTTTCAAAAACGCATTTATTTTTTACGATTTTTTTCGTTTGGGTGTTGTGAGCACCCCACCTCCCTACTTACGTTTGGGTAAACCACCTCCCTACTTAAAGGTTAAATATAAAAATGTAGAAAAAATATAATAAATAAATATGGATAAATAATAAAAATTAATTAATTACCAGTACATAATTCGTCAAAAATTATTAGGCTTGTATCTGTAAGATTCTTCATTGTATATACTAATTCTTTAATCTGGAAAATAACAGGTATCCTTTTAGAAGAACAAATAGTTATATTTTTTTCTGTTATATGAAGTATAGCGGAAGTTGCTTAATCGGTCATAAATTCTAGTTGAGTTTTCAATGGAATTTCGTGTTTCTGACCTACCCATTCCAAGAATGTCTGTTTGTGTGTGTGTCTGTGAACACAATAACTCCCATAGAATTTTGTTTGTATATCCAGAATCCCATAAGGACGACACTTATTAATTTTCAGCGGAATCAGTCAAAGGGAAGGGTGGACCTGGTAGGGAGAGAGTCTCAACTCAAAAACTCTAGCCAATGTAAGTATTGTATCGGAACGAAATTTAGAATGAAAATTGCGTTTTTGCTTGCTAATTTCATGAGAAATTACTTATTTTCCTAAAACGAGTTCTACCAATAGATAGAGCTGGTTGTAAGGGTCAACTAAAATGTTTAAAATCTAATGTCATAAATATTTATTTGAATTTTAGTTCTTTATTTATACTTACTTCAACTGTAAATGAAGAAGCTCTACATTCCATACTGTCTGCATTACCTTTTCTAACATAAATATGATTTGTTATCCTAATTACCGCCTGATCTGCGGGAACATAGCAACCCATCTAGCAATAATTGAAAAATAATTTATTAAAATAAATGTATTTTATTTATATCAAAGAGGAAAATCTGATGTAAATATTAAAAACTATACCTGCGCCATTATCTGAATTAGCGGGATCTGAAGAACGTAAACAGTTTTGCCACCCATGTTAGGCCCAGTGATGATGTTGAAGTTTTTAATTCTAGAAGCATACTGTAACATAAGTACGGCATATTTAAGTTGAATATTAGACCGTCTATATTAAATATTAAAATTAAATTTTTAAATATCCTGTAAATGTTTTTTTTGTGGATTTTTAGATGTATATTAACTTTTTTTTAAATTTGAATGAGAAATTAATATCCCAGTATGAATAAACTTAATTCATAATCTTCTAAAATCCTCCTCTGTGATTACATCTTTACCGAAAATGGGGAATCTCGTTCGCGCTTATCCCGAGCATATACCCAGGAAGTGTGCCGCCATCTCGTCTTCTTCTTCACGTCTGTCAAAGATGGGACGACTGTCCTTGACTCCTAGGGTGTGTAGGTGTCCATTGAACGGACCGTGTCCTGTGAGAACTCCAGTTAGTTGCCAAAGCTCGTTCCTTTTGAGGTTCAGGATCCCATTATTGAAACGTATATTTTTCTTTCATTTGTTTCAACAATTAATGAATGGTTGGAGAAAGATGCGAATCTTAGTCTATAGGCTGGTGCGTGCACCTTGCGACTTCAGCAACCAACGTTTGTATCCTTTCTTTACCTTACTTTATAAACTGTTTTTTTTTTCTTGTCTGCGTATGCTTATTTTTCTCCATGATTTCTCCAAAAGGTATCAATTCCCCTTTTTTATCCGGGTTCGGTATGCCTCTCTGAATATTCGGTATATTGGCTCTGACCTCATGAAGACCTTACTTGAACCTTCCTTGGCCAGTCTGCTTCCTCCGACTCACCGAGGACCCAATAAAGTACTGTCTTGTAATTTTCTAAAATGTTTAACTGATTTACATAGTCCTTCACTAGCTTTGATCTTATTTCAGAACTAGTAAGTCCTTGGAGAGTTGCTTAATCCTAGTCTAATCTAATCCCTTAACTACCAACTACCAACCTACGAAAGCAGATTTGTAGCCGAAAAAAAAAAAGTTGAAATACCACATTATTTGGAATGGGTCGTGTGGGCCGGAGATGGTCCATGATGGGATGTCGTGCCCCAGTAAGCTGAGTCGTCTCTCCGAAGGTAGGTCTCGTGTAGTCTGAACTGGAGGAAACCTTGGCCAGACAGGAGAGGTAGTCCAGTTCGGAGACAGACTCACAGAGCCGGTAGAGACACCCCATGTAGGCTCGCAGACTCTCTGTCAACTCGTACATCACACTGGACACAATATAAAGCTTAAGAACTACATGATCCATTTGAATGGACTTGAGATAGGAGAGAAATATGGTTCAAAGTGTTTTTATGTAGTGAGGACACTCTGTTTCCACCCAGATGGTGGCAGCACATGAAACAAACACCGCTTTTCACTATTTTTGATCTTGACTTCAAGTCCATCCTCTACGCACTCATCCAAAACTCTTTTTGTCCTAATGGTATCTGATTAATATAATGTTTTTGTCATTACTCTTTTAAGAAAATCCAGTTTCAGAATAAAATCCTCCAATGGATAGGAGGTTCAATGATGGTTTTAAAGTTGGATAAAAAATAGAAAAAAGTAGTTTTTGTTTCATGTTTGTAACTGCAACCCGTCTGGGTGAAAATAGGCTGCGCTTTGAATTTGGCCCACCTTGTGTACCAGTACAGACTTTGTAGGTTCAATTGGTTTTCGGAACCTTCCTGAAACATTTCTCTCATGATACTGAAGTGAGGAATCAACGCCCCCGCAATTTATTCCACTATAAACAATACTTTACTAGTAGAATGTCTTTTCAAAGTCTCAATATTGTCTTATAGTCCCAGGAATTATAAAATTTAATGGACAAATGTTGAAAGCTGGATTTGGGTTTTATACATGAACATGGAGGAGTGACCAGATCGGCACCGTTTATCCATTTGTAGGAACTATTTTTGTGATAGCCCCTCCAGGTTGTCCTCCACACATCCCTCGTTCAGACAAGGGAAAAGCAAGATTTTAAGTTTTATGAAATGAGGCTTCTAGTGATTGATCCTCTTCGCGCCTGTCTTGATTCTTATAACCTTCTTTTATAACCGGAAGACCATCTTGGCGAAAATCATTTAACTGTATTTATTTCCTGATTCAAGTCGAGTCGATTCAGGTGAACTATATAATATACAATGCAATATATACAGTCATTATTTTAAATTATTATAGCAAGTTGTTTGACATCGTTATGTTACCATGAAGATAGCCGATGTGGAATTTTCAATTGTTTCCAAGTTAGAACGCTCACAAAGTGCCATACACACCCAAAGATATCAACGTTAAAATGTCCAAAACGTATTAAAACATGAAATAATCTTCAAAACGGGATCTTGGAGTTTTTTAAGATTATAATACTTCCTTATACTGTTTAAATAGGACATATGATGATATCTAAGGTGACCAACTGTACTCCAAAAATACTGCAAAAGAGTCTTTTGTACTCCTTTGTCCTCCATTAATAAATATAAAAGTTGGATAGAAATATTTTCACATTTTAAACAAGACTATATTCCCCACAAAAATTTGAAATTAATAATTGAATTTGCTATGTGTTGCCCTGGCACTAATGCTGCTGTGGAGAGGGTATTTTCCCTTGCAAATGATTACTGGAGCATTGAAAAATCACAATTATCTGCAGAAACATTAGCTGCAGTTTTAACGGTAAAGTTCAACATTCGGAAAGCAAGTTGTTCTGAAATTATATAAAATAATAAAATTTCTAATATTTTTTTTATTATTGTTTTTATAGCCGAATGGTTGCGACTTAATGTTTTTTTTCACAACCCCAATCATGGTGATGGATATGGTATCCAATAAAATTCCATCCGTACTTTTGTAAAAAAAATAGTTGGTCACCTTATGATATCATACGCGGGGACATTTTATAAGAATGGAGTTAGTTGGAAAAGAATATTATGATTTTCATGAGAGTTAAAATAAAGTTTTTACTAAATTGATTATCCATTTTCCAAACGTGATAGCAGTATGTGGTGATTCATAAACGTTGTAAAAATAACGAATATGAGTAACACAATGTCGATTTTTTTGCGACCTTGCCAAGCCAGTATATCCACGATGGAAAACTATGATTTCAAGTTAGACTTGGAATGAGACAGAAGATCAGATAAATGATTTAAGTTATTTAGTGCAGGCTTTTTCGCTTTAAATTGACCTATATTCTTTCGCAAACTTTTGGAATCAGTATAGTAAAGTAAAAAACTTACACATTTGATATAAGTTGTATTTCCTGCTGTGCTCTGTGTATTCTCATATTGAAGCGTTGCATTTCATCGTTTGCCAGATGTATAGTACGCCCTTTCGCTCTCACCTTCACAATTAATATTACATTGATATTATTAATAAAATTGAAAACCGTTTATATAGTGATGTCATATTTATAATCACATTAATACATACTTCAGTGAAGATATCAGGTAAATCTTTCTGATCGAAAGCAACACCTTTAGGTTTTAGATAAACGGCATGAAACCCAAGATCAGCTGACTGGGACATCCTTAACGCTATTTTGTGTGCTTCACCTAATTTGGCAATCAAGTCTGAACATAAAATAAAAATAAATTATGTTATTCTTCGGGAAACAAAACACTATACATATACCAACAGCACGAAATGTTTGTCCTTTAAGAGTAATTGTCCTACAACTATGCAGAACAATGGAACACTTTCATATGGTAAAAATTGCCCAGCAATATAATAACAGCATTTCTTCAAAACAGAGTGACTTACCCATAACTTGTTCTATTAGGTTGGAATAAGTAGACCTCGCTACATCCAAAAGTGAATTCACTCCTTCTTTGATAGCAAAGCACCGCTGCCTCGCCGAAGCAGCAAACCCTTTCGTTGGCTTGGCATCCTCATGAATTACGCTACTGATTTTAACGAGGATATCATTGAACCTTCCATCGTACAAATCCTATAAAATTAAAAAATCATTTAGCACACTGATATACTATAGTCCTATTTTCGAGAGTTGAGGATTGGAGCCAAGGAAGGTCTTCTCATTGGTAGTAGGAAAGAGGCAAGCTTCCTCATTGGCTGAACTGTGAGAGATTCTCATTCGTAAAAGGAAGTAGAGAAGCTTCCTCATTGGCTACCGCCCTTCTACTGTTTTCAAATCTTAGAAATAGACTTATAATAAAAAAAATATACACAATACAAATGGAAAATAAATACGAACATCTCGTATAGAGAGAATATAATCATCTTCTATGGTATCTAAAGCTGTTCTAAGGCTTGGAAGAGCTTCAATGCAAGATTTCAATAAAAGAATGTATGTAGTTAAAGTTTCACATGTTTTTGATTCATTTTTGAAGTTGGGGGTTTTCGTACAAAGCCAAAGAAGTCTCTCAGCATCACAAAACTTCAGAAGAACAGTCTGAAAGAAAAGGAGTTATATCAATGAAATTAATATAAAGGGTGCCTTTATGCGCTACATTTGGAAACATTTTCAGGAGGTCAAAATGCGAGAAAGAAAACAAAAACAAATTCAATGTGGGATCAAAAAAAGCTTCGACAAGAAATTATAGCCAAGAAAAAACGTTTTGAATTAAAATGCAAAATATCGTGTCTTTATAATATTATGTCTTTAGACTTAATAACTTCCAATAGAATGAAGATGCCGAAACGAAATTTTATTATGTGAATTGAAAGTCCCTAAGTAAGAGATCTCTTGATTTTCAGTCAAAAAGTCCCAAGAGAAACATGTATTAAGAGAGTGGGAGGCTTAACTCTAAAAGCTTAATTACTCTCGATATTTAATGAACGTCAAGATATGGATTAACTTATTCGTAAGGAAGAAACCCATTGATTTTCAGGGGAAAGAGTGTTCAAAGGGAGAGCTATAATATATATATAGTATTATAATATAATAATAATTTATTATAAATAATCTGAGAAAGCATTTGACGTGTAAACATGTTAGCTTTTGGTAGGACCCAAGTCAGACCATCAGAGCGTGTCTCGTTGACGTGCGTAAGTGTGTGTCGGACGGTTGAGCGCGCAGCGCATACACTACACACTTCTTTATCTGTGATGTCAGCTGTTTTTGAGCATTTCTATTGTATTTTCCCAACATTATTGTCCATATTTAACTAAAATATCAATATTACGAACTATAAAATGATCTTTCGGTGAGAAACTCTTAGGTTAAAATGGCTTCGCTTTCGAGCTTAAATTTGTAACAATAAATAAAATGTAAATCTAAAAAAATATAATATTTAATATTTCAATATATTATTATATGTTATTATATAATATTGTTATTAATATATAATTATAATAACTGCTAAAAATACCGAACAGCTTATTTCATTTTTGAATGAAAAACAATCTACAAATGAATACGAATCGAAGCATTTCAACAACAAATTCGAAAACTACCATCGACGCTGTATTCTCGCGGTATTTAGAGACACTACAATCACAGTTGTATATAACTTATTTTAGCTATACAATAAATTTACAATAATTCTTGTGAGTACCGCGTCACTCACACATTTCCTTTTTTTTTACTCATTTTGACTTTCCTGAAGTTGAACACATATTTCAGAAGTAACACTGTATATTTACTCACTTTTTTTTAAAGACATAAATACGAATTTATAATTTTAATTGGGATGATCCTTTTATACCTGCAAATTGTTCAGAGTAACCTGGTCAGCGACAAGAGCTGCTACAGCGCACTGTCTCATATTGATAATTTCAGAGGAAGACCAAGCCTGCAAGAGACAGGATCGCAGCTTCCTTTTGCCTCCCAGCGTGACTGTATGGTTAAGAACACCAAATAAGGAGTATTTCTCTGGATTTATCATATCAGCATTGGAGAGTACCAACTCCAGACGACGGCATGATTCTAAATCTGTTATAGAAAGCGCAATATTTTGTAAATGAAATATATTGATAATTACATTTTTATATTTACATTACATTATAAATTATATTTACCTATTGAAACAATATCAGTGGCACTCTCATAATTTATTTTAAGCATTTTTGAAGAAAAAATCATATCATGTTTGAACTCAACGTATTTAAGTAAAGCTTCTGCCGCAGCTAATGTATAATATCTGAAAACAAATTTTATAATTTTTTAAATATAATATATTTATTTATTATATTATAATGAATTTTTTTAAGAACTTTCCCGGTTGAACACGAGACATTTTTCCAATTTGTGGAAGAGACAGGGAAAACGTCTCCTAAAATAAACAATAGACACAAATAAAAACAATATTCTTAACATTTATATTGTCTAATTCCAAAAATATATGCATATAGTGTACAGCTTTCTGCTCACGCCATCAGTTTTGAATTTTGTACTGACGATGGCATAAGGTAAAACTGGTACACTATCTACATAAATTTTTGTGGAATTAGACAATAAAAATGTTAAGCACGTTCTTTGTTTTTATTTGTTTTTATCAACACAAATCGCAAATATACATTCGGGGATTAATCAATACACGACCAAAACATAGGTTGGTTAGCAAAAATGTAATAAAGTTATTTCAGATAGTACTAGGTTAAATTTATAAATACAAATTGAAGCCCGAATGTCTTTATGAAAAAGTAGTTTTAAGTAAAATGGGAGAAAAAGAGCTGCAATTAAAAAAAAAATATCCTGAAACAATACCAGCCATATTTTTTTTTAGCCCAAGACCGAGGCCCTTCGGTTTTTTATTTGTGAGATTAAAAAAAAAAGACTTTGAGCACGTCGTCCTTCGGATGGAACGTTAAGCGATGGTCTCGAGTATTTATGATGTCAGGTTCTCCTCATTAAAGACCCCTACCCTATGTAAGCAAAATTTAGGCCTCTCACAGTAGAGTCGGGCTCATGTCCACCAGAGCGACGAAAGAGCACTTTGGTAGTAGGCGATATACCCTAACAATTTTGGGTTGTGTAAGAAGACCTGAATTTATAATAATAATATATATTATAATATTTAACACCTTTCCTGAAACACTCCCATCATCAGTATCTTTTATTTATTTGTTGATCTTCATTGGAATCAATGTTTTCCGTATATAGATCATATTCTTTCTGCAGAACATATTTTAGAATAGATATGGGCATAGACCTCCATGTTATAGTAAGTAGCCTGGACTAATGGTTATAACACATCGCATATGACCGTGCATGAGTCACAATATCTAACTGAGTAGAAATATATAAAAAAATACTCTTAATTGATTTTTTTTTCAGCTCCTGCAATCTTCTGATATGAATTTCTAGTTAATTCAACATACAACGAATACCAATCAATGATTCATATTCGTATGTACATGACTGAGGTTGTTGAGGTATGTGTATATTCTCAGGCATGATATGTTGTATAAAAATATTAGGTGGTACGCCAAATAAAAAAGATTAGGAACTATAGGCTTAGCCTATAATACTATTTTTAGGTATAATTGCGAAACTCACTTTTTAAGGACCACCATCTCCACAGATGAGTCCTCCGGAAGACACAAGGTTCTGATGGACTCAAGGCCCAGTTTTGCAGAAAAGTACTGCCGTTTTACTGTTATGACCGACATGTCGGGGAAGGTTCTTATAACAGCTGCGTAGAGCACTGATGATTTGGAGTCTTCGAAAGTGTCTGGCACTATTATCTGTAAGCAAAGAAACATTCCTAAGTGTTAAAAGCAGTTATGATAATAATTATCAATACAATTATTGTATTGAGCCGGATGTAAACTAGTAATTAGGATATTATGATATGTTTGACACAACGAAAGACATCCTCCATGTAGTCCAGAGTGTTTTTTTAGACGTACAATGTTTTGCACTAAAAGCGACGATAGCCTGACCGAGTCAAACGACTGAGTATAAACCGACTGGCACTTATTCATCTCTTAGCAAAACTCATGTTTTTTTTTTTTTTTAATCAGTCAAGTGCAAACTATATTTGCACAATTAGTGTTCCGTACCATCAGCCCCCCACTTAACTTATTAATTGTTAAACCAATGGTTCAGCAGTTATAAGGAATTAAACAATAAAATTGTTTATAACAATTGATCGCGCTAAAATTTTTCAATTCTGATCATTTTCGCTCAATGTACACCTAATTCCCAATGTTCATGATTTTTTCAAGATTTTTCTGAGCCATCCTTTTGGTGATAAGGGTGGGGGCAGGAATTGCAAGCGTTTTTCCTGAAAAATGTTTTTAAAAAATGCATAAAAAATATATCATATATATTGTTGAATTCGTGCTTCAATATTTCATTTGACTTCCTACACGATGCCTTTGAAAAAATTGTATACTTCACGTCTATAATTGGGCCACCACACTCTGTCTCTATGCTACATTTTAAATTTTCATGTCGAATAGTTTCAGAGAAAATCGCCTGTGAGACGGACGGACGGATACCAAAGTGATTTCATAAGTGTTCCGTTTTGCTAATTTTGGCACGGAACACTAAAAATATGTAACTCGCACGTGAGAAAAGTTTTAACAAGATAAGCCAAAACATGTTTGAAGCAGAAAAGTATAAAAAAATTCTATATAAGATCATAAGACTGGTTTACCTCAGCTGGATTGAAGACGTTTAATTTGGCCATGACTTTTTTATAGGTTTGAGAATCGCTAAACTGACAAAGCACTAGAATAGGGCGTCGGATATCCATCACTGCAAGACCTACTTCCCCCACAGCACAGCCTCGACCTTCCGTCAGTGCTGACAACAAATAAAATAACAAAAATATATAAAAATACCATGGCAACATTTATTAGTACATACTGCATTGTTATAGAAAATCCTCTTACCAACAATTGTGTAAGTGGGATCTGAGTCTACAGTTCCTACAGATTTCGGAGTTTTGCTACTGCTCAATTTACTAGTACTTGAACTAGCTTTGTTAATCGGTGTGGATCTAGACAAACCAGTGTAAATTAGAGTCAGATGGATAACATTCATTTTAATTAATTTCTTTGACGACCTCTAATAATATTTTTTTATTTCATGTATCATTACTTCAGGGTACAAGAAAGTAGAGGAATTTAGCCCCGGACTCAGATTATCTGCATCATAACAATAAATTAAAGGCAAGTTTTAGCCGGTACAATGGCTTATATCTATGAAGGCTTCTATTGTGTCTTATATTATAACGACGGTGTATTATAATAATGGTCTTTATAGTATCTTAGTGTAATACTATGTATTATTATGATGGTGTCTTACAACCATGGCTTCTATTTATTAAGGGCTTCTATAAAGAGGTCTTGTATTCACTATTGTGTATTACAGTAAAACCCCTCTGCAACGGACAGTCACGACACCAAGAAAATTGTCCGTTTCAGAGGGGTGTCCGTTGAAGAGGGTTTAAAAAAAAAAAAAAAAAAATTTCATTATATGTATGTAGGTACATGTATATATACAAAACGTTTAATCTGCTTTTATTCTTAATACTAGATATATAAACGAACAATAGATAATTACATAAAACACACATAATAATAGTTATTACGGATATTAAGTTAATAAACCAAACAGTAGGCATGTATGTGTGTTTCAAAAACAGCGAATTCTACGAATAAAAAACATTCAAAATTACATTTTTCAAATGAATTTTTTTTGTATGTGTCCGCTTTGGAGAAGTGAATTTATCTCTTGAGGACGAAAAATGGGTTGTACTTGTCCGTTGCGAAGGGGGTAAAAATGCATTGTTTTCCTATACTTCGGGCCGGGACATCGCAAAATTGTCCGTAAGAAGAGGAGTCCGTAAAGATGGGGTTTTACTGTATTAAGACAGGCTTCTATAGTGTCTTTTTATATTATAGTATGTTATTAAGAAAGTGTATTATAACAATAGTTTAATAACAAACTATAGTGGATACGTACTATATTTGTACATTAAGGCTTCTAAAGTGTCTTTTATTCCCTATAGTGAGTTATTGAGACAGCGTATTGTAACAGTTGCTTCTATACATTAAAGCTTATATATTGACAAATACACACTATATTGTTACGATGAAATATAATAACGTTCACAGAATGCGAAGTAAAATAATCTTCATTGCGATCAGGTTACATTTTTTTAACTGATCTTTATCTGTATAAATAAAGTTAAGTGTATGAACGTATGTTTGTTCCAGCATGGCGCCTACAACGTTCGAGCTATACTCATCAAATTTTTAAGGTGGCCCGGGATAAGGATAGGCTACTTGGCATGCCTGATTTTTATGAGAAGTGAGGGGCCGCGAAAAATGTTGCATCGTTTTGGAGTTCTTGATAAGAACAGTTCGAAAATAAATAGTACAATAGAATTCTACAGATGAAAAACTACTTTAAGAAAGGGAGGGGGGGATTAAAAACCCTGGCATGAGTCACAAACTTACTTAGTAGCGATGTAATGTAACTAAAACTTACTTATTTACGACAGAAAATAGATGTGGAGTTGTGATCTTAGGAAGTGCCTTCACTCGTGATGGAGTGGCGAAAAGATTGTCGTATCTTTCTAAAGAGGTAGTCGGCAATCGAGGCACCTTAAAGAAACTGTCTTTGTTCGAAGAACAACTCTCGCTTGATGGAGCTTTTTCGGGAAAAATAAACAAATAAAAAAATTATATAATAAAATACATTTATTTCTGTGTCTGTTTCATTCAAGAAAAAAAAAAAAATCTAGCTACAGACGGTTAATTTTGAACTGACGGTTGAGGCAAGCTAGGCAGCAGGCCGCCTACTTCCCCTTCTAAGGTCTCTCCCCTTAGTTTATAAGTAGTTTTTGATAAAAAGTTTTAATTTTACTATTTTATAAAAAAAAAAAAGGGTTAAAACTATAAGAGTTGCCTCCAGCCACGTATGTAACCATTTGAAATATTAAACCGATTTGTTATATTCTTATCTGCCAACATAAGATGAACCAAGACTAGGAGGTTTCCTGATATATTTAGGTTTGTTTCAATCTAACATTTAGTGTACAGTTAATAACATATTGGAATGTTTTTGAGAAGGAATACCTGTTCCATCTTCTTGTTTTTGTCCACATGTTTCACTTCTTTTGTCAGTCGTTGAAGTGGAGTCATCAGGATCGTCCAGATAAATGTGTCTTCGAAGTCTTTCAGGAACGGTGTTTATCCCTGAAGGACCCTGGAATGAAATGAAATAAAAAATGGCCAGCCCTGCTTATTTTACATCAGGATAGATTTTTTAAATCGTTATTCATTCTATCAGTAAATGATGTTCGAGCCATAGTTTCGTTATTATAATTTATTAACTAGAAATAGATAATTATGACTTTATTACAGCTACAGGCGAAGCTAGGATCGAATCAGATGGTTGAAATTCCCAAGGGGGTATTTCAAATTTTTTCCTCTTCCCACCTACCGCTGGTGGCTCAAGAAAATCTTTGAAGAAGAAGCCATCGCTAGCAGTTTTCCTGAACAAAAAAACAGTGATTAATACACCTACCTGTAGCAGGAGGTACAAGTATTATATATATAGACATATAGAAAACATGAGATAAGCACCTTTCTTTGAACTGGGAGAACTGATTCTAAATTTACTGATGCTAAAATTGTAGAAATACCTGTTTTGGGTTCTATCTTCTGTGGAGGCTAATTCGGAGCCATGAACTCCCAAAATGCTGACAACAGAAATAGCTTTGCCGTCTTCTGTTTCAAATTTCTTTACAGATGGGTTAGCACGTCGTACAACAGTTCGACCAGTTAAAGAAGATCCATCGCCTTGGAGAGAATCCTCCGGATCATCATTTCGAGGATTAGTCAGAGTTCTACCTTTCGCTTTCCTAGTTCCTTCTCTCACTTGAAAACAAATAATTAAATTATAAAAAAATAAAATTAAATACTCGAGACTAATGTTTTTAGTATGTGTACCTGTGTGGAAAAAAAATACGTCTGTTTTTCGTCTAGGGATATTTTTTCTTCTATCATTCTTACTAAAAAACTCATTTTTAAGGAAATTCATTATGCAGTACTACTACTATTTACACAATGCGGTAAGCCTTAGTAGCTGAATCACTTCATCAGAAACTGGAATTAATGTTTATTTCAAAAATCCCGAAATAAACATAAAACCAAAAAATCCAGTGATATTTTTTTCCCCAAACTTGGCAGAGCTACCACTCGACTTTCCACATATTGCCACCTAGTTTCATACATTCTTGAAGATTCGTCCGAAGAGAGAGTTATAATAATAATAATAATAGGCCTTTATTGACATTAGTTTAGATTTACAATATTGTGAGACAAATATATATTACATAAGACTAAATTAATCTTTTAAATAGTACATATTTCTATAAATTACAAAATTAAAAATTAAACGATAATATATAAAACAAAACATAAATACGTATTTTACTTATCACGTTACTAACTAGACATATGTATACATTTTTTTTACAATTATTTATTTCTGTATGAGTAACAATAGACTAGGTTATATTATATTTTTTTTTAGCGAGTAGGGGGGTTGTCCTTACGTTATACATGGACAGAAAGAACAGAGAAATGACCACCAAATTCTGATATCGGGTTTACAACTGAGTATGAACACCAATGGATAAAAACAGTTTTAATGACTTCATATTTTGCACATATGATTTATGAATCTCTTTTAGTAATCGCCTAGTTTTTGTGATAAGCACCTAACAGGGCTCTCTTTATTGATTTTTGATTGAAAAATATTGTGGCAACACTGTTATTCGGGAATTTTATGTTGGTAAGACATCTTCGAAAGGTTCACTTGGAGTTAGTTTTGTTTATCTTGTCTTTTACTTTGATTTAAACAATTATTAACCAATTGTTTTCCATTTATATTGGGAATTTTGAAATTTGAGTTCGTATTCATTTATCAGAAATTTATTTATTCGGAGAATCTGGGTACTTTTCAACGTAATATGGATCAGCCTAAGTACAGAGTGAGTACTAAATTATTTCTGAGTAATTTTAAGATGGTTAGTCTTGTATATATAAACTATTTTTGTTCTTTTCTAGGAAAAAGTTCTTATTGGGCTAGAGTGTGCACCGCCAAGTTTTGATGTTCGCGGAAAAGTTATGGGACCGAATGGCGCTAATCTACGATACATAACCAACGAAACTGGGGCTATAGTTACAATAAGAGGTAAAGGTTCGGGATTTATTGAAGCAAATACAGGCCAAGAGTCTCCCGAACCTTTACATATATGTGTTGAGTCAGTATCTGCATTTTTTTGCCTCATTTTGAAGTATTTTGCGTGTTGTAAAAGTACAACAACGAACATTATTAACAATTCTTTTATGTTGTACTTTATTTCAGGCATTCTAAATACGAGGTACTTCAAGCTTGTCGCCAACTTGCTTTCAACCTAATCGAAACAGTTCAACAAGAGTGGGCCAATTTTCAACAACAGCCACAACAACAACAAAGTGAACCTCAGCAGAATTATCTACAGTCAATTCCACTTCATTCTGAACGTAATAATTTACTTTTTATTTTTGTGTTTATGTACAAAACCCGTAGTCCTTTACATTAGAGCCTTCTTTTTTTCTCTTACCTTCTAGTAGAGCGTCATATCTTCCGAAATTTTTTCGATGGACTTATTATCTGGCGATGAATTTATTATTTTTTTGTCCACTGTTCTTCGACACATCGGATGTTGTGGGCAACTGTGATGAAATAATGGTATTTGCTCAGCCCTTCAGGCTTCAAAACAGAATCGCTGACTACTTACTTTTAGTCGGTTCTCCTTACATTTCGTAAGCGGAAAATAAAGTACCTCCACATCTGTGAAGATAGTAGACAATTAGATTCTCTAGAACAGCTAGAAAATAGATAATTTAATTATGTGAGCTAATACATGGGGCATGTTCAAATGCAGAATTGAGACAGTTTTTTTCTGTTAATCCCCAAACAACTGGATTTTGACGTTTTTTGGTGTTACATTATAGCTGTGTATGGTTTGGTTTCAGTGGAAGCGAGCGCAGCGACAGTAACACAGACCAGTGGTAAGCTGGTACCCTCTGGTGGAGGTCTTCAGCTTCAGTTGCCGATCTATAATCCACCTCCGTCTTTGGCAGTACCTCCACCTCCGATACACATTTCGCAACCTTCCATACAGGTAAATACAAATCCATGTTTTCTCAGGCAGAGGAAACTCAAATATTTCAGGAGATACTTTAAATGTTTTGAACACAAAGTTCATCATCTTAGTATCCTAAAATCAGGTTTTTAGAGGGCTTCAATGATACCAATTTGACTATGTAAATAGACATTTCAAAATTATGAAAGTTACAGTAAAGTTGACAAGCTTCGAGGTTAGGTCCTTGTGCCTTGCTCTTGTCAACCCTTGTCCCAACTTGGCAAGTGGGCCTTACCTCCTTTTGCCAAGCTACTTGGGAGTCCTAAACAAGGATTTTTTTACGCTGATAAAAAACCTAAACCTACGATCTTGAGCTCAGTAGACAAGTATGCTACCCCTGAGGTACTCGGGTCCTATGAAGGGACTGTTGAATGATGCTTCTTTGATTTAGTAAATTCATTGTGCCTTTAGCCAACACAGACGAGATTTAGGACTGCTTTCCTGTTCAACTTCTTAGGGGGTCTTAAATTAATTTTGCTCTACCTAGGATTAAGCCGCTTTGCTTTCTTCAAGCCGAGCTGAGTAGGCAAGATCTACTGGAGTCCTCATATTTTAATAAATCCGGTCTGGATGATTACTAGAGAATCCACAGTATTGAGAAAAACCCTTCCTCAGACATAACTAGAACGGGCTACAGACATAAATAAATACCGTTATGGTCTTGGTTGTAATTTCCTTTTCATCTAGTCTTTATACAGCCTCAACAAGATTGTGTTTTACAAGGAGAAAAAATATATATCATTAGACTTGTAGACATTTTTCCTGTGAAGATTTAAATGCGTGTTAATTGATCAACGAAATGCTAATAGAAATTTGCCGTCATTCAAACTGTCCGGCGCTTAATGTTGCCTGATAAACATTGTACCCCTCGCCGTACAGAGGGAGTACACTGCTAAGTACCCTGTTAGACGGATACTTAGTACCTCGGTATTCACTAGAATACATCCGATTCTTTCGGAATGAGCTTCATTCTGAAAGAGTCATGAAGTAAGAACGAGGATCCAAGATGTGGATAAGTACATCATTGAAACAGTTCGTCAAGATCCAGGAATCAGCACTTGGGGAGTTGCGGCTGGTATTGGTACGGCTCGTATTTCACGACGGAAGTTCTGCATAATGAAAAACTGCATTCATTCCATTGTACACCAGAATGGGGTTTGGAATGTTGCTGATGGCTTCTGAATAGTGACCATGGTGAAGGATATTATGGACCGACGAATCCTTAGGCCCTTCTCCCTGAACACCGTTGATATTATATTTTTAATTCTCTTAACTCTTAGTCTCCTCGTGCTTCTCATTGAATTGTGTATGATTTTATCTCTTATTTTAAATTTTCTGATCGGAATATTGCATATTCACAGGATTTATAATGAGGTATTTGTCATTTTTTCTCATTTTTATTTGTAGGTGAGTGTTGGAGGAACGCAAACGACTCAGAGTCAGATGACATCAGCAGAAGGTAGCATGGTGCCAGTGGCTGCAGGAAGTCAGCCTCCTCCACAGACAGCACCTCCTACAGCAGAACTACAGCTACAGACTCAACAGGTTAGCAAGATTCACTTGGATAAGTCGTAGTGTGTCCGCACTTCACTTGACCAATCCTTATATCTAGAGTTTTAACATTTTGGAAAAAAATCAGGTATGGCTCACCCACTTAAGCGCACGTTGAAGTGAAACTTCTTTTGTCTTCATTAACCACGCGAATTAAATAAACAAATAAATATATATATATATATATAGTATATAACCCTTCGATAGGTAGCGTTAAGAAGTTGAGCTAAATTTCGCTCAATTTTTGTTTCGCCGCACACCGTTTCAAGGTTGATAGTGAATAATAGAGCTAATGGACGTATATTATCAACAGAATTTAAGCCGATTGGCAATTTCTATATTTTTTAATATCCGATAAAAAGTCAAGAGGGCAAATAGCAAATGTGCCGCAATCTACAGGTTAGGGTTACGTCGTTACGTCAATTGTCCTTCGCTGAATACATTAATGACGTAGAATATGTGAGATATTGCCATGAAATAGTGACGACACGACATAGAACGTTGTAGTCTGCTGCACTGTTGCCCCATTATTTTTATTTTATTTTTTTGTTTTTAGATTTACAACTATCTTTGCGCATATTTCGATACGACGTGGTTTGGCTCTCTTTGGGCTTGCTAATTTTGAAATGTTTTTTAAACATTTCTTTCTGCGCAAGCAGTTTACCGGGTCACCTCAAATCCGCTATAATAGGGTGAGTGTTCTTCCAGCTCCCTTGTCGCAAAACATCTAATTAAGGGTCACATGCTACATTCAAGTGTTCTATAGGTGCATATTTACGGCGAAAAAGTCTTTAAATTCTAATATTTTTAACTATTTTAACGATTTTTTTTCTTATCAGGTTTACGTGAGTCAGGGAAATGGATTGATGCAGCAAGCCACACTGATCCCACAACAGCAGCTTCAGCAGACGTCACTCCTGGCAGCTTCACAGCAGCCTCAGATCATCACCCAGGCCAGCTATCCTATACAGGTTAGGTCCATTTACGTATTTGCTGTATTTTAATATATAAGGGCCTGCTTTTAATACAATTATGCTTAAGAACTTCTAAGCTGAGTAACGTGAACTTATTATGGACATATATGGCAACGCAGAATGAATAGGCCTCGGTCAACAGTCTCGGGACACACTTTGTCGCCACTCGGCGCATCTGCAGTTCAGTTAAAATTTCTTGACAAGAGCCAAATGAAATGTTGTATTCCTCTGCCATTTCACGGATGGTTAGGCGACGATTTGACGCACGAGAACGTTCACTCTGGCAACATGATCGTCGTTAGTCGAAGTTGATGGGCATCCTGAACGAGGATTGTCTTCTGAGGATGTCCGGCCTTCTTTGAGCCTCTTGTACCACTCATGACACCGTGATCGACTCAGACATTCATCCCCAAAAGCCTCTTGCAACATCTGAAATGTTTCTGTAAAAGTTTTACCCAACTTCACATAAAACTTAACACGAACGGGTTGCTCTTCTTTTTGATTCATTTAACAAAACATCACAACATAACCAAACAGGAAAAACTTGTTTCACATAAACGCCTGTTACTCCACAGCAAAGTAGGTTGTAGAGAATCTAAAAAAAACAGCTGAGCTCAGGAAGAGTCACAACAACTAATGCTGCCAACCGTACCGCTCTCCAACGCTCCGTTAGCGCGCCATCCCAAAAGTCCTGGAACGTTTTGATCATCCTCGTACGTTTAGCTCTGTGTAGCCGAAATTCCAAGAGCATCTCGGGTGTTCAAATCCACCAGGAAATTATCACAAAAGAAAATGACCCAATGTTATAATATATATTGAGTACGATTTATGTTAAATTGAATAAAAATCACTCTCACACTATTGATGGTGGGTGGGTTTTCTACCTATGTTATCCAAAGCCTGAAGGCCCATTAATATTTTACTATCAACTCGAGAAGCGGAGGATCCTTTCGAAGCTCTGTTTCCTCAACTCATCTGGGTGGAGGAACGCCTCATCAGAGATATGAATCACCTTCACATTGGCCCAGGATGTGTAGCGTGGTTTCCTCCATCCCTTCACATCTTCCGGATTCTGAACATGACCCATTTTACCGAGGGGTGCCTGCTAGGGACCCGATCACTTCTCTCAATGTCATCCAGGGTTGGTCTCAGGAGTTCTATTCCTGTCCAGTATTCTATTCAACTCTTTTGACTGGAGTCCATCTAACTAAATACATGGATATATTTCAAAAAGCAGTTTTATTTACTAATTATGATTAAAATAAATTATCATGTTCTTAATGTTCTTGATTCCAGTATATGCAGAATGGACAGATGGTTCTCGCGTATCCCAACGTAGTTCGACCAGTTACTGCTCCCACAGGTCAGCAACAGGCGCAGCAGGTGAGTTTTACATTTGCACTATTCCGAACCCGCTTTTGAAATTTGTATTTTTGAATTGAAAATTTACCTAATTTAAAATGAAATCATACATTTTCCTCGCTTTGTAAAATATAGGCTATAGTCACTCGACTGCCTTCCGGTTTGCTCTCAGCTTAAACTGTACTATTGTAATATTTGATTATATTCGTAAATAAAACTACATAATAAAAAAATAGTTTCTAGCTACAAATATATAGTTGGGTACGTACGAAGTTAGATTAAATATTTATTTTCTTGATGTTAAAGTAAAAATTAATACTTTGCTTGTTATTTGTGTGTTATTCCAAAGCTTAGATCTAAAGGAATCCAGCCTAGGCCCCTAGTTTTTTGTTTATGTGGTAGATGAAAAAACATTGAGCACGTTGTCCTTCGGATGGGACGTCATGTGATGGTCCCGAGCCTGTATGATGTCAAATACTCGTTAAAGACCCCCTACCTCATTTGGATGAGTACAATTTAGGACTCCCATAGTAGAGTGGGGCTCATGTCCACCAGAGTGACGAAAGAGCGCTCCGGTAGTAGGCGATATGACCTCGTAGTTAAAGCCCGGACGTGAGTCACAATAACTAACTCTAAATAAAGAAAAAATGTTTTTTCAAGAACTGAGAATAACAAAGATTGTTATTCATTCCATATTTTCATAAGTATTTCTAAAAACATTTTTATTATTATTCATATCAATTGATGAGGTTATTTAGGATTATGGGTAATCTGAAAATGTAATTTTTTGGAATAGTTTGGTTTATGCTGCCAATTCTAGACTTTGCAGCTTTGTGTTATGGAGATAGTAGGGAGTCGATATGGATATTTCTGTTTTTTCCTTAAGGAAGGCTCCAGTTAAATAAAAATATTGATATTTTTTTATTAGTTTATTTTAATATTCTGGTATGATTTTTAGGTGATGTTGGTTCAGTACACGCCACAGCGACCCTCAGTAGTTCCAGGTCGAACTACCGCCCAGAACACGATACCTCAGATAGTGCAGATACTGAATCCTCAGACAGGCCAGTACCAGCATGTACTTCAGCATGTTCAGCCTCAAATTCAGATGCAACAGGTAAAATATAGGCTTACGATTAGTAAAAACAATACATTTTCCATATATAGTCAATATAAGTAAGATGGGGAGCGACTACTAAGAAGGAAGCTCAGCATGTCTTCGGGAAAGGGATAAAGAGCAGTAGGTGCTTAGGTCCTTTGGCGCTAGCCAACTTTGTACTGGATGAGTGTAAAAAAGTTGACATTTTTTTGGAGGAGGTAATTTTAAGAAAAAAAATTTCATATCTTGGGTCCTATTCTATTTAGTTATGGAACTCGGGCCATTACAATATCCGCACACAAACACAATATCTGCATATTCGGATGCACTATAATATTTCATCTTTTAACAGCAACACAAGCAAAATTGGGTTTACGCATTTCGTTTTTTAAGAACATAATGTTCAAGATAAGATAATTTCTTAAAAAGGACTATATACCATGTTTTAGGGAGTGAAATATATAATAAGCCCAAATTATTGTTCACAAAAATGTATACTTTTATAGTTGGCGCTTGGTCAGGGTGTGGGTAACAACATGATGGGAGGCGGGGTATTGATGCCAGTGCAACAGCAGCAACAACAACAAGGCCAGCAACAACAGCTGGTCCAGCAGGCTATACAGTTTGCACAGTCTCCTGGTCAATCTCAAGGCATGATCATCACCACCCAACAACCTTCAAATCAACAACAGGTAACACACGTTTTGTTAGTATTGTGTTCATATGAATTCGGTTAAACTAATAACTTATTGTGTTCTAAATCCTAACATCTTACTTTAGATTGCAGTATCTCAGGCTAATCTTCAGCTACAGCAGCAGGGTGAAAGATCATCTCCAGCCAATCAGGTCAGACATAACACATCATTTTTTACTTCCCCCAGCTTTATAAAGTATAGGGGAAGTTATGTAATCGGTCAGAAGTTGAGTTTAAACCGTTTTTCCGACACCCTGATTCGAAAAATGGCAAAAAAAAAAATGTGTCAGTAAACGCGATAACTCCCGATATAATGAATGTATCGACAAGATATTTTATATGTTTATCCAGAAACGCATAAGGATGACATTTATTGATTTTCAGCCAAATTGGCCAAAGAGAAGGGGGAATTAGGGGGGAGGCTTGATCCGAAAACTCTAATAACTGTCGTTTTAAAGAATGTATCGACACAAAATTTCATATATCGCACCCCCAGTTCAAGACTATCGTAACTCAAAAAAGCTAGTTTGTGGGAAAACAAGATTTAAGATTTTTATTTTTTCTCCCTTTTTCTATATCTCTCTTTTTCTCTTCACGGGTCACCGACAGACTTGCTTTTCATTCATGTGATACATAAATTCAAGACTAGCGTAAGTCAAAATCCGATACTATTGCACTAAACAATTTAAGGGACATTTATTAATGTAATACTATTTTTTGTAAATAATAATAGTGACATATTACATTTTGAGTTGCAATACTATAGCACCCTATAGAGTTTACAATGAAGAATCTTAATATGTATGTAACTCAAAAATGAATTTTGAACTGGGGGTGCGATATGTAAATTCAAAAGCCCATGAGGACGACACTTATTAATTTTCAGTTGAATCGGCCGAATGGAAGAGGGTTCAGGGTAGGGGTTTCAACTCAAAAACACACCCGAAGATTTTTTCATTTTTAAGTTGTGCTGATGCTTACATTGTCTGACCTAGAGTAAAGAGGAAAGAAATATATTAGTAACTATAGTATAGAGTGATTAATTGTGTTATTAATTGAAAACAGATGCAACAGACTGTGGGATTGCAGCAACAGCAGCTACAACAAGGCAGGCCTCAACAAGGAGTGAAGAGGAGGTTCGAGCCCGGCCCTCCAGCCCCTGTCCCTCCTCCCACACTCCAGGTATGCATAGTTTAACAACATTCCATGAATCGAATAAAGAAAAATTCGGCAAAAATAAAACACGTTTCGCTTAACTGAGATTCCTTTTTTGGATGCTTGCAGATATCTTCAAAATGGTGGTTCTTAAGGTAAAATAAAAGAATTTCTTTTATCTTAACATCCAGGGCATTTTGATTAGCTTAAAAATATTTTTATAAGCGATTAAAAAAACATTTATTTTAGCTTAGGAAGAAGTGACTGTCAACAAGCAAAAACAAAAATCAGTTGATCGAAACGTAACCATGTTTTTTTCGAATTCTCAGAATTTCAACAATTTTTTCTCTTCGTTTTATTGAAAGTTTACTTTTAGAGTGTGAATAAACATCCTGGAACTATCTCGTAGGATCAATGACCCATATTTTTATTACTTAATTCAATTTTTTCATTCCTTATGTCTTTTAGAACATCTTCCCACCACCGCAGACGTTGCAATCATCAGTTACACTTCAATCACTGAGAAAAGGAATGGGGTAAGTTTTTTTTATTTTCTAATGAGTATGATGAGTTTAATTTTTTTTGTGAAACAAGGATATTTTTTTTTTTTAATTTTTCATATTGTTGTCTTATTTGTAACGTAAAAAGAAGTCACATTCAAAAGAAGCCAGTAAGGTTATACATACAGTACGAAGCGGCTGGACCATCGTCTCCGGAGTCTTCCTCAGATAGGTGACGCGGCGAATAACGAGTCAGTCGTCGTGGAGAGATCCGGATAGGACCGGTCCGACAATGCGTTACCAGTGTGCCCTGTGAACTAGTACCTAGCACCGAACCATGCTGTATTTTTTCTTCGTCATTTTGAGTTCAGCTGTTTGATTTCTTGTATGGAGGATATCTTTAAGAGTGAGGCGCTGCAGGATCTGTACTTCTTCATCCTCACTCTAGCCAAGTCCGTGAGGAGCCACTAACGCCAGGAACATGGAAGTTCATTGAACCTTTTCTATCTGAAGTCGTCAAGAACCGTTTCCTTTCTTGACTTGGGTCCAGTCTCATGTTCAATCCTGCAGCACCACACCCTAAACGTGGCGTCTCATGTTTGTAACTTAATATTGGTCAATTTTTCAGTTATTATTTTAGTTGTTCATTACCTGACAAAAAAGTCTAACTAATAATCAAGTAATCGCTATATTTATAAATTTGCGAACGTGAGTTACTATGTTTTATAATTAAATTAATGATATATATGTTGTATTAATTTTTTTTTTTTAGAATCTCTTATAAGATCTTCTAAAGTCTTTCCTTAACCCTTCAAATTCTTCGTTTTTCTCTCTTTCACAGTTGTCTGTTGGAGATTTCCTGCCATCTCGTAACTCACCATTTCTTCTTCGACAATTTTCTTCTGGACCTGCATCATCTTCTCTCGTTCCATCAAAGTTTTACGTGATTCTTTTTTCTGACATTCTCTCCATTTCAGCGAACCTTGCTGTATTTTTTCTTCGTCGTTTTGAGTAAGATTGGTTCTAGAACTCATCATTTCATTGTTTTGAACCTTGGCTCTTCTGGACCTCCTGAAATCTTCAGCGGAGTCATTTCTGATTTTCATTGACAATATTTTTTCCAGGTCTTGGACTGAATAATGACTATTTAGCTTTTTATTGTCCTTTGTGGTAATAAACGTACATGGACAGGCTTGAGTGACGGGGTGAGGGGGAAGACGTTGCTGCGATGGAGTGATTGGACGAGAGACGAAGAAGACTGATAATGGCTTCTTTAATAGGAGAAGTGGAAATGTTCTCTGTAACATAGCTACATCGCACGGAGTTGAACACAGTATTCCAGTGGCTTCATTTTTCCTTAGTGATTCATGTTGAGAGTTCAACTTAATTTAATTTTTAGGCTCTGTTTTTCTATATTCCTTTCTTGTTCATAAAAGTTGCATTCTCAACATCCTGATCAATGACATCTCCCACTGCACACTGTATTCGCCTGAAAACATTCATAATTTAACATATGATCAACGTTTTTCTATATCATTTAGTGCAAAACCAAGAATGTTTTATAAATTGGGATTAAAAACTTGTACAAGTTGTAACAAAGTCCTAGACAGTCACGAAAATTGTATAGTAAATGAGTCGTATATTTCCAAAGCCAGACAAGTTAAGGAGCAAAAACTTCCTCATCGCTAATATTCAATAATTTCTTCAATAACAATAGCATTTTACAAGAGCTCCATACTCCATATCTACTTCTTTTTTTCCGAGGGTTGATTGTGTCACCGCGGCCAGAATACGCCTGTTGTGTGCTGGTCCCTACAGCAGTCTTGTATCTTTAATAATGTCTAGGTTTCTGCGCAGGTTCACTCGATTATCTGCCTCGGTTCCGTTATGGCAGACCCGAAGCAGTAAAATCTGCTTTCTAGTGTTCCTATCTATTTGAACCGTTACTATCAAGAAAACAAATATATATTAATGAGATGCGAGTTTTTTTCTTTTCTTGTAAAATATATTTTAATTTAGAAGCTGGATTTATTTAAATGGTTTTGCGTAAAACGGACTGTACTTTCTTACCAACCTAACATTACATTGGGCAACTGTGTACTTTCCAATTTTTTAAGCAGCACTGTTTGGGTCATCGGGTTCACAATGCATATCGCATGTCAATATATCATTGACAATATTGTAATAATTAAGTAAACCATGACCGCTTACCAACTATTGATGTTTTACTGCCCTGTATAGTTTGTTGTTGTTTTTACAAGAAATGTTGCAGGCGGTGAGGAAGAGGAACATCATAATATAGTAAAGATTGTTTCAGACCTGAAGGCGTTCAGCAAGTTGCACGGCAACCGCCTCCTCCGCAACAAGCTCCTCCGAATCAACAACATCTGCCGCAACACTTGATTCAGCAACAGTTTGTTCAGCAGCAATTTGCTCAACAGCAACAGCAATTAGTACAGCAACAGCAGCAGCAGCATTTGGTACCTCAACAACAACAACATTTGGTACAACAGCAACAACCACAGCATATGGTGCCACAGCAACCGCATATGGTGACGCAACAACAACCACAGCATTTGGTAGCTCAACAGCCACAGCAACATCAGCAACAAGGTCAGCAGTTGCCTGACGAAGTCCAACAGGATCTTGACAAAGCGGCTCAGTCGAACTTAACGACAGGTAACCAGGCGGGTCTGCGACACATGCATCCTGCTTCATTTTTCGTAAATCATTGATTGTTTACAATGTTTTTATTTAGCTGTTATTTGTTTTGGAGCTGCGATCAACAGGCTATCAACGTATAGTTCTTCTTATTTCTTCACATATTCTCTTCATAATTTATTTAACACTCCAGCTTGCTATACTATCGTTATCATCCTATCCGTGATGATGAGTTGCTCTGGAGTTGCGGGTACTTGTCAAACATCCGTCATGAACCTGGTCTCCCTCCTGTTCTATTTCCTTAGAGCTGATCCATGGTCTCACTGCAGTTTTTATCCTATTCAAAGTGCTCTCCGCGCTGTCTTCACATCTGTTTCCATGCTTTCACTTTGTCTTAGACCCATATCCTCCGGAGCTTAGGGAGTTCCAGTTTTTTTTCACGATTGTTATGACAATTTGTTGGCGACACTCCTTTATCCCCACCCCATTATACAGCGACATTCCACCCTAACACTTCCCACCTATTCTCCCCGAGGAGTTCGACGAACATGGCAGAGGGATCTGCTCCGCGACTTATTTTTATTTACTATATAAGTTGGTCAGTTTTGGGGGTTGGGCAAACTTATATAGTTTTCAATGTTGTTTTTGTTTTGTTCAGTAGATGTCAAGAATGAAGAGCTACAATTCCTCATCTAATAATTTTCAGGATTATCTTTTTTTTTTTGGAACTCATAAAGAGAGCAGTTGTTTCTTCATTTATTTATTGGCAGATAGGAGCGGTGTCACTTCGAGAAAATGATACATTCTGATAAATACGTTAGGGAGAGAAAATTACACTGGGTTGAAGTCATTGTGTACGAAGAACAATCACTTTCATTCAATAATGGCTTTAAAAAAAAATGAAACTGTCGAATCGCGCTACTATTGAAGAACTGTTGGTCAAACAATGGGTCTAAAAAGGTGAGTTGGATTGCTACATAACTCCCTGCTCCCAAACTTGGGCCCTTCCCCAAGAAGTGTTGAGGAGTGTCACTGTTGAATTTTGCTCTTGATGTCTACCCTAATCATTGTTATTGTCATCATCAACATTACAAGACATTCTAGGGAATTATCTAAGCCGTTCGCCAATTTTTCTCACACGACCAATTTAATTATCCATATATCTACGTTCAAATGAGAAACAATTTATAAAATCTGACGACGACTTACTGAGAATGTACTTACACTGCTCGCCTAAGTTGTTTCAAATGCATAATTATTTTTATGTGATAAAATTTTGCTGCAAAAGCCACTGGTATGAATATATTCTTAATATAACAGTACGTTTGTTTTATAAAGTTAACCTTTGAGGGAGCTATAGTGTGGAAACAGTTTCTCAAATGGTTTCGAAAGTGGAATCTTAACTAGAACAGTGGGAAGACAGAGGCGAAGGTGTTCGATTTACGCAGTTTTTCGCAGAACACCACAGAACGCTACATATCAACTTCCAATTCCATGGAATACTAAAGACCAGGATGTGCGCTATCTTGGAATGCACCTTAACACACGACTATCATGGCGCCTTTACATCAACACGCACGACTCAGGCTCATAAACTGGAATATACCACTCAGAAACTCATGCACACACTATTAGTCAATAATACTTCCACTCTTAACCTACGCTTGCCCCGAATGGTTATGCACTAGCCACAACAACGTAGCAAGATTACAAACATTTTAAAACAACGCACCCTGGTTTATCAGGAATACCCAAATCCATCGTGAATTGGGAGTTGCTCCTTTTGCAGCCAACATCGAGAAACTCACGGAGCGGTCCACTATAGTCTGTAGCTCGCAAACTTTAATTTTAATTTCCACATTTTGTTTTTCAATTTGTGAATAGTACATAATATAGTACTGGTCATAAAAATTATTATTATTTTTTAATATAGCAGTCTAAGTTTGTTTTGTAGAGTTGACCTTTGAGGGAGCTATAAGGTAGAAAAAATATTTTTTTTAATGCTTTGTCTCAATGAGTGACTGTTTCGGCGATGGGACATTGTGCAGCTGTACTGCACTTGGTATCATCTCTTTTTGCTTTCCTTACAGGCTCTACGTCGGGACAAAGTGCATACCAGTTATGCAGAAGCATGGCATACAGTTAGCAGAAGGCATCCTCTTGCATCTGAAAGCGTTGCCCAATGGCCTTTATTTTATTTCTTTGTTAATAGCTCTGACTCAATAACAGTTTCTATTCTTTTCAGTTCTCCAGGTTAGCGTTCCTGTGAAGTCTGAGGCCTGCTGTCTTTGACCTTCTAGTTTTACCCATATCCCATACTTCTCTCATTTTCTTATCATTCCATGGCAGTGAAGTGACAAAAACTCATATGTCAATTATTGATGGTCTGTGCTTTATTGTTTCCAAAACGTCCATAAAAAATTCCGCACTTTCTGCAAGATCATGTAGTTCACAACTTTGGCAAAAATGTATATTTATTTACAATAGAAATAAAATAAGTTGTCTTCTCTGTTTATTCACATCCAGAGCCGGTTTTCAAAGCAACTGCGTCCTCGTCATCGGTACACTATCAGTTTAACTAAACAGTAAGCAGTACATGAAACAATGGGAAGACCTATTTTATTCCTATGATAAATCTCATCCCAGAACATCTTAATAATAATATCACATATATTTTTAGTTGAATTATTGACATTTTCAGTTTGAACATCTGCTATCTTGGTTAGTATTACACTCATAAAATTTTGTTTATCGATATTGTTAGCGAAAAATCAAATTTGATGTTTTCTGAAGTGTTGGAATTTTTGAAAGACGATTTTTTTTTTTCATTTTTGCCAATATAAAAAATAAGTTGTTTCCCCACTCCTTTATTTTACAACCAAAACTTTTATTGTTTCATCTTCAGTGGTACGTCATCAATGTAGTGCGACACCAACATTCACTGGTACAAACTGCACGAAGATGTTTGAAAACCGATTTCGGTTGTAAAATTAAGCAGTGGTAAAAGAACCTATCTCATCCCACTTACTATCATTTATAATCATATTTTTCTGTTAAGACAAAACTCAAAAAAATGGATATGGATCAGATCTGAATCATTGGAAGTTAATTGAAATTTAAATATTCTTGTTGTTAAAAGCGTTTAACAATGTTTATCTAGAAAATATTATCTTTATATATGCTATAACCTCATTCTGTTCATCAATAAATTAATATTTTCAGCATAATTTTTATTGGTGATGGAAAAAGATGAAGATATTTGTTCTCTTCCCGGAAGTCCCTCTGCCATATTCGTCTGGGATTGATGTGTGGAATGCTTTTGTTATTTCCTGAAAGTTTGGAGAGACATTTTCTTTATTTGTATTTCTTTACTATATTCTGTTTTTACATTTTTTTAAACATTTCTGTTCCATAACATATGATGTTCTTTCTTCTTCCAGGTTTCTGATATTTATTGATTCAAAAATGTGTGCTAATATACGTTTTTACTTTTTTTTTGTATTAATTATTATTATTTATTGTTTTCATCAGATGAGGTTAAGCCCGAGCAAGCAAAACGTGGAAGACCAGCTCAAAGTAAGTATTTAAGAAATATATTATGATGCTGTTCCCATATATACTTATTTTGTTCAGTTATATATGTATTTTTATTTATCATTTATTTATTTTTCTAATTTTTTTCTTTCTCTTCTCACTAAAATTAATTTTGTTTCAATACTTTTAATGTATGCCATGTATTGATACCATTAATGTATTATGCTCTATCGATTTTTATTAATCTATTCTATTTTCTTCATATTTATATAGATTCTATATTATATACATTCTTCTTTTTATATAGGCACATTTATTTTCGTTTATTTCTTCATTATTAAGCTTTTAATTTTAATTTTTTATTTATCTATATTTATTATTGTCTAGTTTTTCAGATGAAACTATGAATTGATAACAATTGTTGCAGATCTAGAAGGCGTATCAGAGAACACGAAGGGAACCAAGGTTGTCGACAGTGGTAAAGTTGGCTACTCAACTGCAGGGCCAGGTACAGAAACCTACCAGCAACAGGGTGGCTATCAACAACAAGCTCCACCCAACTATTCTATGTATAACGCTCCTCCGCCCTTCCATCCTCATCCCTACGGAACCTGGGCCATGCCCCAATAGGCAGCATCTCTTACACATAAATTTATTTTTATAATATTTCTAAAATGAAGTTTCCTAATCTAAATTTTTCTTCCAATTTATCTTTAAATGGAAGTTGTACAGTAAAATTTGCTGTCATTGTCAACTGCGGTAGGAATGTGTTACTGGAAACAAAAAGCCTTATTATTATTATTATTTTTTTACAATACTATTTTAAATAGTAAACATTAATTCAACAAAAATATCTACATCGAATGAGAAAATGATAATAAAAATAAACCTAGTCTCATTCATAAAAAAATTTCTATGATAACATTATGATAAATGAAATTTAGACTCTGTGGTAGCAGCCCGTTATATGAAGAGCCTTTTATTTTTTTCTTCAGCTTTATTACTTAATAATTGGCGCAATGAATAACAGGGATCTCATCTGGAAGCGCAGGACAATAATAACTGGCTAATATACTTGGCTAGAAAAAAAAAATATATAAAAGAGATGTAGAAATTTGCTCCTACCGAATATTTTTTACATTCTGCAACGCCCATTGTTTTTAATGACTGCTTCACTTGTGTTCCATTGATTTGTGTTTGAATCTCCCAGTTGTAAAAGAGAATTTTAAATAATAATACAAAAAAATATCTATACATGAGAAAAAAAATTTATAAGGGAAAAAATTACATTTTATTCACAATAAACTGTCAGTTTTTCTTAGTTCAGCCTGGGAGCTTATAAATTCAAAACTTGAATTAATGCTGTACTTATACATAGTGAATAAGTGTTATGGATAGTATTTTTTTAAATTCAAAACTTAGTGCTGCCTAAGTTGTCGCTGCAACGAATTAAAATTATTCATCAGTTGTTTAAAAGGATTAGGAAGCTCTGTTTTAAGAATTACTATTATTTTTAAAGTCATTTTAAATCTAGAATTTAATAAATATTTTATTGTAAATTAAACTCAATGAATTAGTTGTCATTCTAGTGCAAATTGAGTAAAAAAAACGAAAAGATCATTTTTTGTGTAATTTTTATCTGATAATATTGTATTCTTTCGTAAATTTTAGTTTTGTACATATTTCGCTCATAGGTTTATTTGAAAGGCATTAGAAAACTGTTGACCCAATTTTTCTTTTATTAATTAGATAATTTTTCGTTTTAACCTTTAAATGTGTATTCCCTCATAGCATCTCTTGAAAAGTTCCTGCTATATCTTGTTTATGTTATAAATTTCTTCATTTTTATGAATTATCTTGTTAACATCCTCATCCTTATATAAAATAAATGTTTATGTATATTTATGTTCATGAAGTTCATACCATATTTCTTACAATTATACATAATATTATATATACATATAATAAAATATTTTTTTCTGATTTAACAACAGTCTTAGATAACTGAAGACACTAATTATGTATCTAGAGATGCTCCTTTTTGTCACTTTGTTCTAAATATATATAATTTTTTGTTCTTTCTTACGATTCGTTTTTTTTTTATTTTATCCTATTCATTTAGTTATATATGACTACATATATATTATTATGACTCATGCCCGGGCTTCAACTACAAGGATATATCACCTACTTCGAGAGCGCTCTTTCGTCTCTGGTGGTCATGAGCTCGGCTCTACAGTGGGAGTCCTAAATTTGCCTAACCTAAATTTTTATTCATCTAGGATAGGAGTCTTTAACGAGGACGGCTCGCTTAAGTTTTTTTCTTTACCTTCCAGATAAAATAAACTAAGGGGCCTCGGCCGGTTCTTGAACGTGCGATCTTGTTGAGCTCATTTAATTTATATATATATATATATATATAAAACAGTAGAGTCCCGCTAATCCGGACGGGGACGGGATTCAAAAAAAAAAAAATTTTAATTTAGTAAACTCAAAATTTAATTTAGCGAGAGGTAAGTACGAAAGTAATTCAAAGAGAGGGTTGACTTGACTTAGTTGGCTACGATGAAAAAATGCCGACAAAGAAGACGGCACTCTAAATATTTACGCTAATATTTAAAACAATATTTTAAAATATTTATCATGTGCATTTTACAGCAAATTCCGTTTAATCTTATATTATAAATGTATTTTTATAAATAAAAACAATGTCTGTTTATTATCGAGACAAAATATATTAATATATTCTTTGTTTTTCAATTTTTCTGTGAATTTGTTTTTTTAGTTTTTTCTAATCTCAGGATTAATTGTAATATAGTTTTTAATATTATTATTGATTGTCTTATTTCAAAATTCAAGAGGAAGCAATTTTTTAATTTGTATTTCCATATTTATCCATTTCATTTTTTGAATATAATTATTTCATCTCAATACTTTGCTATTCAATTTTCATTTTTTTTTTTCACTGTAGCTGATACACTTTATATATATTCTTTTTTATATTTTTCAATTTTATTTAAGAAGGCTGGCTGAACTCCTTCCAATGAAATGTATTTTATTTCAAATGGAATAAAGATTATTATTATTATTATCGAGACAATATATAGGTTTGAACGAAGCAATGATTTCGAGTTCGAAACCCGGCGAGAGCTCTCTAGATGGGATGTTAAGCTATGGTCCCGAGCCTGTACGATGTCGAATACTCGTTAAAGACCCCTACACTACCCTAGGTGAATAAACCTGGATAGGCAAAATGTAGGACTCCCACAGTAAAGTCGGGCTCATCTGCAACAGATAGTAGGCGAAATGAGCTCGTAGCTAATAAAGCCCGGGCATGAGTCGCTATAATATATGGTTTGTAACCATGCAATCTATTCGCTCAGCCTACTACCAATTTTTATTGCTAACCTAATTCATCTTTCTTTTTTTTTGAAGTAGAACCGGGGTTACTTTGATCTTCCGGGGTAACTTTGATACAGCCACGTTTTTCAAATTCAAATCGTTTTGGCGGGCTCAATTCAGATCCTACTAACCCCCAGCTGGTTTCATAGTTACGAGAGTTACACGTAGAGTGCAATGCTCACATTTGCAATGCACATCACATTTTGCTCCAATCTCTCAGCGTCTCTGTTACGAGTAGCCTTCGATTTCCGCATTCGCCTAGGGTCGGGTGGTACACTTTTCGCGCCCTCTCCAACACTTAGGTCTTCCAAAGGTGTTTCTACCTTAGGTGGCATAGCAAATGAGATTATGCTGGCAAATCCAAGCAAAATGTGATGTGCATTGAAAATGTGAGCATTGCACTCTACGTGTAACTCTCGTAACTATGATACCAGCTGGGGGTTAGTAGGATCTGAATTGAGCCCGCCAAAACGATTTGAATTTGAAAAACGTGGCTATATCAAAGTTACCCCGGAACATCAAAGTAACCCCGGATTACGGAATACGTTTTACGATTCGTTAATTTTCAGCCGGTTGAGATCGGACTTCACATATTGCATTTTTAGAAGATTTATTTACCTAAGTGGTTAGTGAATAATCTGGTGAAATTAACTAAATGAGCGGGTTAGAAGCAAAGGGATGTAAGTGACAATTCGGCTGAAATTGAGATATGTGTGTTAACATCTTCCTTGACACCTACCCTGACTACTGGCTAATGATCAGAACGATTGTTAGTATACCAGTAATGCTATCTAGTGGAAAATACCTGAATTTACGATGTTACTAACTTTGAAGGTAATTATCTCGAAATTACATTTTTGTCACATCCCTTTGCTTCTAACCCCCTCAAATATAGTCTTTAATAAACTTTACTCATTTTCTGCGTTCTGGTATTCTAATACGTGAGCTGACGTCAGCATCCGCGAATAACATATTGTGTGGGAAGGAGCTGCTTTGGTAACTTGAACGCCGGATGTGTATTGGCCGTCTTTTGTAAGTAATCTTACTACACCATTGCTCTGAAAAGGAGTTCATAAACTTAATTTTTTAAACAGATAATACGTTTCATAGGTATAGGTCGTTAATTGTTATTTGATGTAGGCTAAATATGTTAACATTTAGCTAATTTCAGACGTAGCATTTTCCAGACAGAAATCTAAGTGGGTCAGTGAATAAACAAGCAAGTAGCAAGCATTTATCTCCATCAGTGGCGTATCCAAGGGGCTCAGAACATTGGAAATGGGACTACAAAGATGTTAATGCGTTTATATATAAATAGGTTTTACTTTAATCGCTACTATATATTAACTATTAAGCTTATTTATTCTCCTTTTATTGAGCACATGAGTCGAACAGTTTTCTAAACGATACAAACGTTATAGCAGGCTGAAAGATATTGTGGAGTAAGAGGGCGCCTTGCAGGCTTATATCTGGGAGGTTAAAAAAAATCTTTAGCATGCCGTCCTTCGGAAGGGACGATGTCAGTACCTGTAAAAGATTTCTTTTTACCCTAGATAACTAAACCTGGGTCGGTAGCCAGCAGATGTTATAGACACTTGAAACCTTTTGCTTTGTCTGCCAACGTTCGACCCGATATTATAAAGTGGTAAAGTTGGCTTTACACTTCTTTTTTTATATTTTCCGAGTAACTTTCAGGGTGAATGACGATGAATAACTCGATTTTGAAAAAAATGTGATTTTCTAATGCCCGGGCTTTAACTACAAGGCCATATCGCCTACTACCAGAGCCCTCTTTCGTCACTGTTGGACATAAGCCCGACTCTACTATGAGTTCTAAATTTTGCCTATCCTAAAATTTTATTCAACTAGAGTAGGGTGTCTTTCACGAGTACCTGACATCGTACAGGCGCGGGATCCGAAGAACGGCATGCTTATTTTTTTTTTTACCTCCCAGATAAAATAAACTAGGTGTGCAATGCATTCTGCTGTTTGCAAAAACTGAGCTGAGTCAGGCATATCTGTATAAAAACTCAGTTATCAGTAACTTGTATGTTCTTTATGAATATATTAATACTTTAAATAGATTTCAATGGATTTTTTCTAGCCTTTTTGTAGACAACAGCTGTTTTTGCACAAAATTCTTTTTACTATGTGATCTTTGTATGTTGAAGAATTTTTTATCGAAAAAAGTCGAAGATGGTACGTTAGAAGCACTGAAAAAAACTGCTCAAAAAAATTGGTGTCCGGTGGTAAACCGAAAAGGGCATCGCCCGGATTTTTACATTTGAAATCGAAAAATTCTATTTTGCGCGAGAATTTTGTCTCTCAATTGATTTCAATGGGGATTTCGTTTTTCGGTGATTATTCCTCAGTGGTATGTTCGATTTCAGATTTTTTTGGTAGTAAACCATCGTCACCGTGTCCACTACCATCGTGGCAAATTTCAATGTGATCGGTAAAGGGGTTTAGGAGAAGTCCGAGTACAACGAAATACATGAGTCGCCTAAGAAAGAGCTTCGTAAACTCAGCTCAACTAAGGACCTCGACCAGGTTTCGATATTATTATTATGGCGCGAGTATTGAACCTTCGCCATTGTACTACATAATAAACTACTACCCTTTCAGTGCATCAGTGTTCAAAATCATATAGAATGCAATACAACTCCGAATACCCTCCTCTCCTCAAATTAATGATTCCCGCGAAAAAAAAAACAATAAAATTTTCAATTTATTGCCTGTGGAGGTATCAGGAGACAAGGAGAAGGTAAGAGTAGTCGGGTCCAACGTCACAACAGAAGCAGAGTTCAAACATCTTGTCTGTGAGGATTCAGGTCAGGTTGGAGCTCCTATGGCGTCCTGATCCCCACATACCCGCCTTTAACAAACTGAGATATTCTTTGATGAAGAAAAGAAGAGAAGAGCAGCGCGAAAATCATTTGAATCATCTTGAACATTTATCGCGAAATTAATAATATTATTAATTCTTTCATAATATTTTGTTTGTTTGATGTTTTAAGGTGTTCCACTTCTTGGTCATTACACCTACATATTCACTTTTGATTGATACTATTGTTTGTCTCGGGACTATATCTACTCAGTATTTTAATGTTTTTTTTTTTTTTTTTTTTTTTTTTTTTTTTTTTTTTTTTTTTTTTTTTTTTTTTTTTTTTTTTTTACATACCTATATATACTACTACTTATATATATATATTTTTTTTTACATATGTATACATGATATTGTTATGTTTGTATATTTATTATTTATTTTTACTCTTGTTTTTTTTTTTTTTTTTCCTTAAATTTTTCATAAATATTTATTGTTACTCTTGTTTTTATTTTTATTTTTTGTAAATACTTATTTTTTTTCCTTGTTTTTTTTTTCTTTTTAACTTTTTTTATAAATCTTTATTTTTTCCTTTTTTTTTTTTTTATATATATATATATTTTTTTTTTTTCTTTTTTTTATCTTTTTTTTTTTTATAACTTTTCTTATAGGTATATATTTATTTTTCAATTTAGTTTCGACTAGATTTTATTAATGAGGTTCGCTTCCGTTAGAAATAATAGTGTCAGGTTGATATGCTGTTCGTCATCGCCGAGACATTGCGTGAGGGACCTAGGTAGGCCCAACCTGTGCAGATGTTGCAGTCTTCAAAGATATGTTTGATAGTGAGGGGGCTGTTGCAGATGATGCACTGAGGTGGCCTGTCTTTGGTGATAAGGTGGCCATGTGTGAGCCTGCTGTGGCCTTTCATAATATAAATTACAGAAAAAATATTTTACAAGTAATAAATAAGAATAAAATAATAGAATTTGGTATTTACTTTTTATTTTTTTTTTACATTGCATAAAGTGGTCGCGGCAAGACAAGTTCGAAAATCAGGCCTAAACCATATAGTCGAAAGAAAAATCCAAGTAAATACACTGGAAAAAAAAAAGTAGCGCACTTTGAAAATTTGTAACAGATTTTTGTTTTAGCAACATTTTTTTTTAAACAACTTTTTTAAGAATCTTAAAGATAGATAAAGGAAATAAGGAGACTTGTACAATAAAATAAACACAACACAAATTTTCAGATAGAATTAAAGAAATTAAATTAATTAATAACGATTATATATACAACATTTTTAACATTTGACATCTTTTGAGCGTTAACCGTATGCCCAATTTGAAATACAATTTATTGATAGCTAGATTAACATATATACTATATTACATATATTATTATATATAAGTATTATTATTATTATATATTACTTTACCCATCACGAATAAATAATAACTTAACTGGACGGTTTAGTCTCATGTAGAAAAGATCCTATATAACAAATTTTATCTTTTAACATGAACTTTAGTCCAAAAAAAGTGTAACAAACATTAATAACAACAAAAACAATTATAACAAAAATGAATTATGTTATCTAGTGAGGTGAAGCCACACTGATTTCAGCCGAATTTATACGTAACCACTCGAGATTTGCCGAAGCCCTAACACTTGTTAGTAACGAAATGAAACAAAACAAATATTTATAACATAACAGACATCTTAAAGACGATAAAACCATTCATATTATAATATAAAAACAGTTAATTTCTGTATTAAAAATGTTATAGAGCAATTTAATTTATTTGCTTGGTTTAACGTCCTCTTGTACTCTTAACTGGGGCAGAAAAGACGAGCTTTCTACAGGTTGCTGTCCTTTTCTAGCTTTAAAATTCATTCTCCCACTTGAATATAACGGCAGTTTTTTTCCTCCACATATATGTATATATTCAACACATTTTTAATGGTACAAATTAAGAGAGAAAAAAAAACGGGGACCTTCAAATTACGAAGCGGCTGTTTAAGCCACTATGTCATGAGGCTCATATTATTAATATGTAAGCAGGATTACCAACCACGTAATAGGAAGGCTTTTGGTCGATAAAAACAGATTCGAGGTCGTGTAAATGAAAAATTCAAAAATTGGCCAACGTTTCTCGGTAACCATTTATTTCCATCTTCAGGGCCTTATAATGACTTGAGTTTGATGTGTATGGTGAAGGTGTTGTGAGTTTGTGTGTTAACACCTTCACCATACACATTCACTCAAGTCATTATAAGGCCCTGAAGAAGGAATAAATAGTTACCGAGAAACGTTGGCCAAATTTTGAATTTTTCATTTACACGACAAAACCTCGAATTCCTTCTACATTGAAAATATACTGTCGACTCTATTAATCATTAACTTCTGCCAGACTTTCGGCAAATGAGTGTGCCTTCTTCAGAGCCTATATACATATATCAGTAAGGTTATATAAGCTAAAATTACGTAAAAATATAACAATAAAAACGAAATTTTAACTAAACGAAACCAACATAACAGAAAAAAAATTAAGATAAAACAAAATATATTACAATATTAATCTCCTGAAAACATATCATTATCTTTTTAAAAAATATTCTGTTATGATTTATGTTTTGTTTAGTTAAAATTTAGTTTTTACTGTCTTATTTTTACGTAATTTCAGCTTGCAACGGGCCCTGAAAAATGCACTCACAATCAGTGCCGAAAGCTTGGCAGAAATGCTTGAGGTTTGTTTCTATGGACCACAAGCATGATCTCTCCCTTCCTATTATTCATAAAGGATAATAAATAAGTAAATATTTAAAACAATCGAAAAATACATTGAATACATAAATAATAGCAGAATAAATAAAATGATTAAACAAGAATAGATAACAGTAATAATAATGAAGGGAAACTCAGAATTGATATCTAAACTATACAAGAAATCTTTCAAGATAATATTGAAAACATGATGGAAGATCCTATTATAATTTTTGATAATAAAAATAAACAAAACACGAGACAATTAGTGTAGAGTCTTACAGAATGATTCGTATAGAAGTGTGGTTGAACCCTCATTAATTATCAATGAAGGAAGCTGTCTCCCGCCAAAATATCTATCTATCAAATATTGCAAAAAGAACTTACACTCAAACCAACAACTTCTATGTGAAATCAAACGAATTTTTTTTAGTAAACTCTAGTGAATCGTTGGTTTTTAAACATACTCTTTTTTTGTTAAATTTTGAGAACACAGACGCGTAATTTTGTATAAAACATAACTTGCGTGTCCTTTTACTATACCATACCTCTCTCATATACTATACCTCCACTTTTACTATACCATACCTCTCTCATATACTATACCTCCACTTTTACTATACCATACCTCTCTCATATACTATACCTCCACTTTTACTATACCATACCTCTCTCATATACTATACCTCCACTTTTACTATACCATACCTTTCTCATATACTATACCTCCACTTTTACTATACCATACCTCCATTTTTACTAAAAGCATTTCAAACAAACATTTTACAGGAAAATTTGACTTTACCTAACGAAGCAGACTACAAAAACATGTTTCCCATTGACATATTTTGAGTGTAAAAACCCACAAGTGCACAATTATTTTTCTCACAACTCATTTCATTTAATGTTTAAATATTTGAAAAAAAAAAAAATCAATCATTTCATTCAATTAGTTTTAAATTATCCGGTTGCACGTAATTAATTATGCATTGTATTACTTTACATGAAGCTGATTACGTGCGATACTCAGAAAAAGAATAAAAAGCTTCTCCCACTTCGTCCCTCTTAACATCGCTATCTTTCGCCTCTTCTAAAATGTTACTTATCACCGATATTTCCAAGTTTAGCGAAACAATGTATAGAACAAAAAATATTTGAAATAAAGATATCTTTCACATTGATTCATTAACTTTTCGACGAAGGATCAATAATAACTGAGAAACAATGAAATAACCAGTGATTTTGAAATTCAAAATATGAAATTGGGTAGAAATATTTCGGGTGTTTGAGCAAAGGGCTTAAGTCATCAAATCTAAATTTTAGTAGGAGAATTTCTGAAGGGTTGAAAAATTCCTGCAAATCAGGTAAAACACATTTATGTTACTTGAAATATTGTTTCAATAAAAGTATTAAATTTAAACAAAGTAAAATATTCCAACAATCAGTTAAATTTGGTACATAGTAAAAATATTTAGATGCACTTGTCCTTTGGATCACAAGACTTATCCTGACTTAAGCCCTTTTGCATAAACACCAGTATGTCCTCGTGACGATGAAATAAACATATATATTTAAGGTCATCACTTAGGGTTGATATTAACTAAAAAAATATTCAATAACTTTTTCTGACTCCAAGTAAACTCCACTCTGTTCAGTGATTCTGAAACAATGTGTATCCTAAAATCTAAAGGCATGAAACCTAAAATACCACTTGCATGGTATTTGTGACCTAAAACGGATGAAACCGTTTCCCTTTTGACGTGACAACGTCTTATAATTTGGTAGGCCAGCACCCCATGTTCGAAAACTGCGTTATGTTACTTTCGGGTAACACGTAACACACGTATCGCGCATGCGCCGAGAGAGAGACAGCTGTTACTACTAATACAGAATATATATTATATTATTCTGAGCTCAAGGTCGTGGGTTCGTAACCCGACCGAGGCCCTTAGTTTATTTTATCTGGGAGGTAAAATAAACTTAAGCACGCCGTCCTTCGGATGGGACGTTAAGCGATGGTCCCGAGCCTTACGATGTCAGGTACTCGTTAAAGACCCCTACCCTAGGTGAATAGAAAATTTAGGGTAGGCAAAATTTAGGACTCCCACAGTAGAATCGGGCTCATGTCCACCAGAGAGACGAAAGAGCGCTCTGGTAGTAGGCGATATGACCTCGTAGTTAAAGCCCGGGCATGAGTCATAAACCCTAACCCTATATTATAGTACAGCTGTTACTTTCTGTATATACAGATAACCTAGTTACCCAATATTATTATTAGATATATACAGATTAATAATATTAATAATAAACTCGTTTTTTAACTATTATGCTTATGAATGTTTTCTTTCTATATTGTTTTTAAATTGTTTCAAGGTTCAAAAATTTTATTAAAATGATTTGTTATATTTGATTTCTGACACTTTCGCTATCTCGCAACTCAGACGATGTCACGCTCATTTCGCCACACAATCGGAATTTTTCTTCTTATTTTTTTCAATAAAGATATAAAAGTTGCTTTGTTCAATTCATTTTATTTTAGTAAATATTTTTTTTTGTTTTCCTGAAGTTTTTAAAACTACACTTGTAGTTCCGGTAAGTAAATGGATTCAAATATAAAAATCTAAGTAACTATTTTTTTAGGATGTTAGGATAAGGGCTACTGTGGGATGGCCCAGGCTGGGTAGGGATGAGAATGAGGATGAAAGGGCGGAGGAGCGTTATATATAGGATAGCTGGATCCGGGAGGACCCTGTTGTTGTGGATAGCCTCCTTGTTGCTGGTAACCTTCTGTGGCTGCACCAGGACCTGGACCTGACCCTGAAGATGAGAAGCCTCCTTTACCTGTGTCGCTGGCGCCCATCTTGGCTCCCTTTGTAATCTCTGATCCACCTTCCACATCTAGAACAATGTCACATAATCATAAATCTATTCACATTCACTCTGCCAACTCAAGCCATTTCAAAAATTGTTTTCTCTCCAAACTTTGTGAGAATATTCCCTTAGTACCTCTGAGTATTTGTGTAAAATTTTAGATTTTTATATATACAGCAGCTAAAAGTTAGCCAAAAGCGTGATATCTGCTAAAATCGCCTTTTTCAATTCTAAATTGTGCGAAAACGAAACAAAAAAAAAAAATTTTAGAGTGGGAATATAAAAACCTAAAATTATAGCTATTTTACAAAAAAATCCCATTTTTGTTTTTTGATTTAAATATTCATAGTCATTTCCAAACTGAAATTATTTTTAAAAATTACATCAGAATTAATTTATTACTTTATTAATACTTTAAATAATTTAATATTTACTTTATTAAGATATAAAAAAAATATATATATATATATCTGTGGTGTTGGAGTAAAGGGGTATATGTCAGTTTTTCTGTTTTCAGTTTTCAGAGAACTCCCAAATTTCTCAGTTGTCCCCCTTTTCACTTCCTTTTTTTTTCAATGATGTCATAAGATTCTGACTTATTTCTCTTTACCCCAACATAGAGATCACCTATCTAAAGCAAGTTATGACTTGCTTTAGATAGGTGTTACCCATTTTCACAAAAAATTGACATATACCCCTTTACCCAAACAGCACAGATATATATACCTACATACACATAGGATTACTAACTTAATTTCTTGAAAACAAGAAAATTAAACAACAAAAATATTAAATTATTTAAAATATTATAAAAGTAATAAATTAATTTGATGTAATTTTTTTTTTTTTAATTGGTCGTTTGGTCAAATAATGTAATTTAATGAAACAAATATAAATAAATAAATTATTATATAGACAGGGACGGTATAATCCTCAGTTGTCCTAATTTTCTTAATATAGGTTAGGTTAGGTTTTATGACTCATGCCCGGGCTTTAACTACGAGGTCATATCGCCTACTACCAGAGCGCTCTTTCGTCACTCTGGTGGACATGAGCCCGACTCTACTGTGGGAGTCCTAAATTTTGCCTACCCTAAATTTTTATTCATCTAGGGTAGGGGGCTTTAACGAGTACCTGACATCGTACAGGCTCGGGACCATCGCTTAACGTCCCATCCGAAGGACGGCATGCTTAAGTTTATTTTACCTCCCAGATAAAATAATCTAAGGGCCTCGGTCGGGCTACGAACCCACGACCTTGAGCTCAGAAGTCAAGCACGCATACCACTGAGCTATCGGCGCCCTCTTTTCTTAATATATTTCAAGCAGAACAAAATAAGTTATGCAATACAAAACCCACTAACTCCCAGTGAAACTTCTAGTATAAGATATAAAGAGTAAAATTACTAAGTGTAGGTAAGTCTTACTTTGTGCTGGTTTTCCTCGTTTCGCCTGGTCAGATTCTGAATCAGCTGGAAACAAAACAAAAAACAACTAAACTAGCAACAATAATACTAATTTTCTAGACAGAATAAAATAAGGACCGATATAAACAATGTTTAGTGAAAAAGGGGTTTAAAATAAAAAGAACTGGTACAGTCATAGTTCTTGTATGGTCTCCCAGGTGTAGTCGCACCAGGATTGTAATGTACGGCTCTGAGAAAGTTATTTACGTTCGTTCGCGCCATAACTCCAGAACGCATGATTTTCATTCTCAGCTAATCCAAGTAGAGGGGATCCTTTTCATTGCCAGTGATTCATCGACAACTTTTTTTATTATTACTTATACATAGGTACATAAGAATTTGCACTCCTGAAATCCTGTTCTGGGGAGTATGTTTGATCGGAATATTATGGTAGGTTGCGTACATCTTACTAACCATCTGAGCATATAAACTTAATTACATATAAATCGATTAAAATGTGAAGGGAATCCCTTCGTTGCTTACCTTTAATAAGGACTGGTTGAGAGGGGGGTTTCTCCAGATCCTGTTGTGTCTCTTCCACCTGTTGCTGCTGCTGAGGTTGCTGGGACGGTGGAGGTGGAGGCGGCGGATGTGGTGGCTGCTGATGAACCATGATCTGCTGTTGTGCAAACTGAACCAACTGTTGTTGTGTTACTGGTTGTTGTTGCCCAAACCACTGTTGCTGTTGTTGATGTTGAATTATAAAGTGTTGTTGACTAGGAGCTGCTTGTTGCTGAGGCGGCGGTTGTTTTATAATTTGTTGGACAGCTTCAGCTCTGAAACAATATTCAAAAGATTGGTCCCCTTTCCCTCAGCATCTACAAATTTACCTAAAAGGACGAAAATGGGAGGACAAAATTTGATAAGATTACTGATTTCGCGCTACGCTTTCAAATTCGTAATTTTTTAAAAACAAAAATAGATTATAGAATGTTTTCCTTAGTTTGGGCCATAAAACGTTTGTTTAGATTCATCAGAAGCCAATATTTGTGACCGTTCGATTATAACTCCTCAACTCTTTTCTTTATTTTGTAAGGGGGAAACAGAAGGGTAATTCGCTCTAAATACTCGGAGTTATTTTCGGTCAGAAATATATTACACAGTTAGTTATTGTGACTCATGCCCGGGCTTCAACTATGAGGTCATATCGCCTACTGAGGGCGCCAGTAGCTCAGTAGTATGCGTGCTAGCTTACTAAACTCAAGATAGCAGGTTCCAAACCCGGCCGAGGCCCTCAGTTTACTTTATCTGGGAGGTAAAAAAAACTTAACCATGCCGTCCTTCGGATGGGACATTAAGCGATGGTCCCGAGCCTGTACGATTCAGGTACTCGTTAAAAACCCCTACCCTAGATAAATAATAATTTAGGGTAGGCAAAATTTAGGACTCCCGTAGAAAAATCGGGCTCATGTCCACCAGAGGACGAAAGAGCGCTCTGGTAGTAGGCGATATGACCTCTTAGGTATGCTTAGGTCCCTAGTTGTACACACCAGCCCTCTCAATACATATATATCTGCTGATTTTCCTCCTAAATTCACAGAATGTAATTAAAAAGAAAAAAAAAAAACTTACCCCACTCCTTTTTTAATGGATTGTAGCGTAGCCAGAGAAGAAATAGACTGAGGAGAGGGCAATATGCTCTGTAACAAAGAAGAAAAACATAGATATTTCAAAGGCAATTATTAAAACAGAAACATAATAACACGAAAAGACTAAATATACAACAAGCAAAGCTTTGCTTGAAGAAAGGCAATATGCAATGTATAATAATTGTATAAAATATAATAATTATTAACTTTTACTATCTTATTACAGACAATTCACAAATTAAGGCGTTACCTGCAATGTGGGAGGAGGTACAGGAGGCCCGGATTCAAATTTCCTCTTAACCCCTTGCTGAGGTCTCGTTTGTTGCTGCTGTAAAAAAAATTATAAATTGCAATATTTCTTTAAAATATCTGAAAAATCGAAACTGGTAGGATCATCTGTATTTGGTGACATATTTACAATACAATTCTGACCTGAAGCCAGACAAACTGAAGGAGAAAGAGTTTATCACAGACGAAGGACCAAAGTGCAGCTCAACCTCAGAGGACAACGATCGTTATTTTTTTTGTAATTTTGACTTAAATGGTCAAATTATGAACACGATTTATTTTAAGATTATTGTCAAAGACTTATTTACTTGGTGGATCTACTTGTCGCTTGTTGATAATCCACACTACAGTGATTAATCCTTTTTTTTTACTATTTTTCCAATTGTACACGCTTCACGACCCAGCCAATTCAAAAAAAAACTTAATGAATTCAAAATTTGAGCGAAAACACACAACTGACTTTATATAAGTAAAAATAACCATCTTAATCTTCTTACATTAAAAAAATTAAATCTACACGTATCTTACTAGCTGTACTCAAACACAATTTTATAAAAACAGTTGACTAAATACTCATTCTTCAGTTTATATAAAATTTTATTATTCTAGAATATTCCATAAATTTCTATTGTTCAGAATTTAACTACCTATTTAACTTCTGGAATTGTCTGGAACGTATGCGAATGATAACTTGATCTACCTCTACATTTTTAGATGAGTAACAAACAACATTAAGTACACTAAAGAGCAGAAATAAAGCTACTTTTAAAGACGAAAACTGGTCACTTCAACAATAAAATGATATTAGTAGTGAACAAGGATGTTCGAATACTGTCACGGATATAACCTGATCCTGGTAAATGTTGAATAAATGAAATTACTTAGTAACAATCATAAATCACCAAATATGAAATATAAGAGCTGATTTGAAACAGCTTAAAACTGACTCAAATTGTGTATTCCCAAATAACATAATCATAATTATATAAAATAACTTTCTTCAAACCAACCTGGTGAGCTGGCGACAATTTCTCGTCATGGTGCTGCAATTGGAGACTAGCGTGAGACAGTGTAATCTAAAAGAGTTGTTTTAGATATAAGAAAACAATAAAATAATAACATCAATAAAAATGATTAAGGTGCAGTTGGAGAGATTAAAGTTGGTCCTTGAAGTAGATCAGTGTAAGGGGTACACTATGATTAGTTCAGACCATCGGGCCTCCACTATTTTAACATCCCTTATCTCCTGGATATAAGAGATGATTATTTAATTATTTAGAAAAAATATGTAAATATTTACTAGAGAGACTGCGTCGAGTACCAAACCAAAAACAAAAACAGTTACTTTTGTAACAACCCAATAATTTCAACTATGTATACATAATAGATGGCACACTAGATCCCGTCCTTCAGACCTCTTCGTCCCCTCCCATCGCTCCTCGACCTACCACAATTCATTTCTTATCCAGGCCTCTCTTTGGAACTCCCTGCCTCCCCCAATCCGTCACTCTCCTTCCGTGGCTTCCTTCAAATCTTCACTATTCTTTTTTGTCTTGGTCATTCTCTATTTTTATTATATTTTTGGTTCATTTTACACAATTTATATATTTTGTCATGCATTTATTTATTTTTTATCTTATTTTATTTTGACTATTTTTATTTTTCTTCTCTATCTAGTCCCTACTTTCTAAAATTAATTGTATTTCAAACCTTGGCTGGGCATCCTTCCTTCTTTTTTATAATCAACCATCATAGTATTATGCTCGGTCGATTTATGTATCTTATCAATTTTATTTTTTTTCTTAGATATATGGATTTTCTTTTTTACTTATTCTCTTTTATTTATATAGATACTTTTATTATTATTATTTTTTTTTTTCATCATAATGAAGTTGTAAATTTCATGTTTTTTCCTGTTAATCGTTTGTTTATCTATTTTTTTAATTGTATAGTTTTTCTCCAATGTAGCACTAATTTTTATTTACCTATCTTTTTATTTCTTTGTACTGATACTATTTTTCATTGTTCCTGTTCTTTACTCTATATGTAGTATTTATTCTTAGGGGACCTCGGTCCCAGAATAATAAAATGTATTTTCATTTTCATAATAGAGGTAGTCTACGGAAAAAGGACATTTCAACCAAAATGGCGTTTTGTGAAAATATAATCCGTCAAAGAGAAGGGGGCTCAACTCAAATATCCTAATAACAACCGATGTTATGAATTTATCAATACAAAATTTAGTATGATGATTCAGAAGTCACTATATAAATCATATATTGAGTTTTAGTCCAAACGGTCGATTGGCTTTGGAGGGAGAACAAAAACACATTAGTTTAATTCGTACTGGGGAAATACACTGACGGTGATACATCTAATACTTTTTTTTCAATATATTCGACGTTAATTCATATATTTCTGCAAAGGAGGCCTAAAACAGGTTCTTCTATTCATTTATGTGTTGAATCAAGAACAATTCTATCTTTAATTTATGTACATTATTATTGAATGTGTTGGGGTATACCAACTATGCAGTAGAAAACACATTACAACTATTATATCTCTTTTAAAGGTACCTGAATCCGTAATAAATATACAAAACTAATTCTTTCAAAATTGCTTTCACCATAACCAGAGAATCAAAAGAATTCTCCGGAAAAAGGGCACATATATGCTCATTTTACATTTCGAAAAATGAATAAATTTACCTGTTGCTGATTTGAAGGTTGTTGTTGGGTGGTGATGATCATGCCTTGAGATTGAGCAGGGGACTGTGCGAACTGTATAGCCTGTTGGATCAGTTGCTGTTGTTGCTGGCCTTGTTGTTGTTGTACTGGCATCAATACGCCGCCTCCCACCAAATTGCTGCCAACACCCTGACCAAGAGTAAACTGCAACGAGTCTCCATCAATTCAATTTTTAAGAGACATTTGGTTATTTGATTCTTACTGATCTCTTGAAAAGCTATGACTACTAAATAAAAACAAGGTTGAGTGACAAGTGGAACCAGAAAAGAAAATGTCATTTCGAGAAATCAATGTTTATGCGGTGTCTTGGTTGTAGAAATTCAATAATTAATATATGTATATATATTAAAATCAGTAATTAATGTATCGTTATGTATCGTTCTATGTGATAGACGATCTGGCATTCATTAGTATTTTATTTTAGAAACATTCAGTTTACAAAACTTCCAGCGTATTTGAAGTTAAGTAAAGAAAAACATTTGAAAACATAAAATCGCGAATATATATATAAATTCAGAATCTCCCCACACAATCCACAAGTTATATAAACTAGTAAAGTCCTTATTCATCGAAATAATTGGCGATCTACCGTACAGTTTGTATTGCTGTTAAAAGATAGATTATAGTATAGTGCATCCAAATATGCAGACATTGTGATTTTGTGCGGATATTGTAATGACATGAGTTCCATAACAAAATAAGATAGGACCCACGATATGACATTTTTTCCTCAAAGTGACCTCCCCCCCAAAAAATGACAACTTTTATACACTCACTGAGTAGAAAGTTGGAAAGCGTCAAGGGATTTAAGCATCTACTGCTCTTTATCCTTTTCCCGGAGACGCGCTGAGCTTCCTTCTTAGTAGTCGCTCCCGATTATACTCATACTGACTATAATAGTATAATGTTATACTATGGAAAATGTAATGTTTTTACTAATAGTAAGCCTATAATTTACCTGTTGCATCTGAATTTGAGGCTGAACATGCTGAAGTACATGCTGGTACTGGCCTGTCTGAGGATTCAGTATCTGCACTATCTGAGGTATCGTGTTCTGGGCGGTAGTTCGACCTGGAACTACTGAGGGTCGCTGCGGCGTGTACTGGACCAACATCAACTGGCACAACAAACAATGAAACTACTATTTCCATCCCAAATCAGTGACTTTAAGTTTAACATTTTATAACTGAATATAGTCGGGGTATCTAGCAAAATTTGACTTCGAAATTCCCTGACTTTTTCTTGTTTTGCTTTCTTATATCCATATGTATAAGTATTGTAATAATGCGAAATCGAGGGATTGACCCCGAAAACCGGGATCGAGTTTTCAACGGGTTTTTACGATTCAAGATGCCTTGCATACGTGTTGACCATTTTCGAGATGATGTCAACAATTTCCTCTTCATTCCACACTGGCGTTACTGGTTATAAGAAAATTTTAATTTACGCTCTACAGTAAGAAAACCGCTGACGCCAACATCTTTCATAACGTAAGAACCAATTTTTCGATAGACCGAACCATTTTCTGTTTATTTGTTTTGGTATGAATTGAAAAACTTCACGTTTGTTGATGTCTGGTGTCATGGCCGGGCTTTAACTAAGAGGTTACATCGCCTGCTACCAGAGCGCTCTTTCGTCGCTGGGAGTAGTTATTTATGACCTAAACAAAATTATTTTCAAATGAAAGTTAAAGAGAAAAGTGAAAGGCATCGTGTTAAACACTAAATCGGACCCAGCCACTTCAACATGTAGAACTCTTCATCCGGTCTGTAACACAATGTCGAGGGCGCCGGTAGCTCAGTTGTATGCGTGCTTGCTTACTGAGCTCAAGATCGCGGGCCCAGGCCCTTAGTTTATTTTATCTGGGAGGTAAAATAAGCTCAAGCATGCCGTGCTTCGGATGGGACTTTAAGCGATAGTCTCGAGGCAGTACGATGTCAAGTACTCGTTAAAGATCCCTACCCTAGGTGAATACAAATTTAGAAGAGGCAACATTTAGAACTCTCATAGTAGAGTCGGGCTCATGTCCACCAGAGTGATGAAAGAGCACTCTGATAGGAGGCGATATGACCTCGTGGTTGAAGCCCGGGCAGGAGTTATAATAACTAACGAATACAATGTCAACAGTTTACTTTTTTTTATTTTAAACTTATTCTAGGAATGTATTCATGATTTTTAATATAATCTTATTAAACAAAATACAGAGAAAATGTGAAAACATACCTGGGGCTGTTGTTGAGCTGCAGAAGTACCAGTGATTGATCGACCTACGTTGGGGTAGGCGATGATTTGCCCGTTACTAGCCTGCATGTACTGAAATCAATAAGGGGTCGGCAATATAATAACATGAATGCAAAGGAAGAAATCTGTTCCAGAATTCACTGGTGAGCACAGTGCAGTAACAGTCCGAACACAGAAATAATAAAATTGTAAAAAGAACATGTCTTTCTTTATTTCTCTATATTTATTCTCTATATTAATTTTTTGTTGTTATTTATTTTGAAACACGACTATACAAAAAATGCACGACCAGCGGCTGGGTTGACATATGTACGTTGAAAAAGAAATACATGTATTTATATATATATTTAAATCCTCATCCATCAACACAACTCCACACCTTTGTAGATGATACTGCTATCCTCTCACTGCATCCCGACCTAGTCCTATCATCCAGACACTTCCAAGAACACCTGATATCCTTTCAGTCCTGGTACAGAAAGTTGAGAGTGAAGGTGAACAACAAGAAGTCAGTTCACATCGTCTTCACCCTCTGTTGAAAATATACCTGCCTTCCAGTGTACCTTAACAATAATCCAATCTCTTTAAAAAACTAAGTCCACTATCTAGGCCTCATACTCGACAAACGACTAACTTGGAACCCCCACACGAAACTGAAAAGACATGAAATGAACAGACGTTATAAACTGTTACTAAGAGTACTAGACAAAAGATCTAAATTAAGATGAAAAACAAAAGACTTATATACAACGCAGTATTCAAACCAAGGTTTCCCATCTCCAGCGCATCCAATCCCTTCCATCCAAAATCCTTCGTACAATAGCCAATGCGGGTCCGAGGCTTGGACTATCTCCAAGTCAGATGAACAACACCTTCTGGTCTTCGAAAGAAAGATCCTCCGCCGATATGGCCCAATACGCGATGGAGAAGACTGGAGACGACGCACGAACCAAGAATTATATTCCCTCACCCAGGAACCAGACATTGTGAAGGTCATCAGGCTGGGAAGACTCAGGTGAGCCGGACATGAGGCCAGGATGAGCGAACATGAGATCCCGAGGAAGACGATGTCGGACCAGCTTTACGGAACAAGACGCGTCGGGAGGCCGAAGCTGAGGTGGCAGGATGGTGTGGCGAATGATGCGAGGAGCCTGCTTGGGGTCCTACACTGGAGAGCAGCTGCACAAAACAAGGATAACTGGCGGACACTGTTGGAGGAGGCCTTGACTCATTAGTGGGTTGTCGCGCCGTTGTGAATGAATGAATGAACTTTATTACGTTTCTCTAAAACTCTTCACACCTTAAAACGTACCTTTTGTTACTAAAATTGCTAAATCTAAGTATAAAAAATTATTTTCCTTAGTTCCTACGATAATCCTCTAGTTCGTGCCTTCCATTCTGCCATATTTCCCTAACGACAGTTAAGCGTCAATGGCCTTGAGACCTCGTTAACAGCACCAGTGGCAGTGATTAGTTACAAATAAAAGTAACTCATTGACTAGGGATTGTCAACAAATGGCAATATTAACAGAACCAAGTGTCCAACCTGAAGAGGATAGCTGGCCTGAGAGATGATCTGTGGTTGCTGAGTGGCTGCTAAGAGCTGCTGTTGAGGGATGATGGTGGCTGGCTGAAACATTCCACCTCCCTGACTCACGTAAATCTAAAACATTAAATAATTAATTATTACAATTTAAACATGAAAACAACAATATATATTATCTAACTTGCTATACCCACACAGTACAGCCATCCCCGTCCACATGAAATACACTCCTTTAACTTTCACCGGCAATCTAACACACAGAATACAGCGCCCTTTAAACAGACACAACATCTATACAACTTACACATCACCCAAATCTCTGGGAAAATTCATCTTCAACGCCAAGGACAAGACAGACATACTGGAGAGAAGAGGGGTATATAGTATTCCATGCAATGATTGCAATGCTATATACATTGGGCACACAGGAAGAAGGTTTAACATAAGATACAGGGAACACCTCAAACAGACAGCCTCCAATAACTCCACGTTCTACAGACATCTCACAAAAACAGATCATCAACCCAAAGACCCACATAAACCCAACATACTACACTTGGCTTCTAAAGGAAGGGAATTATCTCTGTTAGAAGCCATTGAAATAAACAAATACACATTACAAACTACTCAACGAACAAACGGATTTAAATCATTCCCCCCACCTCAATTTGAAACTTCCAAGATAGACTTGGCTAACTATTATTATGCTCTGTTCACTATCAATAAATTAATGTTACAGGGATGCAATGTGTTTTTATTTCATTTTACGGTGATCTAGTAGTTGTCTGTTTTTTTAGTTTTTAGTGATATAGGTAATAGGTTAATATTGATATATATATATTATTTAATTATTTTTTGGATTAAATTGTGATATAGTATGGTACTCTTCCCCTCCTACCCCTCCCCGCCCCCCTCCCACCCTCTATCTTGAAATTTTTTCAAAATTTTACCACCAGTCATTATCTGTATCCTGTACACGTGACAATGCTCTAACCAGCGAAATATATTGTGTATTTTATATAGATATAGTGGAATTTTTTGACTTGTTCTAAGTGTTTTTATTCAGTAGTATTAAAATGTTGATTTCAATGCAATCTGATTACCTCCTGACATAGCTACTATTTTTATTTTATTCTTTAACCCCGTTGTAGCTATATTTGCAACAAACCCTTTATCCTTACAAAAATAATTAGTGAGTTATTTTATAGAAAAAATGTTTGGTGAATTACCAGGAATATACTTCTTCAGATTGAATTATTCGCAATCAACACTCAAGTTTTTTGATTTGCCTGAATATCAATAAGTGCCTGAGAGATCAGAATCCAAATATAAAATTCCTTGTCGATATGTTCATTCTATCGCGTTACGGTGTCTACAGGCTTTTATCCGTTGTTAACTTCCCAGTATATAGGCAAGTTATTATAATGGGTCCGAAAATAGAAATCAAAATGTTCAACATATTTTTATGTTGCAAAGTCACAGCAGTGTAAGTATGTAATTTCCGAGTTCATTTTGTGCAGTGAAAATATAAAAATCTTACAATTTTTCATTTTCGCCTATATATGTGCATCATTCGCATATCAATTATAAATCTATGTATTTTGTACTTTTTTGTGTTATTATTATTATTATTGATATTGATATCATGCTGGGAAGTTTGCTGCGTGGACCTCAAGGGCCGCACTTAGTTACAAATGCCAACTTTGTAGAGTCCAAATACACGGCTCAGTAATTCCTCTGATTTAGGGTGTAGAGAGGCGAAACACACACATCCGAGAACCTGCTTGTTTATTTTTGATTTAAATGCGAAATTTCGAAGGTTTGACCGATTACTTAACTTCCCTAATACTAATTATATAGAAAGGAAAGTTAAAAAAAAAAATTAAAGTTTATCTGTACCACAGAAGTAAATTATGTCACAACTACCATATTTTTGAGGAGAGCCTTAAGAAGGTTTAGAGTTTTCATCTTCATAGCTATCTATATAAATTATTATTTAGCTTCTGAATACATCGTGTTACTTTAAACATTCCTAAAAAATTTATGGAATGTGATTCGATTTAGCTGAGTTTACCAACGTTATGTCGTAATGATTGAAACATTAACCGATCTGTAAAACATAAATATATTTGGGAGACCGTAAGGCCAACCAAGTGTTGTTCATTAATCACACATTTAACAATTGAAGTAACAGCTGATCTCAAATCAAGGATATCCTTCCTCCGTCATAAGATAAACTATTAGTACTAACTCCCATGGCACAAAAGGTATCTCATCGAACACCTCAAATTTGAAAGGTGAAAATAATTGGAAAAAAAGGTACGCCCGCCAGACTAGTTGAAATTTGTTAACTGCTATTTTTAATGAATTTTTGAAATTAGCTAAAAGAAATGAATTTATTTTTTAAAACACCTGCTTGAAATTTACATAATCTATGGTAAACAATGTACAGTTTGTGAAAAAATTTGTCTGGCTGACAATTTCTGTTAATTAACATCTAACAGACCTTTTCTTATAAATTATTTTTTTCATGAAAGTACATTTTGGTTTTTGTTTTAAAATGCAGTTTGAATACTCCCCCATAAAATATTGCAAATTAAGAAAATTTGCTGGCATCCTAGAATTATATTTTTTAAATTAAAAATCCAAATAATCACAAATTAATTTTATATTATACGTGCACTTTCCTCAAAATTGCACGTCGTAAAGTTTATAATTTTGTTATTAGGGCCCTTTTCGAAAACTACTATAAAAATCAAAATTTCATAGAAGGCGAGCTAAAAAACGATTTTTACAGGAAATGTGGTAAAAGTAAACTTCCAAATTTATCTTATAACATTTTATATTTAATTTTCGATAAAAATTCGATGTATTGCACTTTAGCTCCGAGGTTAGATGTGTATAATTGGACTCATAGAAAGATAAATTGCAATTGGAATGGTATTTAACTTTTTTGCCATCTCAGATTATAACTGAAATAAATCGAAACAAGCCGCAAGGTCAAACCTTCAGATTCATGAGGCTAACTATACCTGTTGAGTCTGTAGCTGTAGTTCTGCTGTAGGAGGTGCTGTCTGTGGAGGAGGCTGACTTCCTGCAGCCACTGGCACCATGCTACCTTCCGCTGCTGTCATCTGACTCTGGGTCGTTTGCGTTCCTCCAACAGTCACCTAACAACAGGTACAATACTCGTTAATACTCCTACCAGAGATGTGTAATTGGTGGCTTTCTTCTCCATGGCTTATCAGTTATGCCACATTAGGTCTTAAAAGTTAACGGTATATAGCAAAATTGACCAACGTTGATTATACCAGGCGAATCAGAAGGATATTCCGAAAGGAATGCACAAAATTGAACATGTTACACCACTATAGTTTTTTCTCCTGCAGCATTATCTAGTATACTGTACAGAATTTTTCTTAACTAAATACGAGACATCAAAAATCGGACCATTGAACAATATTATAAGAGGCAAAAATATACTGGTGTAAAATCTGATCAAAATAGTGAAAATATTGACAGGACAACCCCCTTACTCTTCAATACATCTCTGGAGAAGGCTATTAGGGGCATGCACACGAACCCTAATGGTACAATTTATAGCAGGCTCCCTCAGCACCTCGCATATGCGGACGACGTGATGATTACCTGACAGACGAAGGCTTCATGTAAACGAGGGCAAGACCAAGTACATGAGAACCACGAGGAAGCAAGTAAGAGACAGGGAACGGCCCTACTAGATGGAGGATACGGTCCAATGAGAGCTGAAGAACCTGGACTGCTGGCCTTCGTGAAGCAGAGTACCAAGGTTGATACTAGAGGGGCAACCGGGAGGACAGAGAAGAGAAACACCCCGCTGGAGGGCGGCCTCAGAACGATGGGTGTGAGAACGTGGAGACGGCAGGCTGGGGACAAATAATGGCGAAAGATCGTTACGAAGGCCCAGATTCTACTAGGACCATAGAGCCAGGGCATTGAGTAGGTTAAATGATGACGAAGACCCTGAGAATGGCAGAGAAATATTTATTTTATTTTACAAATAAAATCTTACTCGTACTGGAATCTACTCTACGTATTCTTCTCTCCCTGTGAGACGGAAATTCCGATCTCTACTTCATCGGACAATTGCGCAATTATTCTTTCAATTCTCTTAATAGTAATTTTACACATTTTTAAAAAGCTTTTGCGGAGAGCTTTTTTTATTTGCGGGGGGTCGTGTCCCCCCCAGTTAAAGCGCAACTCAATTGATCCGCCTCAGAAAAGTAGTAGAGTTTATGTTTATTCTATTGGAATATCCATCTGACCAAATTAATATTCGGAGAGTAGATCTAGAATCTGTTTCATACAGAAGAATCAGCTTGTGGTCAGGGAACCACCCTTTCGACACCGAATAAACCTTCTTCAATCCCTAAATAAATATAACGTTTATATATTATATACAATAAAAATTTAAACAAAATACGTTTAGTTTATTCCTTTATGACCAGAATTATAATATAATGTTATCCGTATAGGAAAAAGTAATTTTTTCCTTTATGTGCCGTTCAAGAGGGCCACCACAGGTCTTATAACATGTTTGAAATTTTCTTCATTATTTCAATTATAAACTGGAATGTAATTGAGCAAAGAAGAAACATTTCATGGGTTGTCAGACTTATTAAAAATATGTGCTCACCAAGTTTGAACCAAATCAGAAAATACTTTATTCTTATACAGTAAGTGTATCAAATTTATACCGTGCACCGCCATGAAAGAAAAAATCTTGAAAACTCATAAGATTATATTGCTCTGTGTGTTAAAGTTGAGAGAACTAAATCTTTTACTGTAAGTATAGAACAGAGTAAAGAGATGCAAGAAGTAGGCTCTGTTGAGACGATGTTATATCAGCCAAGTTCAGGATTGTATTCACCTGAATGGGAGACTGTGAGATGTGGATCGGAAGGGGAGGCACAACCAAGGACGGAGGTGGATTATATATAGGCAACTGAAGCTGAAGACCTCCACCAGAGGGTACCAACTTACCATTGGTACCTGCAGCTGCACTCCCTTCCACTGAAAATAGAAATTTGAGACAGTCCAACGAAGAAATTTCACAATAAGTGTTATATTTATCATTATTTTCAAAGAAGACATACAATTAAATATAACAAGAGAATATAATTTAACTTTTAAATTAAACCAGTACTTTAAAAAAAAAATTCATCTGATCTATTGCCATGGCTTCAAAAATTGTTTGCTGGCTCATCTCGGGAATGGGGAATATTACTCAAATCAGTTGGAAAACGGCGGAATACCAGAAAATCAAAAGTAGAACGCGCAAAATAAAGAAAACGTTGGTAGTATACCCAACGAAAACGAATAAAAGCAAAGAACTTGTTTAGTGTATATAAACTTGTCTAATTCCACAAAAATATAAGTAAATACAAACAACCTCTTTTTTTGTGCTATTGTTTATTCTACAAAAAATTATCCATTACACCATCGTCGGGTTTAGTTATAAATAAAGCCTTAGTTGGACTTCACAGTTGGATAATCATGGCTTCCCCCACTGACGAATACGGTCTCACCCACTTTCTAAAAGACGGAAAACTCTACGAGACGAACAACAACAGCCGTCGCTAATGACCCTGAAGTAAAAAAAATATACATATATGTAGTAATCATTTCATTAAATGCACAAACATCATTTCACGCATGACACATATAAATTAGTTCATCTTGTTAGGATTTAATTATTACCACTGTTATTGAAAAAAGAAAGAAAATATATCGGACCAAACAATTACCCAAGTGTACAACCATGGGGATTTCCCAGTTGAAATTCCAAGCACTTATTTATCTATGATACTTAAACTTTTTGCAAAGATATTGTGAAACACTTAAAAAATTTAAAGGAAAACGTACGTTTTTTAAAAAATATTGTATATTTCACAAAATATATGGGAGTAGTTTCTGTATTGCTATCATCTTCTGCCAACAAATACAGTATTTGTTAAGTCGTGGCTGAAGATGGTAGCAATACCGAAAGTACTCCCATATATTTTATATCTTTGATGGGCGGGAAAAAGAGTACAAGTCCATTTTTGGCCAAAACAGTATTATTACATATTTCACAATGTGAAGTCAATCTAGGTAAGAAGAGGACAAGTCGGTAATGTCTCTGATGTAGTGTAGATCTAATTTTTTGGCAGTTAAAAAAAATTTGTCCAGTGGCAAAAGACATTTTCTGTTCTGAAAAATTGACTTTTTTGACTTGTACTGTTGCCTCCACCAAAGATATATTTTGTGAAATGAACAATATTTTTGAAAAACGTAAGTTTTTCTTTATATTTGTCACTTATTTATCTGATGTATAAGAATAGTTAGCACTCAGCAAACTGTTTCTGTTTATAACCAGACCTTATGATGGTGTAACGCCGAAACATGTAGAATAGACAATATTTCAAAAATAAGTTTATTTATTTTTTAAATGGTTCCACGATATGTTCGCGTTTCTAAACTTTAAGTAGAAAAAAAATATATATAGTGTACGGGTTTCGGCTTATGTCATCAGTGCAAAGTTCAACAATAACATTTAACTTCTTTCATACCTACGGCTTATACACCTAAACTATTTTGAAAAAGAAGTTAACGGCCCGTTTATATATACCTACGTGTAAAAATCCCCTCCCCCCCCCCCCCCCCCCCCGCACCAAAGGAAAAAACTGTAAACAGTATGTTATTATTTACGTACTCAGATTTTAATACTTATTTCTTGGATGCGTGAGATTTGTTACCGTGCAGCGCTGTTAGTTGCTCTCCCTCACAACACAACTTTCATAACCTGTGACCTACTTTAGTCAAAAAGAAGCTAGCAAACCTAATGTTCTAGCCATGATCATCAATAAATAAATAAGTTTTTATAAAACTACTAAAAAAAATATTTTATAATTTTTGTTGCTGTACGATACAATTCAAACATTATTTTGAAATATTTTCTACAGAAATTTATTTTTCATTCATTGAGGGGCTATAACATTCGTCATATTGATCCTATCTCGAATATGAGGACTTAATAGCGATTTTAAATTTTATTAGGAACAGTTTTGGTAAGAACCAATTTTTCGTTAAGACTAACTGTTTTGGGGTAAATCTAATAATGATAAATCAAAATATGTTTAAAAACTACATTTGAGGACAGTTTTCGAAAAGTCTAAAGTCCTATCTTATATGAAATGTGTATTTCAGTTTTTTCTACAACTTTTACTTGGAAAATATGTTTGATTAGGTCATAAACATAAGCTGTATCTTTTAAAATTCATTAAGCCCCGAAGTAAAATGGTCTACATTTTTGTCCAATTTCGGTTCAAATCTAATCAGAACTAAGTTCTTCGTTCCAAATTTCAAGTTCATAGCTACAATCGTTTTTGCGGTAGAACGCTCACAACTTTTCAATCAGTTAAGATGCAGACATCATCGCGAAAATGGTCAACATTTATTCAGGGGACCTTGAAACGTAAAAATTCGATGAAACTAAGATCTCGGATTTTCGCACGATTACATTACTTCCTTATATACTTATATATATATATATATATATATATATATATATATATATATATATATATGTAGGTATAAGAAAGTAAAAACGATTTGTAGTTCGCATACTTTTCCATTTACCAACTTAACAAATTATTTGGTAAATATGCTACTTAACGTATAAAAGATCGTGAACTTAGTTACATTCAGAAGAAAGTGGAATAGTTTGGACAAAATTTTGCTGGGGTTCAGTCTGTTGCTGTTGCTGCTGTTGAAAATATCTCCATTCCTGTTGCACTGTCTCAATTAAATTAAAAGCAAGTTGGCGACATGCTTGAAGCACCTCATATTTTGAATGCCTAAAATAAGAGAAATGGATCAATTGAAAATTCAAGCAACATAAAAATGATCGCATACTATTTCATTTTATTTTTTTCAATCTAAGTGAAACATCAAGAAAAAGCAGATAATTACTCGACAGAAATATGTAAAGGTTCAGGAGACTCTTGGCCTGTATTCTGTTCAATAAATCCAGAACCTTTTCCTCTTATAGTAACCGATGCTCCAGTTTCGTTAGCAATATATCGGAGATTAGCACCATTTGGTCCCATGACCTTATCCCGAATATCAAAATTAGGCGGCGCACAATCGATCCCAATAAGAACTTTTTCCTTGAAAAAGAAATTCAAATACACTTTCAGTATAATCTTAGCATTGGAAGGTATATAATTGACAAATAGAGACCGGATTTCTCCGCACTAGAGCTAAATATGTATGCAATATCGCAGTAATCCGATCTCTATTAATAATCTTAGTAATACTCACTCTATATTTGGGTTGTTCCATTTTGAATTGACAAATTGTAAGCTTTTTTTAAAGTAGATATAAAAATATAATTCTACTTTAAACTTTCGAGAAATTAGTCCATAATAATTTTCTCACATTACCAAGTAAAAACATTAACCAATTACTATATTGAACAGTGAAGTTAATCATTTTCTTTCTGTCATAAAAAGTTCAATAGGTTTAATAAAACAACTAAACAAAAATTATTGATAACAATGACAACTGGAAAGAAGGTTTCACACTAACATCAGGGCGGGTTTACATGAAGCAACTGCGGTAGAACGACAGGATCGATTCCAGGTCAGTCGGTCATTGGTTGAAATTGAATGGTCATGTACTCTTTCAACTAGCCTTCAACCTGTTTATGATTGAACTTTCGCTCTACAGCAGTGTTGCCCATTTTATCTGAAATCAATAAATATTTAATCTATAAGAACAGCACTTGTATTTTCATTTTATTATTTCCGAAGTATATTCCTACACGTAATCAATAAAATTGAAGCATTGTAAAAGTATCCACTAAACAGTTACAGACTATGGAATGGATTTTGACAAATAATGTATTTTTTCTCATTCGACAAGTATAAAACAAATACTTGAAAATCCTAGCTTCATAGTTCAAAAATTATAACGGTCATAAAGCACTAGTATTCATAATCCATTTATTTTGTGTTTTTGATTAAATTATGGTCAACAAATATTGTTTAACAATGCAACACGTCCGGGGGCGGGTTGGGGATCCTGTGTGGGCAACCGGTTTGGTAGAAAATCAATAGGTATTTTGCGCAAGAACTACAGAAAAATTCATATCGATACATTCATAATATCGGCAATTATTAGGGTTTTTCATCTTATGGTGATATGATATTATACAGATATTCAAAATAAAAAATAAAAACAAAATTAGGGCTTTTAATTGTGAAATCACGTGTGAATTAGTGACACAAGGTTTACCTATAACTTATATTTCTTCCTCAACCATTTTAGCTGAGATAGCTCGGATTATTCTCCTACAGGTAGACTAAGGTCATACCTGATTGAATCCGAACTACCAACATTACTGTATTTTAGTGTTTTTCAGAAATCATGCTATCAGCTATACCTTATATTTCTCCCTTGATCATTTTGGCAAAGACAACTCAGATTGTATTTTTCTGTTCTATTGAATCCACACTACCCTTGTTACTGTATTCAAGTGTTTTTTTTTTTTTTCAGAAATCATGCGTGAATTGTTGCCGCAAAGTCGACGTATACCTTATATTCTTTCCTCAATCATTTTGGCTGTGCAACTTGAATAAACAATATTGTGGTATCAATCGGGATTTTAACAACGGGTACAATCAGGGCCCCCACATGCCCGGTGCTACCGTGGCCAAGGGGCCCGCAACGACGGGGAAAAAAATTAAAAAGTAGAACATTTTAAATAAATTATAGAAAGAAAACAATAATTAAATCACTAGGACTAGATTTATGTGTATCAATGAAATATTACATCAGAGTAATATAAATTGGTTCATTGGATATGCAGTGCGTTGCGTACAAAACGTGTCTGAATCTACAACAGCTGTGAGTAACAAAACCACCACGCTGACGTGAACACAACGCGTGACACCTTGTTGACAGTGCGTGTGCAGAAGCAGAACACTGCCCGCCGGGCCCGCCGTCTGTATTTAAAATAAATTTACGATGACAATCTAAACACTGCCTAAACTCTTGAGTTTAAACACTGTTTAAACTAGTTTAAATGTGTGTTTGATGAAAAATAATTGTAATAAAGCTTAAAAAATGTATATTGTAAAAAAAGGCCAACATTTTTTTTTTTGGTAGTAAGAGGGGGGCCCATCATGACTTTTAGCAACGGGGCCCAGGGAATAATGTGGGGGGCTTGGGTACAGTACGGGGCATTGTGATGCCTTCTTCGTGACCCCTATTCGTGCCTCGAGACGAATTATATATACAATCAGTAACAAAAATTTTCGGACAATTTATAATTTTGTTTTTCTTTTGCAGTTACACATAGTTATATGGCAAAATATTTAATTCAAGCAAAGTTTTAAATTTCGAGATCATCAATCATTTCAAAACGCCGTAAAACAATTAATTAAACATTTACAGCTAATAGGAAATTTTGCATTAATAATTGAAGACAAGAAATTCACGTAACAAAATTTTCTGGACACCTGTTGTTTGTTTTGTAAACAAATGCGACTCTGATCATGATCTTTAATCCCTTCTCAACCAACCGCTAATACCGAACAAATAAAATGTGTTTATATCCTTCTATTACTGCATTCAGTAGTTATTTGTATTTCCTGCTGTCAAGATGGGTCGAACATCTTTTGAAGTTCAACAGATAATAATTTTTAATTATGAAAAAGGATTAAGTGTCCGCAAAATCGGTGGTATGGTAGGCCGAAGTAAAAGCACCGTAGCCGATGTAATTCGAAGGTATAAGCACGAGGATCGGATAGATTTGAAATCTTCCTCTGGCCGTCCAAGAGTATTAAACGACCGAGAAAGGTGTAGCGTTGTCCGGAAAATTAAAAACAAGCCCTCGAGGAGTGCACCTCAGATCGTCGCCGAGGTATACAGAGAAACGGGAAAGAAAGTTCACCCACAAAATGTTCGAAGAATTCTAAAAGAAGCAGGATATAATGGGAGAGTACCAAAAACCGTTTGTGAGTGAAAAAAATATAAAAAAAAGATTGAGCTTCGCAAAAGAGTTCCAGAATCATTCAGAAATTTTTTGGAGTAATGTCATTCATCTGCGAGGTAAAATAAACTTAAGCACTCCGTCCTTCGGATGGGATGTTAAGCGATGGTCATGAGCCTGTACGATGTCAGGTCAAAGCGTTTGAGCTCTCACATAAACACACGCATGCAATTGATCTCTGATGTTCACACGATTACAAAATTTTTAGTACATATTATTATGTATACATATATTATATGTATAGGGAAGTAAACAAAAGTAAAGTAATAGTATATGTATACATATATTACATGGAAGTAAACGGACATGATCTGGAAACATTTATTTGTCGAAATATCGGAGAAAAACGTTTAAATTAGAAAAATTGGGTACTTAGTTTCTTTAGAGGGAAGGTGGAGGGGATAGAGTAGGGGGAAGGGACGGTTTCTGCCGAGGGTCAGCGCTGCTGTCGCTCTCTTCCAACGTCATATCACAAAAATCTAGTTTTCTGACATTACCTGAGATTTCTTTTTATGTTGTGAAGAGTTACAAGATACAAGAATATTTTTATTATTGCGGTTTGTTCTATTGCAAGCAAATACTTTTGAATGTAAGTTTAATATATTTAGTCCCGACAGTCGCGACAAAATTTGGAGAAGGCGTAATGAGGAGCTGAATCCAAAAAATTTAAAACCAATAGTAAAACATGGGGGTGGCTCAGTGATGGTGTGGGGGTGTAAGGCGTCTAGTGGAATTGGTGAACTGGTTTTCATTGAAACCACCATGACTGGAAAAGTTTATGCCGAATTACTAAGGAGCAATTTGAAAAAGAGTGCTGAAAAACTTGGGATTTTACGGACTTTTCATTTTTACCAAGACAACGATCCGAAACACACCTGTGAATTGGTACGTACTTGGCTTTTGTATAACTGCCCTAAAGTTATGAAACCCCCCCCCCCCCCCCCCCAATCGCCCGATCTCAACCCAATTGAACACGTATGGGGTGAGCTCGACAGGAAAATTCGATTAACACCCATTGCTTCAAAAAACGAATTGAAACAAAAGTTATTAGAAGAGTGGGGTAAAATATCTCCAAATTTCACCAAAAAATTAGTTTCATCATCAATGCCGAATCGAATGAAAGATGTTATTACACAAAAAGGGTACCCAACCAAATATTAATTAACATTATGGTTTTTGAATTTGTGAAATCGTAAAAAAAACATTGAATTTATTTATAGTTGTTTACATTTTTGTCCGAACATTTTTGTTACCTACATTACTTGTTATAAAATTTATTAAATTAAAATATTTATTTGTTCTAATCAAAGCTGTTTTTCCTTTATCCTAACCCACTTTTGAATTCTTATTCTTGATTGAAAAATGGCTTTAATTATTTTTTTAAATTATTTTTTATTACTTTTGCATTTAATTATTATAATTTTTTATTGAAAAATCAAACCGTCCGAACATTTTTGTTACTGACTGTATGTTATTCTGTGACATTTGGTTCTTCCGCCGTGCTCCTCTCGACCCGAAAAAGCTATTGGAACAATTATCCTTCTAAAACTTCTTACTACCGATTAATGATTTTTCTAGTTTAGTATCCTTTTCTATCTATCTATACAGTTTATAATTTTTTTTGGACCGATTCTTCCCGATACAGTTTGATATATAGATTTTGTACTCCCCAATTTGACAATGAAGAAGACATTTTCTTAGAAATAGAAAGAAGTCTTGATGGCATCCTCAATGCAGAAGCTTGGCGAATTTTCTTGGAGTTTACTTCATCGACAAGGCTGGTCTCTCTCATCCCATAACATCGTTGATCTTTCCTGTGATTCTATTGAAAGTATATTAGGTAATTCTTTCTAATGGTTGCACTGTTATAGAAAAAGATTTCCTACAAACAAGGCATGAAAAAATACATTAATTGTTTCTGAAATTAAATAATTGTATCAATTTAAAAATGTTTAAAGTATTCCAAAACTTGAATAAACACTGTCGTAAATATTCAACAAGACAAACATTTTTATCTTACTCATAATTTCTTGGAACGTAACCAAAAAATGTATCATCATTTAAGTAGATTATGGGGAATGACATAAGTGCAGTGTTAAATGGTTTGATAATCGTTCTGGTAACACTGACTCGGAATATCGATATACTTTTATACTAGTTTCAATATATTTCATTTCAGTTCCCGGGTTTTTTACAGGTTTTGACGTACGTCAATAAACAAAATCATTTATTTTTGTTTCCTTGTCAGTTTTGTATGTGAGTGAGAATGAATAATGCAGAATTGATTACTGTCGAAAACCCTGCAAACAGTTTAGGTTTTCGTATTAGTAATATAACAGACTCGAAATCTATCCTTGTAAATAGTTTTTCTAATGAGAGTTATTTTATATTACCTAATTTCATAAATATAATGATTTTATGTTGTTTTCAAGGTTGTCTCAACGAATACCTTTTGTGAGAAATTGAAATACGCTCTGTCAAAAGAGGCTACTGACAGATGCAAAACGATAATTGTAAAATTGGCAGAGAGTGTTGATCAGATACTAGAATCTGGAATTCCTGATTCGCATGTGGATTACATGGTTCTTGCCTTCGATGCGACTCTTCGACAAAATATAGATAAAGTAATGTTTTCATTGTATTAGTAATAATTTATGTTATTGTTATGAATTGTACAAATGTATTTTTTTTTTGTAGATGACAAATAATTTGATCCGACTGGAAAGTGCTTTTATTGCCTCACGAATGTGTCTTGTGAATGGTTCTTCCAAGAACGGACTCTCTGGATCTGGTTTCGAAATACAAGCACTTGCTGAAAAGTATAATCTTTTGTACATGAATGGACAGGTTATGGTAAGATGTTTATTAAGAATTATATTAGTTATTGCAGGGAAAAAAAAGTAAACAACAATTTTTTTTTTTGCTAATTGCATTATGAAGATTGTAACTCCGTTAGGGTGATAATTATATAACGAAATAAATGAATAGAGGAAGTGACTAAATAAGAATGGAAATCGTAATCATTTTTTTGTACTTTTTTGTAAATTAACAAGACAGAAATGGATTAATTTGTTGAATCAGTCGGCTATAACAAGTTTCAGAACAAACAAATCGCTAACAGCAAGTAGTCATGGGGATTTTCTACCTACCTGATATACCTACGTGTGAGGGCGCCAGTAGCTCAGTGGTATGCGTGCTTGACTTCTGAGTTCAAGAACGTGGGTTCGTAACCCGACCGAGGCCCTTAGTTTATTTTATCTGGGACGTAAAATAAACTTAAGCACGCCGTCCTTCGGATGGGAGGTTAAGTGATGGTCCCGAGCCTGTACGATGTCAGGTACTCGTTAAAGACCCCTACTCTAGGTGAATAAAAATTTAGGGTAGGCAAAATTTAGGACTCCCACAGTAGAGTCGGGCTCATGTCCACCAAAGTGACGAAAGAGCGCTCTGGTAGTAGGCGATATGACCTCATAGTTAAAGGCCGGGTATACGTCATAAAACCTAATCTAACCTACTGTACATTATCAGAACGACACAGATACCAAATTTAATTCAAATTAAACATTTTCTATTAAAAAAAAGATATATATTCGTGGAATCTTTAATAGGGCGTAACTTCTATACCAATGTTTCAATGCTAATTTAACGATGAAAATCGACTCGTGTAGCTTGAAACTCGATCGTATTTCCATTGTTTGTGGGAAATAGGAGGAATACATTCCAAAGTTCGGCAACTAAATATTTTTTAGTGAACCACTTCTTAAAGTTAAATTTCTGAAAATAGGGGTCATTTTTAGAGAATGCCCAAAAGTTGACAGATACTAAATTTCATTCAACTCATGTTCCAATGCTAATCTAATTCAGTGAGATAACCATGGAACTGCTTAAGTCTCCCTCAAGAGGCTCACCTCTTCAGAGATGAACAAACTGGAAAAAGTTTTCATCGTTATTAGTCCTCCAGTCTCTACTTACATTCTATTTCTCATAAATTGATCCTTGGGTTGTGTAAAATTTCAGAGAGCGACACACGAACGTCTGGCGCAACGTCTCGTTTAGTTTCTAAATGTTTCATGAATATGAAGACATTTTTTCGACCCAAAGATTTTTTAGGAGTGCAATTTTGTCACTTTTTGTGATGTACAGCTCACCTATTACGTGATAGGTAATGAATTAAAAATAGGTGGCAAGACATGTAAAAAATACGAAAATATCGATTAATTATGCCTTAATTGAACTCCCACCTGGGCAGACATTCTGCCAGTGAGCTGAACTTTTCTGAAAGAAAGAAAAGGGAATTTCGAATGTAGGGAATGTCAGTTTTCGCAATTATTTATATTGTTTCCGGTTTGTGTACAGTGTTCGAAAATGAATTAATAACTCACTTCTTCAACCTACTATGGTGAGAGAAAGAACAGATTATCAGTCTGGTTTACATCTTGAAATGAAAGAGACACGCGAGCATCATTGGCCTGTTTTGATGTAGGAGTTTAAAAAAGGCGAATATGCGGCTTCTACATACCGGAAAGTGGTGGAATTTTATTGAGAAGGGCAGATTATATCTCGGTAGTGACTTAACCCTGGGTTATTTTTATTACATATGTCATTAATCTCATTCAATATATAGGTTAGGTTTTATGACTCATGCCCGGGCTTTAACTACGAGGTCATATCGCCTACTACCAGAGCGCTCATTCGTCACTCTGGAGGACATGAGCCCGACTCTACTGTGGGAGTCCTAAATTTTGCCTACCCTAAATTTTTATTCATCTAGGGTAGGGGTCTTTAACGAGTACCTGACATCGTACAGGCTCGGGACCATCGCTTAACGTCCCATCCGAAGGACGGCGTGCTTAAGTTCATTTTACCTCCCAGATAAATAAACTAAGGGCCTCGGTCGGGCTACGAACCCACAACCTTGAGCTCAGAAGTCAAGCACGCATACCACTGAGCTACCGGCGCCCTCTCATTCAATATATATATTATCACTATTGGATTTTTTTTATCTATTTTGTTTAATTTTTATTTTCATCGTTATTCATTTAGTTATTTTAAAGAAGAACTGATTTTAATGTTCTCATGCTATCAGTAGTCATTTTGTTAAATACATAAACATAATTTGAATTCATTTCACATATATAGCGTGCTAGCCTACTGAGATCAATATCGCAGGTTCGAAACCGGCCCTTATCTGGTCGGTAAAAAATCTTTAGCTCGTCGTCCTTCGGTTTGGGCATTAAGCGATGGTCCCGTGCTTCTGCGATGCCAGGTACTCGTCAAAGATTTGTTACCCTAGGTAACAAAATTTAAGACTCCCACAGTAGATTCGGGCTTATGTCCACTAGATCGAGGAACGTGCGCTTAGGCAGTAGGCCTTATGACCTTGTTAAAGCTAGGACATAAACCAAATAAGTAACTAGCATATAAATTAGTTTATCTTGTTAGAATGTAGTACTTTTACCTTTAATTTTAGTATTATCACTGTTACTGAAAAAAGGGAAACAAATATTTCAGAACAAATTCTTAACTATAAGACACGGGTTTTTCCTAGTTGTAAGTCCAACCCCTTCATTACCTACCTTATGTACCTATTATGTATAAGCAGTAAACATATCTTAGTTTATAACAAAACCTAACGATGGTGTAATGCCGAAATCGGTAGTTTAATAGTAGAATAGGCAATATTTAAAAAAAAAATAAGAAATTTAATTTATGTATTACTAATAGCTCACAAATATAAAGAAAAACGTATGTTGTATATTTCACAAGATATATAAAATATATGGAAGTACTTTCGGTATTGCTATCATCTTCATCCATGGCTTAACAAAAACTAAATGGAAGTACAAACTAAAATGTACCCTTTTTCCCTGTCCCTCATCATGTACAAGTCTTAAAAATATGGAAAACTTTAAAATGAAATTTGTTTTATATATGGATATAAGTATATTTGTATTTTAATTCACTACATACTATTTCAAAAAATTTCCGTTATTAAGATTTCAATTTCAGGCGAAATTTTATTTAAAAGTTTTCCATATTTTTGACTTAACTGTACATGATGAGGGACAGAGAAAAACTCCGTTTGGGCTGAAAAAGGGGACAGTTTGAATTGTAAACTGGTTGAACTGCCACTTGGTATTCGTTGAAAATACTTAACATTTTTGCAAAGATATTGTGAAACACTTAAAAAATATAAAGAAAAACATGTTTTTTAAAAATATTGTCTATTTCACAAAATATATGGGAGTAGTTTCTCTATTGCTACCATCTTCTGCCACGACAAATACTGTATTTTTTACTGTACTTAACAAATACAGTATTTATTAACATTGAAAACTGACATTATTGCAGAGATATTGTGAAATAATTCAAATGAACTTGAAAGAAATAAAACTTGTTTATTTATGATATTGTCTAATTTCACCAACTATATTTAAATGGGAGTACTTTCGGTATTTCTACCATCCTCAACCAAAAGACTCCCTCTTATCTCCTCAGTCTTATCTCTTATGCTTTTGGTTGAGGATGGTAGAAATACCGAAAGTACTCCCATGTAAATATAGTTGGTGAAATTAGACAATATCATAAATAAACAAGTTTTATTTCTTTCAAGTTCATTTATTAACATGGCTGAAGATGGTAGCAATACCGAAAGTACTGCTATTTATTTTATATATCTTGTGAAATAGACAATATTTTTTATAAAACATTCGTTTTCTTTTTATTTTTATTAAGTGTTTCACAATATCTCTAAGAAAATGTTAAGTATCATTAATACTTCACAGTTACCGATTACCCAAATGAGAAGAATGGCATTGAATTTCTCGGGCAACACAACTAGTTAGAATATCTAAGTTTGTTTTTGTTGACTTTACAGGAGGAGAAATCCTGCATCAGATTGGCTCAGCGGATCCTAGACTTAGCAAATGTGGTCTGTGGTTTTGAGACCGGAATGCCCATTGTTTTGCCAACTTCGCTTGATGTGTTTCGACAATTATATATGTGAAAGAAGAAACTTTCAATGTTTTCTAAAAATTATACCGTGAAAAAAATAATTTAAATTATATATGCTGTTTTTATATGTTAATAATAAACTTTTTTTTAAAATGAATTTTATAATTTGTCGTTTATTGCACCCTTCGCAGCATAGCATATCATAGTTTCAGATGCGGGCAATATGATTTTTTATAGACATCAAAAACTTGAGTTTAACTTTGGACAAACGTCTTTTGAAAGGAGAATTGTTAATTGTTTCTTTTATCTGCCCGAGTTAGGAGTACATAGGGATATTACAAACAAAATAAACGAGAGATTTCAAATTAATTATTTATATGCAAAAAAAATCTCACATTCAAAAAAAATTTTAAATTATAAAAACACAATTGAATTCAATGAATAACAATACATACTACATCATATTATCACAGCCAAATAAACATTAAAATTAAAAAAAAAATATAGGATATGTGTGTGTAAGAAATGCAGGTTCACCTCCGAAAAACACACCCTCGGTGTCATTTCTATTAAGGATAATGTGTATATACAACAAATAATTTTCCATAAGAGAGGCAGTTAAATGCTCTTAACAATCTTAGATTATCCATTTATCTGTGAAAAAACAATAAAAACAAACATCTTGACTGTCAGATTCATCTGACATATTTCATTGAAAAGCCCGTACTACATTCAAAGTTCTCGGAAAATCAAAAAGTTTCAACATTTTTAGCTTTAACTTGAAAAATAATCTAAACGAAATGAAATAAGTAAAATTGAACCCGGGGGCCTTAGATTTTTTTATCTGGCAGGCGAAAAGACGTTGAGCACACCGTCCTTCGGATATAACGTTAAGAAATGCACTCGAGCCTGTACGATGTCAGGTCGTTAAAGGCCTCCCCTACCATTGATAAGTAAACCAGGAGAGAAAATTTAGGACTCCCATGGTACAGTCGAGCTCATGTCCATCAGAGCGACGAAACAGCATTCTGATAGTAGGAGATATGAACTGGTAGTCAAAGCCCGGGCATGAGTCACAATAAATGTCTAAATAATGAACCACATGATAAAAACTTATACATTCGTTCTTCGATTTTAATAATATGAAGGGACTTTTCAATTGAGTTTTCTAAATAGTCTAGTATAACTACTACAAATAAGAAATTTAAGTCAGTATACGAGGAATATGCATTTTCCTAACCTACATATTGCATATCACATAAATTCATAAACTAAATAAGTTAACATTTTGTAATTTATTTCTAAGACCTCTCAAAACTACACGCATAACTAGTCAAGATTTATCTAAAATCTTGTGTTTTTTTTTCTAATTATAATATATGTGAATTATATATAAATATATATATCTTTTACGATATAGTAGTTTCATCAGGAAAATTTCTACTGATAGTAAAAATGTGTGAAGCTAGGAAAAAGAAAAACTTTCAATTTCATTAGTATCCATATTTTTTTTAAAGACAATAGTAAATGACTTTCAAATGTCTAATATTTTCATAATTTTAGAAATGCTATGAAAGTAGATGGAAAGTTAAAATGCATTTCTTAAGCTTATAAGTAAAAAAAAAATATATATATATATACACATAAAACACAAATATGCTTAATTAATTATTGGTCTCAAATTACATTAAACATGAAGAGCTTTTTAAAGTGTTGCTCAGAAATGTATTCAAAATTTTTTGTGTGAAAATTCAACACAATTTCTGAAGTTTAAGCACCGAGATTTGTTTAGAAAAAATAAACTACATAATCAAAATTTCTATAAAATCTAATATAAATAATAATACGAATTCCTTTAGACAATAAATAAAAATGTCCAACTACTGTAATAATTAAAATGCATTTTGAAGTACATATGTATATTTTCGTGTACTACTTGACAATAATGAATAAAATGTGAAGTGAGGATTATTTAAGTCACAATAGACTCAGAAGTTGAACGTCTGTGACTATATTATGAACGACAGGCTCAGGTGTCTCCAAGAAAACAGTAAAAATGAAGTAGTCGGTGAATCACCGGCAATATGCTTCCCCAGAACGACTTAATCAATTAATTTTCCGCTCCCCCTCGAAAACCAGCCAACCGTTTGCGCAAGTATTCAACAAAAATAAAGAAAACGTATGTTTTTAAAAAAATATTGTCTATTTCACAAATAATATATAATATGGGAGTACTTTCGGTATTGCTACCATCTTCAGCCACGACTTAACAAATACTAAATTGAAGTTCAACTAGGTAGTTTACAATCCAAACGGTAGGTAGGTATCCTTTTTCAGCCCCTACGGGGTTTTCCTATCCTTTCTGTACAGTTAATATTTGAAATATGGAAAAACATAAAAAATGACATTTCGTCCCAAATTGAAAATTTGAAATACTATGTGTTGATTAAATGCATATATGAAGTGAATTAAAGATAACAATTGTTAATATATGAATAAAAATAAAATAAAAAGTTTTATAAAATAAAATATACAGTTTTTTGAGAGAGTAAGTACGTATACACAGAGACTGGAGGATTATATTATTGGCGATAAAAGGGGTGAGTATTTGAGATTGGTCTCATCGTTCATACAATTAGAGTAGAGTACTCCCCCGAAAGTACTCCCATATTATATATTATTTGTGAAATAGACAATATTTTTTAAAAAACATAGGTTTTCTTTATTTTTATCAAGTGTTTCACAATATCTGCAAAAATGTTAAATATCAAATATTCAACAGTTGACTTACATACTCCTAAATCCTCATACTAAATTTTGTGTCGACAAATTCCTTACAACCGCAGTTAATAAGGTTTTTGAATTGAGACCCCTTCCTTTCAGCCGATATGGGTTTTGTCCTTAAATATGAAATTTCATGTCGATACATTAATTACATCGGCAGTTATTGGGCAATTCATGTACTTAAAAACTAAAAACACTTTTACAGGATTTACTTAATTTTCAATAACTATATGAAACCAAACTATTTTATAATAGAAGACTTCAATATCGAGGGTATCCCATATACAATTATACTGAACGTAACAATGTGCGAAACACTAAAATAATAACCATAATAATGTCCTAACATTAATATCTCAATTCACTGAATTTGATGTTGTTGTTCGCTCATTTTTTAACTAAAATGTAAACTCTTTACAACAAAACATATTACACACTTTTATTTCTTAATTGTTGTTATGTACAAAAAATGTTCTTACTACAAATACTGGCCCATCAAGTAATATGCAATTAAGTCGTCCAATTCTTTGGAATTCATCATCATTAAGTGTAATTTTCAAAAACCGAAAAACTAGCATACACTAATTTTTATTATTTTTTCTTTCATCACTGGCCGAGATATACCTGGAATACTAACTAATACGGTACTATTAGTTGAGAAATTAATGTTTATTTTTTTATTACTAAAAACTGCATTGGTCTATTTTTGGAAATATGCACCTCAAAATTATCTATAAATATGCAGTTTTCAATTATATAATTCCTTTTTTACATGTGTAAAAAAGGAATTATATAATTCCTTTTTTACATGTGTAAAAAAGGAATTATATAATTGAAAACTGCATATTTATAGATAATTTTGAGGTGCATATTTCCATGTGTAAAAAAGGACCATCATACTATTTATAACAATTGAAAAATCGTTGAGTTTTGATGTAAGTGTCGAGATCTGTTATTACGATGGCAGTGAGTTGTTTTATGAAGGTCTCCTTGTTCTGAGAGGCAATGATCTCTTGTACGGCGGCCACTCGACCTTGATGTGTCATGTTGGCTGTGAAGATGTACTTGAGGACGTCCTGAGGAAGGCCGACACAGATCTCGAACTGAGAACCCACAGTGAGGCTCCAGTCGTAGATGTGAGCTGCCGTTTGTGAGCTCAGTGCTGAGTGACGAACCACCTTCAATACTTTGTCCATCAGTTCCGGAAGGAGAAATCTGAAGATAAATAAATTATCAGTTATAATAAATGTATACAATACTGAATACAATTTCAATTTTATAATTTATGATACAGCCGCAGGTACAGTAGAGTCCTTTACTGATCTAGGAAACCCACTTATTTATTTTTAAAATTGTTTTGCCTTGATTTTCGGAAACACAATGTAAACAAAGCGTTTACGAGATGTTTACTACATAACTCAGTTTCTTGTGGACTTTCCTACGTTATCTAATTTTTCTAGAGAACAGAAACTTTAAGGTGTCTGAGGGATCTTCTTCATAGGATTTTTTGGAGATCAAAGCTGGAGTTCCCCAAGGCTGTTCCCTCAGTCCCTTTCTCTACTCTCTCTACACATCACACATTCCACAACACGCTACATACACAGACGACACAGCCATTCTCTCAACACACTTTGACCAAACACTAGCAAGCTCAGTCAGATTTACACCAGTTAATAGATTGGTCCAACAAATGGACAATAAAATAAAAAGTAATAGAGACAAATCTTTGCAACCACATTCACTCTCAGATACAACACTTGTCCACCAGTTTACATTAACAACCAGTTCTCCTGCATCCAACACTGACTTATATCTAGGACTTCATTTAGATAGACGTTTAACTTGGACAATCCACATCAGACTGAAACGCACACACCTCAAAAGACTATTTGGACGACTGAAATCAATGATCGGACGATGATCGACATTATCACTTGAGAACAAACTTCAAATATACAACACCATACTAAAACCCATTTGGACTTGCGGTATCGAGATATGGGGATTAGCCGAAAAATCAAACCTTCAGTTGCTACGCCACCCGACGTTTCCAACTTCACATTGCATAATGAACTTAACACCCCATTTGTGCCCACTATTGGACACGGTATCAACATTTTCACGACAAACTCCATTATCTCACCAATCCACTTATTCAGCAATTATCCATAAACACTCTCCCCACAAATCTACTATGACGCCTCAAGCGGGCATGGCAGAGGGACCTGCTCTAGGACTAGCCTGGACTCCAGTCGCAGTAGAGCCGCGCACATGTCATTCAACCTATCCCACTTACTAATGACACACTACAAGTGGTTGTAAATATGTAAATAAAATAATAAATAAACTTCAATTTATTTCTAATGTGAACGTATTTAAGAAAATGACATACAGAAGATTTATGGAAACGGAACCGAACTGTTTTCAATGTGAAAATAACGTCTCAGAAAAGCTGTGTCATTAAAACACATTGCATTCAAGCTTATGTATTGTGTAATAAATGTCGATAACTCTAGTTCATATAATAAAGAAAAATCTTGATATATATTATATTGTAATACATTTCTTTACATAATCCTATTTCCTATCTGAATTGGTTTAAACAGGACGCCGTTTTAACAGATTATTTCACTTATCCGACCTAACCTCGGTCCCGACCATGTCGGTTAAAAGGATGTCTATTGTAATAAAATAAAATATTTTACATATATGTGGTAAATATACCTGTCTGAAATAGATATCATTTCCAATAAAACAGTCAGCTCTTTGGGAAGGACACATGTACAATACTCATGAAGAACCTAGAAAGACAAGAAATCATCTGTGATTGCTCAGTAGTTGCTCAGCTGAATAGCAGTGTGTCCAGCAACCAGGAATAATCAAGGAACTTAAAGTAAAAATGTTTGTCCTTAAACCAATGTGTTCCTGAAAAAAATCGAAGATGATCATCATGGTAGCTAGCTGATATGCCCTCAGCATAAGGTCATAACTTGAAAAAAAAGGTAAAAAAGTCAGGGAATTCTTAATTTTTGGGGAAAAAAGTATCAGCCCAATTTTATAGTACCCAAATATGTCAAGTCCTCAATGTACTTAGAGAGAGGATGGAGGGAATTTACCTAAAAACACAGTTTTCCATTATTATCATGAAGGGATTTTTGCCGTCTTCAACGTTTTGCCAACACTGCAAAGGTAGTTATCGAACCCGCTCCGCTCTGGTGTTTTATCCTTTCTAATGACAGTAAATAAAGATGTTTAATAGTCTAGACGCAAAATTTATAGCAAATTTATTCCAGATTACGTCCTGAAATTTCATTGTTCAACCATTTGAAAATTAGCAACAAACATTTTTCGATTCCTTTTTTTAAATCAAAATACTCAAATCTCAGTTTTGTTTTACAATTAAATACCAGCGTTTTTTTAACCATTGAGAAAATTTGTTAAAAGCAAAAAACAGGAGTTTCACTTGGAACGTGCGGATTCTGTGAATCTATCACACCATTTTTTTTAGTTTGTTCAAAACTATATTAACCTGGTGAACGTAATTAAAATTAATTGTTCTATTAATCTGGTGTATCAGGGTGCAAATGATTTTGACATTTTGTGCTGGGCACGTAATAAAATCTGCTCCACTTATAAACCCTCCTATTTTGCTTGATTTGGCTGCACGTCAGTAGGCGTCTTACTCATGAACTTCTAGTCCATATCTAAAATTTAGACGCATAGACATTTACTTTTTTTTTTATTTCAGAGGATCAGAAAACATAAAATTCCGTTGAAGAATCAACAGCGAATTTTTAGCCGATTACATAACTCCTTTATCCCTCCTTAGCTATAACTGGGTAGACATACATAACTCCTTTTATCCCTCCTTAGCTATAACTGGGTAGACGTACATAACTCTTTTATCCCTCCTTAGCTATAACTGGGTAGACGAAATGTAGGGACTCCTATAGTAGGGCCCGGCTCATGTCCACCAGAGCGGTGAGAAACTCGGTCATGTGTCACAAACCACCTGGCTAACAACAGGTTGGCATCCTTCTTTAAATGACTAATATTTTTTTATCTTTTTTTTTGTATTTTTATTAGCATTTTATTTATTTATTTGTATATATAAATATTATATAATTTTTATTGTTATTTTGTTTTCTTTCTCTTTTCTATATTTCGCACATTGTGACCTGAGGAAGGCAGGTGAGAACGTCCCGAAATGTCGTCGTGAAAAAGACACTTCCAGAAAAGTTATCAAAAATTATTTTCTTAATTTTAAGAAAATTAAAAAAAAAAGTGTATCTACTGTATTTATTATATACTTTATCTACTATTATAATATTATTATTTTCGTACTCATATTTTCAAATATTTATTTATTCATTTATTATTATTTTTTAGTAGTATTGTTAATTCTATTCCATCTGTGTCAGACTCTAAGGCCTCATTCAGATGAGTGACTTTTGTCACGGTGACTTTTCTGAAAATGTCGCCGTGACATTGAGGTATTCACACGGTGAGGCCACTGTCACGGTGACTTTAAAGAAAATCTTGAGACCAGTCTAAAAATGGATGTCGTCGAGGTTGCAGCTATTTGTGCTCGCTCTGGTTATAAGAAATCGTAAAAAGAATAGAAAAAAAAAAATACTGGGTCCATCCAATTTTCTGTGAACGATTTTTAAAAGGTAAATTTTATACTTTGCACGAGAAATTGAAGGGATATCCCATCAAATTTTTTGGATATTATAGAATGAGTTTGGAAAGCTTTGACAGTTTGCTGAATCTGTTGACCCCCTATGTCTTCAAGATACAAACATGCGACAGTCTATTCCACCCTGCCCGTTTTTCTATTTCTTCAATTCATATCTCGTTTTGTATATCTTCTTCACATATACTGAAGTTTTTTTTTCCAAACAACAGAAAATAATATAACCAAATTACAACCTTCCTTGGTGACATCTGTCACTTTGCATGTGAACAGGACGGGAGTGACTTTTTTTTGTTACGTCGAGTCACCAGCTTGCACAAAATCACTCGGCTGTCACGTCGCCTCGTGTGTACACCACCATTAGGCTCCAATACTGAAGGTGGAGAATGACAAAATGTTGCGTGACAAAAGTCACTCGTATGAATGGGGCCTAAGAGTTAATATCTGTTTAAATTAGTATCTAAATTATAAGCTATCTTAATGTAAACATTCTTATGACGTATCCTATTACCGTGTTATGGTTTAACCGAAATAAAATTATTAATATAAATAAAATGTTTGTGATTACCCTGGTGAGATGAGTGAGACAAGAGGCGGAGATGTCAGACAGACGAATACAGTTCTGAGTGGACTCCTTGAAGCCACCTCTGAACATAGCTTCAAATACGGGGCAGGAGTGACTTAATGACTCTTTGTTGGCAGACACTGTTGAGCCATCGTCCAAGGAAAAACGAACATTAAACTCGTTACGAACGTTACCAATCTCACAGGAATTGCAAATCTGTAAACAATGCATACAAACATTTAAGAAACGTAAAAAAAAAAAATTAAAGCTTTTCTAAAATATACTTTATGCGTATTTTAATTACTGAAAAATAGACTTTCTCTTTTCGCAGGCGATCTGTGTTGGGTGGGAATTTGAATAACAGACATTTAAAAAAATTAATTCCAATGTTAGATGTCGCATTTTATGTTGTAGAAACAATAGTAGACAGGTAATAGAGAAGATAATCAATGCAACATAAATGCGACATCTTATATTATGTCGAAATTAATTTTTAAATGTATAGTTACTTATTGTGACTCATGCCCGGGCTTTAACTACGAGGTCATATCGCCTACTACCAGAGCGCTCTTTCGTCACTCTGGTGGACATGAGCCCGACTCTACTACCTAAATTTTGCCTACCCTAAATTTTTATTCACCTGGGGATCTTTAACGAGTAGTACCTGACATCGTACAGGCTCGGGACCATCGCTTAACGTCCCATCCGAGGGACGGCGTGCTTAAGTTTATTTTACCTCACAGATAAAATAAACCAAGAGCCTCGGCCGGGTTTCGAACCCACGACCTTGAGCTCAGAAGGCAAGCATACATACCACTGAGCTACGGGTGCCCTCTTTAAAATGTATATTATTCATATTCCCAGCCGACATCATCAGCAGAAAGAAAAAGTATATTTTTTACTTTTCAGTGTACTATAATTAAAATGTTAAGTATATTTTCGAAAAAAAAAAAAAAAATCTTTTTTATATTAATTTTTTACTCTTTAATAGTAATAAATGAAGCAAATATCTGAATAAATGACCTGATGCATGAAAAATGGATAGACTATGAACTGCTCGACTGATCTGGCTGGTTGTCACCGGAATAAGACATATGTACTAAGTGTCAGCGGTTTATCTCTAATAGAAGTGACGAAGAAGCAATCGCCAGATTTTACATCACCAAACCGAATTAATATGCTGATATAAAAACCAAATATTGAAGCTAACAATGTATGATTGAGAAGCTGTCTAAATTAAGAATAATTTTTTTCTAGTTGATGGATGGTTGGGGTAGGATGAAGTGCGAACTGTCAGTTAAAACTTATGAAGAAAAAAATTACTAATATTTTCAACCAAACATGAGTTAAAAATGAAGGACTATGAAAAAAAGTCAAATTCGGGTTATATTAGGCAGTTCAGCTAGTATGTACTGAGCAACGGTTGAACACGTAACTGTTATTGATGACCAACATTTTCTATTAACCCCTAAAAACGTTAAAAATATGTCTAAAATAGAATAAATAAATTAAAAATAAACAAAAATCGCAGTACAAAAAAAAGTCAAATATATAACTCAGGAGCAGTAAAAAGTGAAAAGTGGTGTCTAAAGTCAAAAACCGTGGTGAGGCGCCTGTCTGTTATGTTAGGTTTTATGACTCATGCCCGGGCTTTAACTACGACGTCATATCGCCTACTACCAGAGCGCTCTTTCGTCACTATGGTGGACATGAGCCCGACTCTACTGTGGGAGTCCTAAATTTTGCCTACCCTAAATTTTTATTCATTTAGGGCAGGGGTCTTTAACGAGTACCTGACTTCGTACAGGCTCGGGACCATCGCTTAACGTCCCTTCCGAAGGACGGCGTGCTTAAGTTTATTTCACCCCCCAGATAAAATAAACTAAGGGCCTCGGTCGGGTTACGAACCCACGAACTTGAGCTCAGAAGACAAGCACGCATACCACTGAGCTACCGGCGCCCTCCGTCTGTCTGTTATGTTGTCTATAATATAACGAGGTCGCCCGACCATGTTTTTTTAGAAATTTTCGTTAACAAACCCCAGGTTAAGGTTGTGCTTCAGTGAATTATTCCAACGGTCCTTCTCTCCAATTTGGTGTTTTGTTATCTTCAGATAACAATCCTATTATTGACTTTTTTTTTACTTTTCACTCCTTTTTGGGTTATATTTAACTTTTTTTCGTAGTCGAGTTTTTGTTTAATTTCACTCAACGAATACGAATACTCAGTTCAAATAGTGTTGGGGCTACAAATGTTCGAATCATTCGTAACCTATTTGAATTGATTAATCGTATTCGTTAAGTAACAAATCGCGTATCATGATGAAAATAGTAGTTCGTTGTTTTGTTTGCTCCGCTTTAGGAGTATATATAAGAGTTAGTTAATGTGACTCATGCCCGAGGTTTAACTACAAGGTCATATTAACTACTACCAGAGCGCTCTCTCGGCACTCTGGTGGACATGAGCCCGACCCTACTATGAGAGTCCTAAATTTTTATTCACCTAGGGTAGGGATCTTTAACAAGTATCTGACATCGTACATACAATAGCTCAACGTCCCATCAGAAGGACGACGTGCTCAAGGTTCTTTATCATTTTTTCATAGGGATATATAAGATATTCTAATATTTTCATATTTTAATACAATAGATTATAATGAAAGAAAATCTTACCTCCATTGGGGTCTGCGGGTTTTCAGTTTTCAAAGTAAAGAAAAGACTATGGAAAGACGCCACAGCCTCGTCCACTTTGGTCGACAAAGATTCCTCTAGTAACTTCAATGCGTTATGTGAAAGAAGCAGCTTGCGAAGCAGGCTCGGCTGTCTGTTGGATAGATAAGATTCAGTAATAAAATAATAATTTAAACCAAATAAAAAAATATTAAATCAGAAAAGTTAGTATTTGAAAATATTTACTTTTATCACTCATATAAATATATTTTGTATATATTTAAATAAAAAACTGTCCAAATTGAAATATAAATTAAATATTATACATGAAGAACCCGAGCTTCAAAGCCCTGTAAGGCATTTCACAAGTCATTGACAATCTATAGTTTCATTGGCCACAATTCAAATTTGAAGGGCCACCCTGAATATCTTCAGAAATACTTATTCGATCAATATTATGTTTTTGTGATTTCTCATTTTAAAATGAGGTTGTAGATCAAGGATCAGAATTTGAAAAGAAAAACATAGCTTCCTATTGGAAAAAAAGTGTCGGGAGCGCAGCCCTCAAGTGATAGGAGATTTAACGATGGGTTTAAAGACAGGATAAAAAATAGTGAAAGTTGTGCTTGTTCTTGTTTGTAACTACAAACGTCTGAAACTACAAACGGTGAAAATAAGATGTCACCTCAAACTTAGGCCATCCTATATATCTTCTATTTCTTTTAATTAATCAACTTCATTATCTTCAGTATGTCAACTGAAAATACGAAAATATACACGAAGAGATGGAAATAATTGTTTTTTGAGTGCAATTTCAGTGGAGAGGTTACGAAGGGATGTTCACAAAGGTAGTGCATTTTCCGCACACATATAATACTAAAACAAAATGCATATTACCTGATGACATGAGGTATGGTGAGTGCAGTGAGAGAGCGGACATCTCCGGAGACAGCAGCCAGCCGATAGATGATCTCCCCCTCTCCCAGGCCAGACTGAGCAGTGGTTCCGATCTCACGAAGCACATTCAGGCCCGTCTCTCCCAGACGACGACACTCCCAGCAGTCCTCATGACGAGGTCGACACAACCTCCGGTGGATCTCCAGGACACTCTCATCGTTCAACAGCATGTTCCAGTAGTGTTTACACCTGCTCGGGCAATGCATAAGGAACGCTTAGACATGTCCTGATGATTTCGTGATAATATGAAAGAAAAACATTTGCGTCGCGGGACGCGCGGCAGGAGCGGAGCAGAATTTTGGTTGGAAAGTAATTTTAAATTGAAATAATCAAAATTGTCCATGTAAATGTATTAGGGAAAAGTAATCTATGAATGAAATTATTGGTTTATTGTCACTAAAGTAAGAAACATAAATTTTAGAATATTTTCTACGAATCTTGCAAAAACTGCGTCTATAGTTGTGCCACGTTTATGTTGATAATCTCTTATTGTAGTGAACTTTCGATCATTAACAATTCTCAGTTTAAATGTGTCAAAAATAAACTTAATCAATGGCTTAGCCCTCTCTTCTGCAAAATTACATTCATGATAATTCGCCTTTAGAAAAATTTTTTATACTTCTTCAGAGTATACCGCAAGTGAAAAACGAACATCATTGGCATTATGACACTTTTTTATTTTACTGTCATCTTCACTTTTCATTGTTTACAGTATGATCATGCACGCTAAAACAAACGTTTAACAAGACGCGTAGTGGCTGTACACTGTTGAATATACTACAGTTTTATAGGAAGACGCGTATAAATATGTCAAAAAGGAACTTAATCAATGGCTTAGCCCTCTCTTCTACAAAATTACAATTGAAGTCTCCAGCCAAAATCAAGGGTCATATTCAATGATTGAGGAGTCATATTTATCGATACAAAGCCCGCCAAGGTTCATTCATCCCCTCCCCTCCAGCCACCCCCTCCCAAACCTTCCTAATGCCGGTCGGCGGAGTCGGGGAGGGGAGAGTGAAACTTTCGTTGCAATTTCCGTATCGCAATGGTTTTACCAACTCACTGCCAGAGTTCGCTCCGCTCCAATAGTCAGCTGGTTACTTGCGAACACATTGCACTGAGAAGACTATAAGACACTGAGACTATACTCACATTAGGATAGAGATGAAGGCGCGGGCTGCCTTGACATAGTTGTTCCGATACCTCGGGTAGGGGAGTCCTGTGAGATAGTCAAGGAAGGTAGTGACAGTTGTCTTGGAGGCGAGAGCCATCATCGGTGTCCCCTGGTAGGTGAGGTGGGACAGAACCTCGATGATACACCCGTCCAGACCCACTGGCGTCTCCATCATCCACCTCTCTCTCTCTCGCTTATCCAACTGCATTTAATAATAATATCAATACTTATTAATTATTTACATACAAATTAATAATGAAATAACTTCGGGGACTGCGATATATACAAGATGCAACCAAGCATAACAATATAATAGGATATGATAGGAAAGTGAATTTAGAGCAAATGCTTCCTAAAAGACTTATTGTCAAATAACTAGAAAAAAATATTGTTTTTGTATATTTAAAAAAATAACGCGTACACAATTCAATCAATACTACAATTCATCGGCGCCGCTAGTTCAGAGTTTTTAAAATGTTGCTATTTTAAATCTATTCTGTAATTTGTAATTGTAAAAATTGAACTAATCTATTACAAATAATGAATCAATTGAAAAAACATAAAATAACCATGTTCATCTTTAAGACTGACTTGACAGATGGCTACCAAAACTGATAATAAAAATATCTATGTTCTGAGACCGACATCTGCGGTACATTGGTAATTACATTGGGTGTTTAAATCTATGTAAATTAAAAAAATAAAAGTTAAATAAAAAGAAAGCAACAAAATCTATTCCAAATAGACTCCGCCTACGAATAATGCTCTAAGTAACCGTATTGAAGCAATAATAAACCAATTAGAGGAGAGTATCCAGGTCTCCGGTATCTCAGTGGTATGCGTGCTTGTTTACTGAGCTCAGGTTCGCGGGTTCTAAACCCGGCCGAGACCCTTAGTTTATTTTATCTAGGAAGTAAAATAAACTTAAGCACACCGTCCTTCGGATGGGACGTTAAGCGATGGTCCCGAGCCTGTACGATGTCAGATACTCGTTAAAGATCACTACCCTAGGTGAATAAACCAAGATAGGCAACATTTGGACTCTTATAGTAAGAGTCGGGCTCATGTCCACAAAAGAGCGCTAACTATGAGGTCATATTGCCTACTACCAGAGCGCTCTATTTTTAATATCGGTTTTGATAACCATCTGTCAAGTCAGTCTTAAAGATGAACATGGTTTTTTAAATGTTTTTTTAATTGATTCATTATTTTTATTAGATTAGTTCAATTTTTACAATTACAAATTACAGAATGATTTAAAATAGCAACATTTTAAAAACTCTGAGCTAGCGGCGCCGATGAATTGTGCTCGCGTTATTCTCTAAAATATACAAAAACAATATTTTTTGAAAGTTATTGGACAATAAGTCTTTTAGGAAGCATTTGCGGACTCATATTCATTGGAATGTTTTTGCTCTAAATTCACTTTCCTATCAGATCCTATTATATTGTTATGCTCTGGTAGTAGGCAATATGAACTCAAAGTTAAAGCCCAATCATGGGTCACAAAACCATACATATTTTTAAATAAAAAAGCGGAAGTTGACGCTCCGCGCGAAGCGAGCAAGAAGTTTCAATTTATTTTTCCTCACCCTGGATTTTCTTATTTTATTTTATGAAGGTCACTTTCCAGTAAATTAATGCTAGCAAAAGATATATAAGATATTTAAGTTAAGAGGTCCTTGACGAACAGGCAACTCACATTAGGCAGAGGCGAATCTGAGGAGTCACTCTCCGGTGTGGAACATCTGGGACTATAATCAGGGCCAGACATGGAGGCAGCACTCCCACTGAGGGAGAGATGAGGAGAGTGTTGGGGGGAGGGAGAGCCAGCCCAGGAGGAGGGAGGAGAGCGAGGGGAGGCTGGACCCATGGCTTCCTCAGCCACGGCCTCTGTATGGCCAGGACAATGAGCCCTTGTGTACTCGCCGAGCTTCTCAACCAGCACTCCGATCAGCCCCACACGAACCATCATCTGCAACAAAATAACATTTAGTATTTATTGAAAAGAGGAAAAATAACCTTCTTTGGCACCAGATAAACTTTCAATTGAAAATTATAAAAGTTCATTGGAAAAAATGGAAAACCATCTTATCAGCAAAGATATAGATGCTGCAATCTCCAGCTCTTTCAACACCTTTTACAGAAAGTACAGTTCTTTCGGCAATAACACAGATAGCAAAATCTATTCTCACACTTACCATAAGACTTGCTTGGTCATAGTTGAACTGCGTGATGGCATCAAGTATCTCTGGATAGAAATGTTTAGTATTTCGATTCATAAGTAGCGACAGAAGGGTTTTGAAACCATTCGGTGTGATCCTGAGACTTGCACGGATCATTGATTCACGACACATCTGACATAAACCCGTAATTAAATCTGTAAAATAAAATAAATAACAAAAACAAATCATAAAAAATAAAATTATGTCTCTAATTGAGGTATATTTACATGAGTTAATTTTTCCGCCTTCAAGTCTATTAATAATACTTTCGACAGCACCAGCCTTTGAAAGCTCAATTCTTGCCCTTGGTGAGTAGCTGAGGTTACAGATGAGAACAGGAACAACGGGTAAATCGAGTTTACCAACGATCTGTTGGTAGCCATTTCCATTGCCACAAATCTGAAAATTAATTTAAGAAAGAAATAAACTTGTTTTTTCAAGGTGGTGTTAGTGCGGAGTGTAAAAACTCACTTCAGCTCTTTAAGCCTTAATTTATATTATGTCAATGTCATAGTTCACAGGTTACCATCTTTCACGGGAAACTTCGCAACGTTTAATGTAAGTTATCAGATTTCAGAATTAAATTTCTAATTATAAAACATAATGCATTGTACAGCACCATTTAATGGCAAAATTACCTGTTCAGCAATGAGCATGGAACAATGCTGTGTGAATTTTACAAGAGTTCTGAGAACTGCCTTTAAAATCTGTATAGGAAATAAAGTATCAATTAGACACTGAAGATGTTATTACAGTAATTGTAAAAAAAAAAAAAACAGGAATAATACCTCTTCGTTTTTTGATTCTAAGTATATCGCAACAGCTTTTACTACACCTGCTTTCAACATGTCATTGTGATGTCGATCAACTTCCCATAACCACCTAAAATTAAACAAAACAAAAAATGAAATACAAACATTATAAAAAAATAAAGAAATGTTTTACACATATTAAAACATACCGTAATGCCCTAATCGACATTTGTTGAACTTCTATATCTTGAGAAGTGTTCAAAACATGAACTACAGCCGGAGTAATTTTAACACCATGTAATTCTTTGGCAATAACATGCGATTGTGCCAAATTTCCTATTAAACGACACAATCTTTTTTGTATTCCTCTACTGGTAGTTTTGTCTAAAACAGAAGCTATTCTTTCTGGTACTCTAGTAGCTATGATCTAAACACACAACAAAAATCAATTATTAGAAAATTCACACTGTAACTATAGTGACTGCATACTTATAGATATTTTTAAATCTTACCGCATCCCTTATGCTCTCTTCCATAATGAGTTTATCACAGCAGTTCCCAATTATACTGGATGAAATATTGATGACCTCTTCATTTTTATGCGACAAAAACTTCAGTAATGGTTTGAACCCGTCCAACTTTTGAAGTACCGAAATCCCATCATTTTCATTGATTACTTTAGTGCGTATGTAGGTAAGCCCTTTATAAACTTCCTTTGATGACACTAGAGGATTTTGAATGATCTCCACAACTATTTTAATTTTTTCTTCATTGAGAGTATTCACTTTTTCCGAATTATCCTTTGATGTTTCAGGAGATTTTGGAGAATGACTATCAGTAGTATTTTCCATAATTTTTGAGATAATTGACAGAAACTGAAGCTAGGTATAGCGAATTTGTTATGTAAAAAAACTTACTTTTCCAGCATTCGCTAACAGGTTAAGCTCATTACTCCTTCTTAAAATGAACATACCTTCAGTTGTAAGTGATAAAACTTACAAAACTAATGAAATTAATATGAAAAAAATATAAATTGAACATAATAATATAACCTGAAAATTCTAGGGGAAGGTGACGTAAGGTTTCTTCGTTGCTTTGTACAGTGAGAAAATATAAAAAACTCAATACTTAATATAATTGTATTCTTCAGTATTAGATTTAAAAAAATATTATTTTAAGTTATTTGTCTCGTATAATTTCCATATATTTTATAATATTGTCTTTTCTCTCATGATTTATTCAAAATACTAAGCTAAACGTTTTGGCTAATGTCTTTAGTAATCTGGTATTGTGACGTACCACTAGGTTCCTTGGGTCCGTGAAATTCGAACAATAGCAAAAGCTTCGCTTACGAAAGGAGTATTTTTATTAATATTGGGCGATATGACCTCGTAGATAAAGCCCGGGCATAAGTCACAATAACTAACTCTCACACAATCAGCTGTTCTAGGTAAAAAATAAAATAAAATTGTTTTTCTCTTTTTCTTATTTGGATTTCTTATTTGTTAAATTCTATTTTTATTTAATTATTGTATTTTACTGAAGATTTTGAAACCCTTAACATGAGCGAGCATATCAAAGAGGCTTTATTGTGTTATTATTTGGAATAATTTCATTTTGACCTCACCCTGACTTCGCCATTAACACCCAAATTAACGTACTTACTTTCTCTATTATTTTGTAAGAATTTTTATTACTCATCCTTTCGTATAACATTATTGATTGTATATTAATATCAGTTATATCTGTACATTAGTTTTTTATATATATTTTTAGGGGGCGGGGGCGCAGTATAAGATTAGTCCTAGATCAATAACGGCTGTTTGGTTTGTTATTTAATTTCACCTGTAGGATTCCTATAAGCCCAATTGAGAAATAGGTTATATGACGTCTCAAATTTCAGAATAGGACAAGGGGGGGGGGGGGGGCGCAGTATAAGACTAGTCCTAGCTCAATAACGACTGTTTGGATTGTCATGGAGTTTCACATGTAGGATTTCTTAAAAGTCCATATAGAAAATAGGGGTCAAAATTTCTGAATGAGAGGGGGCGCAGCATAAACTTATTTTAACCTCATTAACGCCTGATTGAATTTTCATGGAATTTAACCTGTACTTAACGTCCTACATGTTCGTAACCATCACTTAAAGTCCAGTTCGAAGGACGACGTGCTCATTTTTTTTTCTTTTTCCAATTCAAACAACTCAGGGCCCCGTCTAGATTTCCAACTCGCAATCCTGAGCTCATTAGACACCATATGTGAAGATAAAATAAGTTTCTGTTTAGTTCGATGTAAAGTTGTCATAAAAGAAATATATAATATAGGTTGGCTTTGTGGTACCGTTTTCACATATTAGCTAAAATCACATTAGGACTGCAATGACGGTGGATAGATAGTAACCAGAAGCGATGATAGTCAGCCATAGATAACCATAGATTTAGATATATTGAAAGGGTTGTTGTGTACACCTAGGGACCTAAGTATCGAATGCTCTTATCCCTTCCCTGTCCGCTCTACAGCGGGAGACCGAAATTTTACCTACCCAGGTTTAGATACATAATATACAACTCATTAACGAGTATGTGACATTCGAAAAGGCCCGGGATCGTAGCCTAAAGTCCCATCCGAAGGACGACGTGCTCAAGGTTTTTTCTCATTCCCCATTTGAAACACCTAAAAGCCTCGGCCAGATTTCGAACTCTCAATCCTGAGCTCATTAGACACCATAATATGGTGAGCTCCTTTACATAGTCCCCAATTTTTTGAGTTTTTTTCCTATTTTTCATGCCTTTATTCTATAGAATTCCCTGCTATATCGTATTTTTATGTTGGCTAAACTGTGAGGAATCGGCGGGTAATGATGGTTTTCTTAATGGGGCTTCCCTAGTGTTTATAATTGCAGACCGATTACGGCTACGTGTTGATCTCCTGACCGGAAAAAGGAAAGGTATTTATCAAGCTTTTTTAATGGTTTAAACTTATGTTTAGTTTTTAAAAACGAACTAATTATCTTCTTTGACACTTTTACTTTAAGTTGTGAAATGGAATTCGAAGTCGTACGAGCAGTATCTCCGGGAAAGGGCAGGAAAAAAGCGAACAGGCCAGATGAGTGGAAGCGTGTGAAGGAAAAAAGAATGAGGCATGTTTTCGTTTATTTATTTGACAAAGGTACATTACTCAACTGATTGGAACAACTAGAAATAAACAGAGCGCTACAAAAAGGAAATTGTATGAACGATCAGACCAATCTCAAATACTCACCCCTTTTATCGCCAATAATATAATCCTCCAGTCTCTGTGTATACGTACTTACTCTCTCAAAAAACTGTATATTTTATTTTATAAAACTTTTTATTTTATTTGTATTCATATATTAACAATTGTTATCTTTAATTCATTTCATATATGCATTTAATCAACACATACAATTTCAAATTTTTTTAATTTTATGATCCCAATTTGGGACGAAATGTCATTTTTTATGTTTTTACATATTTCAAATATTAACTGTACAGAAGGTATAAGAAAACCCCATGGGAGCTGAAAAAGGATACCTACCTACCGTTTGGATTGTAAACTACCTAGTTGAACTTCAATTTAGTATTTGTTAAATCGTGGCTGAAGATGGTAGCAATACCGAAAGTACTCCCATATTATATATTATCTGTGAAATAGACAATATTTTTAAAAAAACGGTCGAAGAGAACGGGTAGATAACAGAAAGCTGAATTAAAAAACCCCAATAACTGCCGATGTAATGAATGTATCGACATCAAATTCCGTATTTGAAATAGAAATCCAATGAGGACATAACCTGTCAAATGTCAGCGATATTGGCTGCGGGAAGGGGGGAGTTTCGGGGAGGTGGCTACCTTAGGCCTCCCACAACCTCCCCCTCCCGTTCAGAATTTATGAACGCCACTGAGCCTATTTTTCAACTTGGCTTTGAAGAATACTACATGTGAAATTTCATGACAATCCAACCATTAATGAATGAGTTAGCACTATTTTTATACTTAGGCCCACCTTACAACCCCCCCTCCCGTTCGAAATTTTGCGACCCCACATAGCCTATTATTCAATCGGACTCAGAAGAATGCTACATATAAAGTTTCATGAATATCTGTCCGGCCGTTTGGGCGTGGTACCGGAACAACATACAAACACACCAACCCTTTTTCAGCTTCATTATGCAAGTCTATCGATGAGAACAGGGAAATAAGAGAAACTCAATTGAAAAATCCCAATAACTGCTGATGTAATGCTCATATCACCATCAAATTTCGTATTTAAACTTAAACTCCACAGAGGACATAACCGATCAAATTTCAGTGATATCGGCTAAAGGGAAGGGTGAGTTCCGGGGTGGGGGCTTAACTCAAAAATCCCAATAACTGCCGATGTAATGAATGTATCAACATCAAATTCCGTATTTGAAATAGAAATCCAATGAGGACATAACCTGTCAAATGTCAGCGATATTGGCTGCGGGAAGGGGGGAGTTTCGGGGTGGGGGCTTAACTCAAAAATCCCAATAACTGCCGATGTAATGAATGTATCAACATCAAATTCCGTATTTGAAATAGAAATCCAATGAGGACATAACCTGTCAAATGTCAGCGATATTGGCTGCGGGAAGGGGGGAGTTTCGGGGTGGGGGCTTAACTCAAAAATCCCAATAACTGCCGATGTAATGAATGTATCAACATCAAATTCCGTATTTGAAATAAAACTCCAATGAGGACATAACCTGTCAAATTTCAGCTATATCGGGTGAGGGGAGTTCCGGGGTGGGGGCCCTTTTTAAAAATCCCAATAACTGCCGGTGTAATGAATGTATCAACATCAAATTTCGTATTTAAAATTAAAATACACTGAGGACATAACCAGTCAAATTTCAGCGATATCAGCTGAGGGGAGGGAGGAGTTCCGGGGTGGCGGACCTTTTCAAAAATCCCAATAACTGCCGATGTAATGATTGTATCAACATCAAATTTCGTATTTAAAATTAAAATCCACTGAGGACATAACCAGTCGAATTTCAGCGATATCGGTTGAGGGGAGGGGGGAGTTCTGGGGTAGGGGCGATATTCATTTATACTTAGGCCCCCCCCCCCTCCCGTTAAAAATCTATAGACGCCACATAGCCTATTTTTCAACTTGGTTTTTAAGAATATTACATGTGAACGTTCATGATAATCCGTCCATCCATTAATGCGCTAGACCAAATTTTATGCTTAGGCCCCCCTTACAACCTCCCTCTCCTTCAAAATTATGGGACGCCATATAGCCTATCATTTAATCGGGGTCTAAAGGATGCTACATGTGGAGTATCATGAAAATCCGTCCAGCGGTTTGAGCGTGATGCTGGAGCAAACCCACAAACAAACCCCGTTTCAGCTTTATTGATATAAAGATTATGAAGGTGGGTGGAAGAGAACGGGGAGTTAACAGATTGCTGAATTCAAAATCACAATAACTGCCTATTTAATGAATGTATCAACAACAAATTTCGTATTTTAAATTAACATCTACTGCGGACATGACCAGTCAAATTTCAGCGATATAGGTTAAGGGGAGGGGGGAGTTTCGGGGTGGGGGCCCTTTCCAAAAATGCCAATAACAGCCGATGTAATGAATGTATCAACATCAAATTTCGTATTTAAAATTAAAATCCATTCAGTCAATCTCCTCCCATTCATAACTTTGTGACGTTACACACCCTTTTTTTTATTTGGTCTTTAATAAAGAGCTCGTCAGTGTATGGCCATAAGCCAGAAACGATGATAGTCAACCATAGACAGATTTAGATATAGTGGGAGTCCGTCCGAAGGTTATTCCTCAGTTAAAACAACTAAGAGCCCGGTCTAGATTTCCAACTCGGGATCCTCACCTGATTAGACAACACTTGTAAAGATACAATAAGTTTCCCTTTAGTTCGAAGTAAAGTTGTCAAGAAAGAAATATAGAATATAGGTTGGCTTTGTGGTACCGTTTTCACTTATTTGCTAAAAACCCATTAGGACTGCAATGACGGTGGATAGATAGTAACCAGAAGCGATGATAGTCAACCATAGACAGATTTAGATATATTGAGAGGGCTGTTGTGTACACCTAGGGACCTAAGCATCGAATGCTCTTATCCCTTCCCTGTTAGCTCTACAGCGGGAGACCGAAATTTTACCTACCCCGGTTTAGATACATAACATACAACTCATTAACGAGTACCTTACATTCGAAAAGGGCCTGGAGCCTAAAATACCATCACTTAAGTCAGGTCCTCAAGATTATTTTTTACTTCCCAGTCAACACAACTAAAAGCCCCGTCCGGACTTCCAACTCGCAATCCTGAGCTCATTAGACACCATATGTAAAAATAAAATTAAATAGGATTCGAATGAGAGATATTAAGAGAAAAAGTCAAAGTTCCCCGGGCAACGCCGGGTATTACTGCTTGTTAATAGTATAAACAAACAAGCAGGTTCTCGGATGTGTGTTTCGCCTCTTTGCACCCTAAATCAGAGGAAATTACTGGGTCCTGTATTATGAGGATTTTTGGAGTGGAAACTTAAAACAGAATGAATTATTATTATTGTTTTTATTATTATTCATACAATGGAGTGTCAGCGCTGGCTGGCTTCTCCCATCAAGTGACGTTATATTTTTCTTTTACCACATATTTGCTTATTATGTATATATTGTATATAGATTGCAAATTGAATAAAATAAAAAAAAAAAAAATTATTATTCATACATATAAACATAGATAATATAATAATGGTAATAATAAAATGATCGAATAATATTTAATTTATTTAATTAGTGAGATATTTGTTTCTCAACTCTTTCACTTTGTGCAAAAACATATTTTGTAAAATTGTAATGAATCTCGCGGGCCGCGTGTTGGCCACTCCTGGTCTAAAGGATGCTACATTGCACCACTAGAACAAAACTGTATTGACCATGAAACATAAAAATATTATGAAAATTTTGATTTCGATCTTCGGACCCATTACAATAAATTCCCTACATGCTGGGAAGTTAATAAGCACATAAGGTAAAAAAGTTATTTATCAAATTTTCTTTCTACACAAAATAAACTGTTACACAATTTCAGAATATACATATACAATATACAACCAAGTATGCAACGAAATATAAGAAACAACTCTTCTCGCTTCGAAGTCACATAGTATGCGAATTTGGCGGGCTTACGTGTCCTAGCAATACGTCATAGTCTACTAGAGAAGCAATCCGATCTGTGTTTTGTTTTTTGAGTAGTAGGTTATTTTAGGCTTACTTAATTCCCGCCTAGGGTTAATAAGTGTCTTATATTCAAAGTTTTGAATATATTGTCTTTCTGTTCTTTTTAGTATGATATTTATTAATTTTTTTATTCATCATGGATGATGGGTTGACTGTTCAAATAGGAAAGCTTGGTTTGTTATACAACTTTTATTGTGATTCATCTATTTAATCTACTTAATAACATCTTTTTGATGTTTTAACTGTTTTTAGCTCATGAAATAGAGGAAATAAGAGTACGGGCTTTGACAAGCATTATATCAAAACTTGAACTAGATGTAATTGATGAAAATGACCTTTTTGACAAAATTGATTTGTTTCCTAATTTGGTAAATTGGTTTAAGACGCCAAATGCTCCTTGCAAAAAAGATGTTTTAAAACTTATCACCAGGCTCATTAAGGTAATATATACATTTTCAATTATTTCTCATATTTTGTTCTCTGCTTCAAAGCCTAAAAATATGTTCTAACATTTTTAGAATAGTAATGGTGTTAATTGCCTTTTGGCAGCAGATCCAGGTCTCACAACTCTTAGACAATTGGTTGGATTAGAGTTTAAAAATGAATTGGATGGAATAATTCATATAACTACGGATAATAGACAGTCTCTGATTAGCTTAATAAGAGATGCACCAGCTCGCACATCTGTTGGCGCTGATTCGTAAGTTACACGAGCATTGAAATGAATTCATAGTTATAATGGGTATCCTTCAGTTCATGAAACTATGCCTTTATATATACCATAATATTCTGAAACTAAATATTTATTGAAAAACTAATGAAATGTACATTATAATCAGAAAATAATATTTACTGGAAAAATATTGTTTATTTTGTTTGTTGAGACATGCCTACTTTTTATTATGGTCTGTAATATTCTCAGAAGATATAACATACTAAAAACTTCTAGTAGAAGTACTGACGATTATGCACTTGTGTTTACTCTTATAGGCAAATCACAGAACGGGATGCAGCTTCCATATCGAACGATACTTCATACAATAGGTCAGTTTAAAAAATATGTATATTCTTCCTTATCCTCAATCTATGGTGTTATTGTAAAAGAACTAAAAAAAACTAAGTGGCAATTTCTTTGTTAAAATTAGTCCACAGTTTGACCAGATGAAGAAGATATGATGATGAGTTTCGTAACCAAAAGTCCATAATATTCTTGAGTATCCTATTTTCACACAGATAGTTGCAGCAACAAACATGAATCAAACATTTTTATCCTGATGAGTTCATCATTCAACTTCCTCCTTGGGGATCTACGCTCCATCCCTATTTAATTTCTTCCAGTGGTATGTTATGTTTTTCTCTTTAAATTCTGAACGAGATTTTGTAAAAAAAAATGACATACAATTGTATTGTAAGGGTTGAAAGCCATAGTGGTGTAAGTCACTTTAGTTTCATTATGAGAAACCAAAGGCTCACATCACTATTACTATTACTGGTATACAAATTAGCTGTTCCGTTCACATGTCTGGAAAATTTTGCATTCTGTCGACTAGTAAAGTAAACTAGGACTTACTTCACTCTTTCTCTCAACAGTTATACCTATAAAGATTTCGTAAAAGACGTAAGTCAAGAATACAAAAACTAAGGCTTTCAACCCTTCAATTAATATTGTAAGTACATAATATCTTTTTTCAACATTTGTTTTTCTAATTTTAAATCGATCAGTGAAGGGGGAGGACCGACTTCATTGAAATTTGGCCCACTCTGAATATCTTTAGTCTTTTTTAATTTTTGTATAATTTCTCTTTTTAAAAAATGTAGTTACAGAGTTTTAAAAGAAAAACATAGCGTCACTATTGAAATAAAAAGTTTGGTGAGGGGCGCAGTCAAAAAATAGTGAAAAGTGGTGTTTGTTTCATTTTTGTGATTGCGTGAGATCTCAGGGGTAAAGCGATACAGATACCCTGTCATTACGTTCCTAGTAAGACTATACATATAGTGATTTGGATTAGAGATGTTATATGGTTTTTCAAATGAAATTCTCCACAATTACAATACTTCTAATTTATGGTTTCCAGATTTACTTTGTGAAGCTCCATTCTAGGAATAGATAATTAAAATACACAATTTCTTTGTCAAACTTCACTATATATTCTCAAATACTCAACTAGTTTCGCCGTGTTAAGGCATTATCAAGAGTCACTTACAAACTGACAGAATTGGTTGACAGGGTAGAAGGTACAGTTATGGAGGGGGTTTTTTGGTAATGACGGTAAATTTTGGCAGAAAACAAGAAAATAAAAAGAGCACTCACACCGATGTACAGCGAAGCACCAAGACTATACGGCCTAATAAAGGAACACAAACAGATCTTCCAGTACGACCAGTTGTCTCCTACAGTGACGCACCTGCCTGTAAGTTGGCCAAATTTTTCAACAATCAATTCAGACTTTTAACTCATTTTAACCCTGATCATACCGTACGAAATTCCATAGACCTCACTAAAAAACTTAATAATATTAATCTTAAGGGTAAAAAATTTAGATTAGTCTCTTTTGATGTCAGTAATATGTTTCCCAACATACCTACTGCAGGAACCGTCAACTTAGTAGAGCATATTTTATGTGTGAAAAAGATCAACCCCAGTGTCCACATAGAAATCATGTCAATACTAAATACATGCCTCAACCAAAATTATTTCCAATTTAACAAAAAAACGTACCTTCAAAAATCTGGACTTCCAATGGGCTCCCCCCTCAGCCCACTCTTAGCAGATATATTTATGGACGATTTAGAAAATAAAATACTAAAAACAAAATTAGCAAAAAAACATATTTTATTTTGGTTTAGATATGTCGATGACGTCTTAACTGGTTTCACAGGCACAGACAGACAGTTGGACCAATTTAATAACTTTATTAATAACCTCCACAAAAATATATAATTTACTGTAGAAATAGAGAACGAACAGAACAACATAAACTTTCTAAACTTAACAATAACAAGACAAGACAATTCCTTCCTATTTAACATATACAGAAAAGACACTTACACGGACGCCATAATCCCCAATGACTCTTACGCCCCGGAATCTCACAAATATACATACTTCAAGTCCATGATACATAGATGCTTCTCATTGCCTCTAACGAACACAAACAAAAAACAAGAAATAGCCAAATTAAAGCAAATTGCAGCAGGCAATAACTTTAATACCTGTATAATAGACAAACTAATATCTAGTAAGTTAAAACAGATAACTTATCATAATATCTACCCTAAACCACAAACAGAAAAATGTAATTATTACTCTATCCTTTACACTGGTATATTATCCCATTGGAATTAAGTAAGCATAACTTAAATCCAGCCTTCAAATCCAACCCCAATCTGGGTAGAATATTATTTAATTCAAAAGAAAAAATAGGTTTAATGGATAAATGTGGAGTGTATCAATTGGAATGCCCAGAATGTAATGCCAAATACGCGGGACAGACAGGGAGATCCTTTAAGATTAGATACAGAGAACACACAAGAAATACAAACTCCAACACTTCCTCATTTCACCAACAACATCTCACAGAAACAGGACACACCATAGACACACAACACAAACCAACTATAATACATATCTGCAAAAAGGTCCACTTTTGAATTTTGTTCAGTTTATTTATTTGCGGTAGAAATAAATAAACTGAACAAAAATAACGATATTGTAATGCTAAATGAACAAATAGAACTGAACCATTCCCCCCTTCTTAATTTAAATATCAAGTAGCTAAGAGTCTGATGATTGTAGAAATGTTTTGCCAACTGACATTCAGAGAACACTATAATTTTCATTTGATGTTTTAATTTGTCTTTAAATTCTATTTATTTGTTTTTATTCACTTTAATATTTATTATATTTTACATTTATATAATTCATGAGTCATACCTATATAAATACCAACACTTTACTGTTAGATTAGCCTCATTAGATTTTATATATATATATATAAATTTTCTTTATTTTTTATTTTATATTTATTATTATCTTGTAAATATCTGTTTATTGGAATGTATAGAGTAACAAAAACAAGGGATTCCCCGTCATTACCAAAAAAAACCCTCCATAACTGTACCTTCTACCCTGTCAACCAATTCTGTCAGTTTGTAAGTGACTCTTGATAATGCCTTAACACGGCGAAACTAGTTGAGTATTTGAGAATATATAGTGAAGTTTGACAAAGAAATTGTGTGTTTTAATTATCTATTCCTACAATACTTCTGTCTCTAATGCATATATAGCTTCACACCAGTGATATGAACATGTGGGACCCCCATTGTGGCACCTTCATTGTATGTTGTAACAACTTACTTTACAAGGTTATAACTTCAGAATAACTTTCCGCAAGGATTTGGAGATCCTAGTGTCATTTCAGATCACTCCAGTGTACTTTCTGGATTCAGAGTGTAGCTTATACGTGAAAATTCTTCTCTCTACTGTACCGTAAAAAAGAGCATTTGACAACCTGAGCTTGCGCCTGTTGAAAAGAGCCTATTCTCAGTTCGTTAGGCGTCTTTTTCCAGGAATGAAGTCACAAACGTTTAAAGGAGGACAGGGTTTTCTCTCCATTCATCATATCTGTTATATAGGTAGTAATTTTGTCAACACATTTTTACTTTATTGTTGCCTTCTATATTATGTTGTGACTGATGTGTAGAGGGTGGAGCTACCGAGAGATCTACTGGCCAGTGCCTCGGCTGGATGAGTCGGACACCCGGGTTCTCTCCACAGTGGGAACCCTCCTACGGGATCCGTCCCAGTCGACTCAGGTGGCCAACTTCGTCTCCACCGTCATCCTCCATGACTTCCCTCCACAGGTCTTCCTTCATGACACTACCATTCTCAGTGTAAGTGGCAAGGATAGTGTAAATGAATTAAGTTTTGCTCTCCCAATTCCTATCTTATTTCAATGGAAGTAGCTTGCTCCCACATCTCTCTGTAGTCATGTTGCCGCTCTGATTTATTCATATGTATATATATATGCTGGGTGGGCTGCTAAGAATACTCCCATTGTCTAACCTTCCTCTCGGGCATCCTATTCAGGAAATGAGCTGCCGTCTCATCTTCTCCACATCTCTCAGGTGGGACTGTCCTTTACTCTTATAATATGTAGGTGCGTATTGACCGTGCACTGTCAGTTGCCGAAGCTCGATCACTCCTGTTGATGGAGCACACCTTGGAATCCTCACCTAAGAACATCTTTCACTATGTCTGCATGTGGTTCTTCCTCTCTACGACTTCCCAAAAGAACTAGTCCACTTTTAATCCAGGTTCTGCATGCCTCCCTGGATGTTTACCGGCCCTTGCTCCATGAAGGACTTACACGAACCTTCCTGGGCCAGTCGCTTCCTCGTTTCCCTGATCCCCGAGTGACCGGGTATCCAGCAGAGCCCAACTTTCTTGTAGTTTTCTAAGGTGCTTAACGCATTTACGCACTCCCTTACTAGCTTTGACCTGTTTTCAACGTCAGCAAGTGCTTGGAATATTGGTTGACGGGATCATGTCGCTCACTATTAGAGGGCTTTCAGCCTCTTCCGCGATGAAGCTGCTCTAGTGTGGTAAACATAAATATTGTCTACCCAGGTTTAGTTAGAGTAGCATAGGCTCGGGACCATCGCTTAACATTCCAACCGAATGATGACGTCCACAAGGTTTTTTCTTAAAGGGCCTCGGCCGGGTTTTGAATGCGCAATCTTAGACAAGCACGCTTCTTCTGAGCTACCGGCGCTCTCATAATCCTAATAACTGTTTACTGTTTCTTTCAGGCACTTTTCGACTTACATTCAAGAGATGAAAACTACGAATTTGTTATAAGATGCTTCAAGGAGTTCACAATGTCGCTTCATCAACATTTTAAATACTATCAAGACCCCGCTTCTATCCGGAAAGTAAGTACTTCCTATCATTTTAATATATTTTAAATTTCTTTCCTTTCCTTTATTTGTATATGTTTTTAAGATTGTTTTGAGATAGGTTGAGATTCTGCGCTCCAGTTGAAGGACGGTGCTATAAGCTAAGCTAAACCATCCGGCCCTCTTGAAGGAAGCTGGTACATAGTTCTTTTTTTGGGAGTGGGCGCGGATTTTAAGAGTGGTTGCTTCTCGTATTATAAGTTTTTTCTGTAAACTGTGTAATGATAATTCTCTTAATGTGGAATTTAGAACTTTAAGTTGATGTTTTTTGATTAGTAGCGTAGTAAATAAATTATAAAATAGTTCATCTTTATGCTCTCTTTGTGATCCATGTTTGTGTGTTGTTGCAGATAAAGTGCTTTGGTCTGGATGGAGATGAAACTGCACTCTGTGAATGGACAGATCCATCTTTGGTTGACACTGTCAGTCTTCGTCATAATCTGGTCAGTAGATCTGAATATTAAATACATGCAAATTTCTTTTTGAAATATTGTCTATTCCACAAATATATACATGTACTACCGGTTTCAGTATTACACTATCGTTAGATTTAGTTTTAAGCTAAGACAGTTTACTAAGTGCTAACCATTCTTACGTATCTAGTAAGGAAGATTTAGGAATTTTAGCTAGGGAATCTTTTAATAGTAATGATAAAACTTAACTTAATGATAAAATTATTAAATTCTACCAACATAAACTAATTTATATGTGATATGCTTAACATTATTTTTGTGCACTAAACAAAATGATTACTAGAAGAATATTAATAAAAAAGCGGTCTTTTCCTATTTTTTCTTTTTTTTTTTCTTTTCTTTAAGGCATTTTGACCACGAGGGTCATGAATGCCTGATGGATGCAGGTCTCTGGGGATCCTAGCGGACTAATTTGGAAAGGCGCAGATTAATAATAATAAAGGAGATTGCTGTATACGGAATAGAAAGGCTACGTGATGAAGATAATTTTGTTTTATAATTTAGATAAGAGATTTGTGAATTGTAAGGAATGAAATAGTTGGGTAATTTGGAAGCTATTATTGGATAGAATTTCGGAAATATCCACCGGAAGGTTGAAATTTTCACGCTGGGGACTATATGCCGTGCATTCAGTTAGAATGTGTCTAACAGACAATCCGACTCCGCAGGACTGACATAGAGGGTTATCTTTAAAATAACTAAATGAACAACAATAAAAATATAAATTGAAATGATAACAAAATAAATAGATAAAATGTCCAAATGGTGACTACGATTTATGATATATGTAATAAAAATCTGCAACACACTAAATCCATACAATGTGGAAACAAAACTGGTTCTAAGTTGTTAACGGGAGAGAGTTGTTAAAATAAGTTTGGTCATTCATACAAATATTGCTTCACTTATTTTCAGTTGTTCTAAACTATCAAATTGCCTGCATTTTGAGTAAAAATTGAGGCACATTTGATGCCTTCGATTGGTCAAAAGTGTGGCTGTTGTCGATAATGTGGGTCGCGAAAGGTTTCTTGTTTCTGTCTTTAAAAGTTCAACCGGTTCCCTTTTCAAATCATAAAATAACATTATTGCTTACTTAGCTTTCATTTTTATTTTCTTGGTAGAGTTCCTCCAGAGATATCCTCCTTTGAGGTCTCTTGAACTAACTTTTGTTTCATACCTTATTACTCCACTAAAATCATTATTTTTTATTAGTTATTTATTCATTTATTTTTTTTTCTGATGTTTTATTATTATTATTTTTATGATCTACGAATGAACAACCTGAAATATTTTTGTGAATAAAACACGTTTGAATTAATTATAAAAAATATTTTCCATAATTTAAATATCTATATCTTCTGTATTTATTAATATTTATATATTTAGTATGCGGGTTAGAGCGTAGGGCTTTGGTCGCATGGTCTCATCTTGGTTTGCTGGTTCAAATCCCGTCCAGGAGTGAGTTTTATTTCGTAGATGAACTCCCTCCCGGGGCCATGGATGTCATAAATAACAAGATAACACAATGAGATGACTAATATTCATCGTACATAAGGCCAAAAAAAAAAAAAAAATGATATTGGTTACTTATCACATGTGTGTCCGACTCTGAGATTATATATATAATTCACGAAGTATCTTGAAGTATACATTTTAATAACGAATCCTATTATCATAAAATCAGGAAATAAATCTTCTTATTATTATTACTGCAGGGTGTGGCTGAGTTCTGCGGCCTGAGTCTGGAGCGTCTTGGCGAGAAGGTACCCGGCGCTCTCCATCTGCTCAGTGCCTGTCTTCCCTCAGATAAGACCCTATTCTGGGGATCTGTCGGTCCCTCGAATCAACTTAAGGCAGCCATTATATCTCATCTCTCTCAGCTTGTATCTCGTCTTCGTTATGCAAGGTAATCTTGTTTTTTCGTATTTCTCATCCTATAAATTAGAGCGTGTTGAAGCAAAACCTACCCAATTTTCTGTGCCGATGGAATGTAGGCAAATTATTTTTCTCCAAAACTGTGTGCTATTGTGACTCATGTTCGGGCTTTAACTATGAGGTCATATTGCATATTACCAGAGGGCTCTTTCGTCGCTCGCGGATATGAGTCCTCTACTGTGGAAGTTTTTTAAATTTTGCCTAACCAGGTTAGGGGTCTCTGGTGAGTAGCTGACTTTGCACAGGCTCAGGATCGTCGCTTAACGTCCCATTCAAGGGACTGTGTGCTCAGGGTTTCTTTACCACCCAGATAAAAGGACCCTAAGGACCTCGGCAGGGTTGCTAACTTGAGCACAGTACACTGGCACCCTACTTCTGAGCTACCGACGCCCTGTTGGGTGGATTCCACGTTACTCTACTGTCCAGGTAGAGATAGCAAACTTGATTGGAGGAAGGAAATACGACATTATTATCGGTAACTTGAATACAGATCTGCCGTCGCAGTGTAAATGTGACTTGTGCACACTTCTGTTCAATTAGATTCACCAAAGATTACACCATTTCTCTATTTGTCACTGAGGTGCTCTTGTAGAACAAGGCTTCAGCGGAATCACGGCTAGTTGTGAGGCTAGCACAGACCTAAACTAAATCATCTTACCTGACATTAAACGGGCTCGAATATTTCCTAGATCAGGGCCTCGGCTGGGTTTCGAACCTGCGATATTGAACTGAATAAACGTAATTAATTATTGTTGATATGTATAATAAATGATGGTCTTGAAAAAAAATGTTTCTATATGTCTTTAATTCTTACCTATTTTTATTTCGTTGCGTGGGTTCGCCAACACTCAATAGTTTTGAAAAATTAAAATGACATGAGGTGCAAAATACATAAATGAAAAATTACTGCATCCTCATTTGACTAAATATATTTGTTAAAAACATTCTTAAACTTTACAATTATTTATTTCTCAGAATCCTCTCAAAAACTTTGCTATTCTCCTGAAATATATATTATGGTCTAAAGATAACTTGTTGCTTTTCATTGTCTATCGCGATTTTTGCTGGTCTTTGGATTTCTTCAACCATCAACCTCTGATGTATGTCTCAAAATAATAGAGAGCGCCACCAACACATCTTCTTCTCTGGTAAGGTGATAGGCTGAGTCCTAGCTCTGGGTTGTTGAATGGACAAGGGCTGGTTCCTGAGTGGGCTCCTCCCGCTGCGAAGGCAACTGTTCGGTGGTGACTGACGAAGTGATCCCCAGTTGGGTGCGGCTCGTTCGCCTCCATTTTTTTCCCGCCGGAACTTTCCTGAGCGTCTATTGGTTGCCCAGGCCCACACCCTTACATACTTGGGACTGCTGATGGCTTTCTCCCTACATCCTCCTGAGTTCCTGCCTTCCATTTCTGATATTTCCATTATTATATTTATTTAAATATATTAAACAATTAATATCCATATTTTTGGATATTACAAGACAAGCACACTGTCTCTGAGCTCACCAGCGCCCTCAATTTTGCTTTCATTCATTACATTCTGATAACTGTCACCTGTCATTGAGTTAATTCATATGTTCTGTTTAGAGCGAGAGATCCTCTAGAAAGGGTGGAAGTGCAGGTGTGGACAGGTAGAGTGCTCTCCTCTCTGATACCGTGCGCTCCTGCCGCCTCCACTCTGGTCCCCAAGGAACTACAACAAGAAATAGCCCAGGACCTCTTTGATCCAGCACTTTACATGTTTTTCCCCAAGGTCCACAATGTCTTCCGGAAATACGTTCATTATTTTATGGTATTTATTTTTGTTTAATATGGATAATATTATATTTAAAAAAAAAATGGTTTAATGTTTACTGATCGTTGCTATGTTAGTAGTGAAATGAAATGAAAATAAATTTTATTATTCTGGGACCGAGGTTCCCTAAGAATAAATACATACAGAGTAAAGAAAAGGAAACATTAAAATATAGTATCAGTATGACGTACAAATAAATAAATAAATTAGTGCTACATTGGAGGAAACTAGAAATAAAAAATATATAAATATACAAAAGATTAACATAAAATTGACAGCTTAATTATGAAAAAATAAATAAATAAAAGTATCTACTATATGAATAAAAGAGAATATGTCAAAAAATAAAAAAAGAATAAAATTAATTTTAGACAGTAGGGGCTAGACAGAAAAGTGTGGGAAGAAGAAGAAAAATGAAAATACATAGTAAAATAAGATGAAATAAAAATAAATGCTTGATATATATATATATATATGTATATATAATGAAAATAGAGAGGGGGAAAAAATGGAATAAGTAAATAATTGAAATGATTAGAATAATGAGGTTGACAATTAATGGCGTATTAAAACAATTGAAGGTTTTATAAAAAAAATGTTTATTAACAAAATTGGCTGCCCGGTTTGCGAGATACTTGTCGAAAACCGTCTCAAAATGACGTCTCGAAATTTTGGACGTTTGCGTGACTCACGCAAATACGGTTAGTCCAATCGAAAAATTGCTTCTCGACCAAAAATGTTACTTATTATATAAATTTTATTAAATTTCCAACCACGAATAATTAAATTGTAGCGCTTAGCAACTGGTGGACATGAGCCCGACTCTACTGTGGGAGTCCTAAATTTTGCCTACCCTAAATTTTTATTCACCTAGGGCAGGGGTCTTTAACGAGTACCTGACATCGTACAGGCTCGGGACCATCGCTTAACATCCCATCCGAAGGACGGCGTGCTTAAGTTTATTTTTACCTCCCAGATAAAATAAACTAAGGGCCTCGGTCGGGCTACGAACCCACAACCTTGAGCTCAGAAGTCAAGCACGCATACCACTGAGCTACCGGCGCCCTCAATTTTAAATATATTTTTATTATTTGGTATTTTTTATTAAATAGGAAAAACAAAAATAAAGAAAAAAATATATTTATGTTATGGCCAAAACAGGACTTTCTTTTACGAACCACTTTTTTTCAGATCCCTCTGTCTCCCGCTCTCAAATTAATTTCATACTGGCATTACTGGGTATAAGAAAGTCAATCACAGAATTACACTGTACAATAAAACAAAGAAAACCTCTCATGTCAACCCATTACTTTCATATATAGTGACGGCAGTATTACAGGGAGAGGGAGAGAGAGTGATTGATCTGTAAAGACGGTGGTTGGGAGAAGTAACGTGTTATGGCCATATCATGTATATATTTTTAATTTGTATTTAAAACACATTTTTGTTTTATGTATTCACATTTTTAAATGTAACATCCATGTTACAATAGTTTTATAGTTCTAAGATTATTTCTGGCCTTAAGTCTTACCATTTGACGAACTTGTTTTAGTATCAAGAAGACAATGGCTTTGAAACGTTTCTAGAGTTGGGAGAATCATTGAAATCGGCAGCTAAGTTTCTTACAAAATTTGAAGAAATGACAGTATCTGAAGCCTTGGTCACATTGAAGGCTAGCCTTGACTCTTTGGATATACATCAAGAATTTGGCGCAGTTTCAAGATTTTTCCATATTGCTACTTCTATGTGAGTTGGATTAATTATTTTTTTACATGGGGCCCCATGAATCATGCTCAAACCCAAAATTTGGAATTTTTTGACCAAAAGGTTTTCATTAAGTCCAATACAATTATGCAGGATTAGAATCGAGAATCACATTTGTTGATATTATACTAAACATCAAAAACTAGAGGACATAACGTAATTTTTATAAAGAATTTTCAAATATTGATAGGGCGGGTATTCTCTGGGAATTGGGGGGCGTCTGGTGCGAGGCTTTGGGGTGGTTCGGCGGGCATGCTTGTTGGAGTGGGGCTTGGGGCGATACCGCCGGGCTCTCTGGACTGTAACAGACCCGAGCATTGGAGGGTTTGGACTGTCTCCGGTACATGCACTTCCTTCTCATCAAGCCCTGACAGTATCAATGCTATTTGTTTCAAAAGGAAGGAGATGTGCACGGTTGTCTTCCCGGCTGGTGCTGTCAGGAATCCCGCAGAAATATTTTATTTGTTCTGACTTGCAAAAAAATAACGTTATATCCTCCAGTGTTTGGGTATTTAGGGCGCTCGCTAATTTGATTTTATATTCCGATTCTGCATCTGATTCTTCAACCTAATAAAGAAAGTCCTGTCGAAAATTTCCAAACATTGAGGCAAATTATAAGGGTGAGCATGATTCATGGGGCACCTTAAAACTACGTTACATACTTCTAACTACTTCACATGCAGTTTATCGTATTTACTAATTGTTGCGATTGAAGAACTTTCTAAAACTTTAGTTTTAAGTGATACTACAAGTCATCTAAAAGATGCTCTAAGGAAGCGAACTGTTAATTTTTTTATTTGCATTTCATTAACAGGGAACTTTCTGCTCCTGATGTCGAATTGTCGGAAGATATCTGTCTTCGTTTGTTGTCCTACCCCGAAGATCATGTTGTAGAACTTTCCTATTCTCAGGTACTTATTATTATTTTTTTATCTATATATTTTATAGATAAATAGACAACAAAGCGTTTCTCTGTAATTATTGTCAGCTGACTAGTGATTTACTTCGGTCTTTCACCGTTTTCTCTGTCTTGTTGCTCCTAGCAGTGGACTTGTCACCTCTGTCAGATCAGATCTTCTCATTTTTATATTTATTTTTTTTCTTCCCAAGTGTAGGGAATGTTATGTAAACAGAAATTCGATGCCAAGTTTTTAATGCTATTTCATGTTTTATGACTTAATTCCCAAAATGAAAAAACAAAATTCTGTCTGTTTGTGAACACCGTAACTCCCGTTAGAATGAATGTATCTATACGAAATGTTATATCTGTTTCTAGAATCCTCTAGGGACGACACCTATTGGTTTTCAGACAAATCGACATCGAAAAGGGGGGTTAGGGGGGAGGCTTAACACAAAAACTCTGTTAACTCCTGTTGTATTGATGTATCGACACGAAATTTCATATGTAAATTTGAAGCCCTCTAAAGACGACACATATTGATTGTTAGCCAAATCGGCTAAAGGGAAGGGGGAGGGGGGGGGATTAAGGGGGAGGCTTAACACAAAAATCCCAATATCTGCCGATATAATGAATGTATCGACACAAAATTTAGTATGTAGTTTCAGAAGCCACTGTGTAAGTCAAATATTGAGTTTTAGCCCAAATGGTCCTTTGGCTTTGGAGGGAGAGCGAAAACATAATTGATTAATTCGTGCTGGGGAAGTACATATCTAGTGATTTACTGACGATTTTTTTCTATTGCCATTGTTTTCAGATCTCCTCCCTTGTGACAGGCAGACTGGGGCCGAGCGCCTCTGTCTCTCGAGCCGGGGACCCTACTGCCACACTGGGGTTTATAATCACTCCAAGGGTGTTGGAGGAGATCATACAGTTTGGCCTAACTAGTAAGATAGTCCAGGTAAGTTTTGAAAAACTTATATTTTAAACTTATTTCTAAAAAATAGAGGATGGTCACCAGGTGGGTACGAAAAACAGTGATGTTCTCATGTATTTTTTAAATGTTTATGAGAATGTTTTTTTTTTTTACTTTGACACTCCCAGCATATATGTTTCTAAATTTTTACGTACACTCTGGGTTATTATTATGATAACAAACTGAAAAACTTAGCGATCTAGGTTGCAGAAAGTTCAGAAACAGTGCTGACACTGTTGCTGAAGTCTCGGATGCTCCTGGCTCCTGAACCTTGGTCCAGAGTCCTCTCCAGGCTCCAGCCCTGCTTCCCACTTCTTCATTCTCTTGCTGGAAGGATGGGTCCTTTAAGTCGCTCACTCCTGGAAATGCTGGATCCAGATATTGCCTCCGACATATCTCTCACTCGGCTTCAGGTTTGTGAAGAAACATTTTCATTTATTTTATTAATTTTCCTATACCCCATCATATTCTGTGTTATTTGCAACAGGCAATATGGTAACCTAGCACCTCTTTTGCGGAGTTTCATATGATATTTGAATATAATATTTGGGTGACCAGTTATAATTATCAATTGCTTCATCCTAGATCCTCATTGGGAACGCTCGACTTCTGTTTTCCACTGACACTTCTGTGGTTGCTGAGGCCCAAGCAAGACTGTTCTATCTTCTTGATATCCAGCCAATATCGTTCGTATTCTCCATGCCAGAACCACCACCTCTTCCCCTTGGGCCATCAGCCCCTGTTGCAGTATTTGATGTAAGTGCTTTGTTATTAACTGCATTATTACATTTAATTAATATTAGCTATTATTCCAATGAAATCTCGTTTAATTGGGATCCGTAAGACATAATAATGTCGAATTCTTATCGTTCATAGAGCTGACGTCTGGTTTTCCTGGCAATTTCACTCAGTTTAAACGCGATAAACTAACCAAGAAATAATCACAATTCTTACAGTAATTTAGTCAACTATTCAACATTTTTTCCTCAGGATAATAGTCTCGCTAAATTTTTTAAGACAAAGTAAACAATTAAAAAAAAAAAGTAACGTGTGTGCTTTAGTTTCAAACATTTGCTGTGAATTTGCATTCAATTTGTTTTATAATGTTACAATAAGAAAAGTAGTACGAGGAATTAAACTTTCAGATTTATTGTTCTTCAATTTCTTTTATACATGAAATTATAGGTTTGTGATAGCTAACATAAGCTATATATACCTGTGATTGTAGTGGGAATACAGCGTCCATGGCAACAAATATATTATTTATTGATCGATGTTTTCAGCAGGTATTATTATTATCATTGCATATTAATAACAATATTATATAACATCATATAATAATATATTATGTATTATATTTTTTTAGATTTACACTGTTATATAATTTTCTTTTCCCACAAATTGTATTTATTGTGACAAATTTAAGCTATCGAAGCATCTTAACTACCGAACGATCATTTTATAGTTCGTAATATTGATTTTTTAGTTAAATTCACTTTCTTATTCCATGAACGTAGAAATGCTCAAAAACAGCTGACATCACAGATTTAGAAGTGTGTAGCTGTGTGTGTGCGCTGCGCGCGCAACCGTCCGACACATACTTACGCATGCACACCAACAAGGCTTACGGTCTGACAAAGCCCCTATTGAGAGCTAAGATGTTTACACATCAAAAATATTGACTTTCCTCAGATCTGTTGATTTTTCAGTCACTTCTAATAAAGTAATTTTTAATGTTCACATCCAACACCGACCGCCTGCTGTAAGGAAAAAGTTTATTTTCTACTTTTAAGCGCACTACAATTTAAATGAAAGGTTTATATTTGAAATTGTATATTATTTTAAGTGATTATCAAGCTGAGAGAATCTGCGATTTTTTCATTGAACTTATTTATTACATTCCAACATATATAAGTATGTTAATTATGCAGATGAGTTAAGTTTATATAATGTTTGTGACTTTAGGAAGAGAGCGTGGTTCGTGTGATGGAGGTACTGCGGGAGCTGGACGGTAGAATGCTGCGGTCTGCACTCACCCAAGTCAGCCTCATGTCTGACGATCCTTCCCTTCATGTGGCCATCCTGGAGACACAATCGATACCTCTCTTATCTACACTTCTCTCCAACTCTCTGGTATGTATTATAGGCTATGAGAAACTTAAATCATGACCTTGAGTGTTCGTTTTTATAGTACTGTCTGAGGGTAAAACTGATATATTAAATTAAATTATTGAGGGCGCCGGTAGCTCAGAGGTAGTGTGTTACTACGATTACTGAGCTCCAGATCGCGGGATCGAAACCCGGCCAAGGCTCTTAAATTTTAAATAATTTATGGTTTCCAGATTTACTTTGTGAAGCTCCATTCTAGGAATAGATAATTAAAATACACAATTTCTTTGTCAAACTTCACTGTATATTCTCAAATACTCAACTAGTTTCGCCATTATCAAGAGTTTGTAAGTGACTGTTGATAATGCCTTAACACGGCGAAACTAGTTGAGTATTTGAGAATATATAGTGAAGTTTGACAAAGAAATTGTGTATTTTAATTATCTATTCTTAGATTTTATGAGAGGTGAAAAAACCTTGAGCACACCGTCCTTGGGCGACGTGAAGCGATGGTCCCGAACCTGTGCGATATCAGGTACTCGTTAAAGGATTCTACCCTAGGTGAATAAACCTAGGTTGGCACAATTAAGTAAAGTCAGACTCATGTCCACCAGAGCGACGAAAGAGCGCTCTGGTAGTAGACGATATGACCTCATAGTTAAAGCCTGGGCATGAGTCACAATAACTAGCTAATTTTAATTAAATTTATTTTATACTATTTATTTTACAGTAAACATTTATGTTTTATTTATTTTTGTGAACTACTGACAAATGAAAAACAAAGAAGGAATCAAAGTTAAAGCCTGGAAACAAGATAGTACCACAAAACTAAATGAAAAACCGGTGTTGTCAGGCATAAAAACAATTCTTAAATATTTCTACATCAGAAAAATATACCTTTATTCGTATTTCACATTGAATAATGTGTATTTTTAAACATAGTTTAATACAAAACAGTACGAAATTTGATATGGAATGTTTTTGGTAAGGGCAATTTTTTAGATTTAATTAAGAGTTTTAGCATAAATCAGGCGAACTACTAAAAAAATGGGTTTCGAAATTTAATTTTAAAACGGTTTTCGGTAAGTATCTCCCAAACCGTGCGGCCTTAATCAAAATCCTATTTCATATAAAAATTCTTTCAGTTTTCTCTACAACAACTTATATTTGAAGTGATTTTTGATTAGGTCATTAATGTAAGCAGTATCGTGTAAAAGGCCCTTAGGCCCTTCAGTAAAGTGGTCTCAATTTTAGTCTTTGGATGCATACTTATATATACTCCTAGATTAGAATATAATTTTCACTGTATCTTTTTATTCAGGACGAGAGGACAGAAGACGCCAAAGATATATTCACTTCCATAGTACATGTGTTCAAGAATTTGGCCAGATACAGCCAACAGATCAGATTCGACTTATCTCTGGATTACACACTTTATGTTAACATCATCAAAGGTTATTATTTTTTATTTTAATATATAATGTTTTCGCAAAGTGAACGGAAATAATGGAGATACACTGCTGCTGTTGTATTTTCAATTTATTTTTCACTAAAGTCAGACCAAGAAAAAAAAAAAAGTTACATATAAAAGAGTTGAGAGATTGATAACAAATAATTGATCAGTTGTGATTTTTCCAAAATCTGAAGAAAAAAACTCGGTTCTCCTGTAGACAGGTCTACTTATACAGTAATATACTGTGACTAGAACGAAAAAATTAAATTTTTTGACCAATCAGGATTTTGCTATCATTAATTTAATGATTATTTTCCTGGGTACTATTCGCCCATTGTCTATGTGTACTTTCGTCTGCATGAAAATATGTTAATATTACATATTTTAATTGAATATTACCAGAAATTATGATGAAGATAAACAGTAAACATATAGGGAGGGTTGGTGAAAAGGAGGTTAGGCTGATTAGGTGAGCCCTTTTTTTCCCCCACCATCTTACTCTTCCTCAACCTCCTAAAATCCATTCTGAATAGATGTAATCGAAGTACGAAGATTGACTGAAATATCCCATTAGCTTTTTGAAGAGGACAAACTCAAATTGTTTCAAGAAATACCCAATGTACTAGTAGCCATGCCCTTACAATTTTATTTATAAATATATCTAATGATTATTTTGGGGTGATTTGTTTTTATTCAGATCGTTAAATTTGCGAACTTCTTATTACTTGAGATCCCGTTATTTCGGGGCCTAAGTACATTTTACAAGATACCGCTTACGTTTATGACCTAATCAAAAATTACGAGTAAAAGTTTACCCGAAAACGGTTAGTCCTATCGAAAAATTGGTTCTTACCAAAAATGTTCCTTATTAAATTTCAAATTTCTTTAACTACGAGGTCATATCTCCTACTACCAGAGCGCTCTTTCGTCACTCTGGTGGACATGAGCCTGACTCTACTGTGGGAGTCCTAAATTTTGCCTACCCTAAATTTTTATTCACCTAGGGCAGGGGTCTTTAACGAGTCCCTGACATCGTACAGGCTCGGGACCATCGCTTAACGTCCCATCCGAAAGACGGCGTGCTTAAGTTTATTTTACCCCCCAGGTAAAATAAACTAAGGGCCTCGGTCGGGTTTCGAAGAAGGCAAGCACGCATACCACTGGGCTACCGGCGTCCCCCATACACTTAACTATATGTAAATAAATAACAGACAAATTATTTTTTTGAAGTATGGTTTATTTCACGAAAAAATTGTATACATAAACTACCAGTTTCGGCTTGACACCATCGTCAGGTTTAATTATAGACTTACGATGATGTAACTAAACCTGACGTTTGTGTAATGTTGAAAGCGATAGTTTGTGTATAGCTATTTATTATGACTCATGCTCGGGTTTCAACCTTGAGTTCATATCGCCTACTACCAGAACATGATAGTCATGAGCCCGACTTTACTTAAGAGTCTTAAATTTTGCCTACCCTAAATTCTTATTCACATTTTTAACCAGAGTTTATGTATACATTTTTTGTAAATGGAAAATATTTAAAAAAATGAAAAAAGTGTTATTTTATTTTTTTTCTTATAAGTTTCCATATTTCCGCGTTTCTCTACTTAATATTATTTGTATTGTTTGTACGTTCTGTTGGATCAGGTGTGTTTACTTTACCGGCTGAAAGACGGAGTCTCCGTGAAGCCACACAGCTGTTGACACTGATGTGTTTTGCGGACCATGTGATCGGCCGATCTGATGGAGTGGTTTCTCTGCCCAACCTGTTGGTAGATCGACTCAGACTTCCCTTCTCCGTCGAGGTACACTCTGTCGTATCTATACATGCTGTCCCTTCAAACAAGAGTAAGTGTCAACATTGGCTTTTTCCTGAGTTGGGTCTATTCTACGTAGACATTTTTTATTTTTGTTACACATAGAAAATTAAAATATATTATTGATGTAGTGTGCTCTCGGTAGGGATTACGTCAGAGCGTAAGTGTCGTTGTGTTGCATGAGTAAGTGTGTGTGTGTGTGTGTGTGTCGGACGATTACGCGCGCATCACAACACACAACTACCTCTTTATCTGTGATCTCAGCTGTTTTTGATCAGATTTACCGTTGTAGTGAATTTAACGAAAATATCAATATTACGAACTATAAAAATGATCTTTCGGTATGAAACTTTTAGGTTAAGATGCTTCGATAGCTTAAATTTGTCAAAATAAATGAAATTTGTGGTAAAAGAAAATAATATAGCAGTGTAAATCTAAAAAAATATAGTATATAATATTTCAATATATTATTATAAGATATTATATAATATTTTTTATTAATATATAATAATAACTGCTGAAAATATCGATCAATAAATAATATATTTGATGTCATATTGTCAAACAAATCTTTGATGGACGGGAAAGAGAGTACAAGTCCATTTTTGGCCAAAACAGTATTATTACATATTTCACAATGTGAAGTCAATCTCTAGAAGTGGTGAGAAGTGGACAAGTCTCTGACGTAATGTAGACCTAATTTTTCGGCAGTTCAAAAAAAATTTGTCTAGTGGCAAAAGACATTTTCTGTTCTCCTGAAAAATTGACTTTTTTGACTTGTACTGTTATGGCCTCCCACCAGAGAAATAAAATAATGTTTTTACCCATTTCAGGAGATACCGAACAGCTTAATTTATTTTTGAATGACAAACAATCTAGAAATGAATACGAATCGAAACATTTCAACAACAAATTCGAAAACTACCTTCGACGCTGTATTCTCGCGGTATTTAGAGACACTACTACAATCACAGTTGTATATTTCTTATTTCAGCTATCACAAACCTATAATTTCATGTATAAAAGAAATGAAGAAATTGAAAGAACAATGAATTTGAATGTTTAATTCCTCATACTACTTTTCTTATTGTAACATTTAAAAAAAAATTTAATCAAAATTTGCTGTCGTGCAATTTTTGATACTAAAGCAGATGTTTACACATCAATTCTCGTGAGTACCGCGTCACTCATACATTTCTTTTTTTGGATTTTTTTTTAAGGAGATTCTTAATTCATATATAATATATATTATTACAGTTATTGTGATTAATCATAATTTGTGTCTTTGTAGTTAAACTTTTGGAAAAGACGGAGGGTTGCCGGTTTCTGAGTGCTATCTGGTGTGCTGAGCTGGACAAGCTGGCTGGAGCAGGAGGAGCCTCACTCTCCTCACCACAGCCTCCCCTGATCATGCTCCCTCCCTCAGCCCTCTCCTCTGCATCTCCGCTACACTCACTAGACCTCTGTCTGACTGATCTGTCTGCTGCCGCCTCACATAGCTCTGCCTACAAAGCTCTCCGTTTAATATCAAGGTAATTTAGGGGGAAAAATGGTACTTAGGATAGTACAAGTTTAAATTAATTTATAAACATTTTGGAAAACATTCTTAAAGTAAAGAGTTTCAAAACGATAAATACAATAAATGGAAATAAGGATAAAATAACATAATTCTCATTATTGTTTGTTAGAATATATGGATTTACTAGTGCCCTGATTTAGATAAAGAAACAAAAACAGTATATAATCTTTAACAAAGTTAAAATTCTTTATTTCACACAGCAATTTTAAGCCTAAATTCTCCACAATTTAAACACTCTTCAATATCTGAAGATAGGAGAGAACTTGGTCAAGCTGACTGATTTTGTCAAAATAGCCCTTTATATTACAATACTTCTGTCGTGATGAAGTCTGCGTCCTCATTTTATTAAGCAGTTCATCCGGCTTATTTATTGTCTTAGTTATTGATGAACAAGCTTCTTCAACATTACATACAGTCTCAGAAACTAGTGGGACTTTATTACTCACAGCTCTTTGATAAACGTGGATCATATGTTTTTTTGTTTTTTTTTCCTCTCTGAGTTTCGTGCACATTAGAAGATAAAGCTGAAGTATACCAACTCGAATGGGAATTAAACAGTTGTGTTTATATAGGAGAAACAGGACGCAAATTTGGAGAATGTGTAAAATAGTCTTATTTTCGAAATAAGCATATGAAACAACGGGAATGAAGTGTCTCTATCTTTGTGAACAAGGTAGACAGCTAGACTTTCAGGAGCAGCTGGAAATTAATAATTAATAGAGCCAGAAAAAACGACCCAACTCATTTAAAATTCACCTCTTAGCGCCACTAGGTTAATTAATTAGTGTATTATTCAGTATTTTATATATTTTTTAGTTAAGATATTCTTTTTCTTCTATATTATTTATTTATTATATATATTATGTTCACATTTATTTATTTTATTCATATTTTCTTATTACTTCCATAATATTTTATATTGCCCTTATTTCGTTTATTTATTATATATATTATGTTCACATTTATTTATTTTATTCATATTTTCTTATTACTTCCATAATATTTTATATTGCCCTTATTTCGTTTATTTATTATATATATTATGTTCACATTTATTTATTTTATTCATATTTTCTTATTACTTCCATAATATTTTATATTGCCCTTATTTCGTTTATTTATTATATATATTATGTTCACATTTATTTATTTTATTCATATTTTCTTATTACTTCCATAATATTTTATATTGCCCTTATTTCGTTTATTTATTATATATATTATGTTCACATTTATTTATTTTATTCATATTTTCTTATTACTTCCATAATATTTTATATTGCCCTTATTTCGTTTATTTATTATATATACTGTGTACTTTGTTTTGTACTATGTTATACTATTTTCTGAAGTTTATGTTTATACCAAGAATATTTTCACAGTTAGAATTTTCCGTTAAGACAGTAGGGTTTCCCTTTAGTGTAGTTTCCCTTTGGGAATCACAGCCTCTGGTAATCTCAGAATTGTATAAATATGCCAACCTAGCAAACTTAATTGTTAATGTTGAACTTGTGCTAACGATGGCTTAATCCGACCGGTAGTGTACACTATATGTATATATTTTTGTGAAATTAGATAATAGGTTAGATTTTATGACTCATGCCCGGGCTTCAACTACGAGGTCATATCGCCTACTACCAGAGCGCTTTTTCTGGTGGACATGAGCCCGACTCTACTGTGGGAGTCCTAAATTTTGCCTACCCTACATTTTTATTCACCTAGGATAGGGGTCTTTAACGAGTACCTGACATCGTACAGGTTCGGGACCATCGCTTAACGTCCCATCCGAAGGACGGCTGGCTCCCAGATAAAATAAACTAAGGGCCTCGGTCGAGTTTCGAACCCACGATCTTGAGCTCAGAAGACAAGCACGCTTACCACTGAGCTACCGGCGCTCTCAATTAGATAATATAAATGTTGAACAATTTGTTTGCTTCTATTTATTTTGATTATAATATTTCTTGTTTGTTAAGGTATGTTCGGCTGGTTCCTTGGTGTAGCGGAGACCTGAAAGACCTCCCCTGGGAATCAAGTTTTCGTCGGTACCTCACTACACAACCTGCCAGTCCTGCCGACCAAAGTCTGCTTGTGTCAATAGTAAGACTTCTCGCCGACCTTGTAGGTTCGTATTTCGGCAAAATAACTTGAATATTTAATTTTGTTTGAATTTTACAATAATAGAATTCTCTAAGTGAAGTGGATGGTGCTGTATATTATTGTTTTAAAGACAGAATTAAAGAATATACGACTGAGATTAGGAACCAAAGCAACCGGACGCGACCCACGTTTTCTTTTGACCTAACCGAAGGCATCAAATACTTCCATGTTTGCTCAAAAAGCAGGTTACTTGATAGTTCAGAACAACTGAAAATAAGTGAGTCCACTTAATACTTGTATGATTGACCAAGTTTATTTTAACTATTCCCCTTTGTTAACACCTTAGAACCAGTCCCTTTCCCACTTATATGTGTATTTAGTGTAGTGATTTTTATTTCATATATCGTAAATCGCAATTAATCACTAGCCACTAAAAAAACATTATATGTATTTTTTGTTATAATTTTAATTAATATCTTCATGTTTATTCATTTAGTTATTTTTAAGTTAAGAAAAAGCCCTCTCACACCAAAATAATTCAAGTCATTCAAAATAAAATATTTGCAACAATCACACAATGCCTGTACTACGTTTCGAACATAACATTACACCGCGATCTGAACATAGCATTGTTACACGAAGTCATACAACAACGCGTATTTACACTAAAAGTTCACAATTCACCCGAACAAACTAGTGGTGCACCGTCGGTCCGATTCTTGTCAAGGAGCCCTCGTGGTCTGCCTGAGGACCCTCTGCCAAGGCTGTGATCCTGACCAGCCGCTTCATCAAGGGTTTTTGTTATTCTACTCTTGTGATCATATTTTCTTATTGTGTTCTCACAGTAAAAAATTGTCTATTAAATTGTGGGAAAAAAAAAAAAAAAGTAAAGCTTCTGATTTTAATTGTATTAATACTCCCTAGCTATCATCATTTTGTTAAATACACAAACATCACAAATAAATTAGTTTATTAGTTAGAATGTATAATTTTAGTTTTCCCACTGTTATTGACAAAAATAGAAAAAAAAAAATAAAATTCCTAACTGTAAGTTTCCCAGTTGAAAGTCCAACTCATTCTTTACGTGAGGGCGCCAGTAGCTCAGTGCTATGCGTGCTTGCCTTCTGAGCTCAGGATCGTGGGTTTGAAACCCTTAGGCTCTTAGTTTATTTTATCTGGGAGGTAAAATAAACTTATGCAAGCCGTCCTTCGGATGGGATGTTAAGCGATGGTCCTGAGCCTGTACGATGTCCCCAACATTTAGGACTCCCATAATAGAGTCGGGCTCATGTCCACCAGAGTGACGAAAGAGCGCTCTGGTGGTAGGCGTTATGACCGTAGTTAATGCCCGGGCATGAGTCATAATAACTAACTCATTCTTTACGTATCTCATGTACCTATCTATATGGCTGTTTTGCACTCAGTAAACTTGTTCTTATTTTGTAATTACATTTTTCTTGTGAAATAGACAATAGTTGACAAAGAGGAAATTTGTTTTTTTATTTATCATTGCTGTTACAGTCCTGCTGCCTGACCAGACAGGGTGGGTATCCAGACTACTCAAGGATCCTTCACTTATGCTCTGTCCACTGCTGGCACAAAGTACAGTCGAGGACAGTACTTCTCTGGTAAACCACCCTATATTTTCTGTTTACAGTTTCAGGTATATTAGACCAGTGGTTCTTAACCTTTTAGTAGTCGCGGCCTCCTATATTATCCTAAAATATTTTCGCTGTCACCTAATTTGTAGTAAAATAATAATTTTCAAGATTTATTTATAATTGTAGTTTTATTTTCTGACTGTAATAACAAAAAAATCAGAAAACAGAAATTAACTAAGTTATGTCTATTTATTGAGAGTTCTACTGTTGGATACTCTCCACTAATTTGTTTATTATTGCTTCAATTCAGTTACTCAGAGCTATATTCGCAGGTGGAGTCTACACATCAACACAAAACTTTTCTTACTTTACAAAGTCCTCAGGATAGCGATGAACGCACCCTGGTTTATCAGGAACACCCAAATCCATCTGGAACTGGGAGTTGCTCCTTTTGCAGCCCACATCGAAAAACTCACCCGAAGCTTCCATGAAGGTCTGCCAGCCTGCTCTGGAGCGGTCCACTTCAGTCTCAGACAGCCTACAGCTCGCAGACTGCAGCCGAGACTGTACCAAGACTTTTTATTTTAATTTTAATTTTCATGTTTCATTTGTCAATTTATTTAAAGTACATGTTTAGTACTGGTCCAAATAAATATGTTTTTCTTTCTTTTAAAATTGACTCATTATTTGTATTAGATTAGTTCAGTTTTTACAAGTACAAATTACAGAATTATTTAGAATAGCATCATTTTAAGAACTAGAAACTTTTAAAACATTTTTACGCCTCCCTCCCTCTCCTGTTAAGGCATTGCTATATTCGACGAATATCCATTTGAATTGTGTAACTTACTCAATATAAGACAGTAGACAACAATGAGGGGAAGACCTTACTTCAGACTTTTTACCTACCAATTTAAAATGAACGAAATGTAGAAGTATGTTTTTTAATGTTGGGCAATTGATTTTAGAGGAAAGAGTTATCCCTGGAACTTCTAGCTCTAGTGGAGAAATGTCTCAAAGGGGGTGACACGGAGGGCTGGCAGAGTGTGGCAAATGTTCTTCTTCAATGTCTCACCCACAGTCACACTCAGAAGTTCTACAGTCTAGGTAAATTTACTGTTTCTTCTTGTTATTATTTTTATTGATTTATTCAAAAAAATTTTCTTGGTGCTCAAAAATAAAATACTTTTTAGAGCTTAGGTCTGTCATATAAGAAATGCGCTTACAGAGAAAATGGAAAACTTTTTTTTTTATATTCTGTAGTCTCGATAATTCGAATTGGATGGGACCGGTAACACGTTGGATTATCGAGAAACTTGGAATATTGGGAGGTTTTATAAAAACCTGGAATGCGAACTCACATGAAAATTTTAATTAACAGAATGTAAAGTTAAAGATCGTATATTGTTTCTTTTACCGCACCTCTTCTTGTAGGTGTCGGCAAAATATTGTGCTTTCTCTTGTGATATTGGTCCGGAGATGGTTGTCCTTTTCTTCTCTGTGTAGAAAACCAAATAAGTAACGCCTGGCTTTTCTTCTCATATTCGATGTTCTTTCAACGCAATCGTGTACTCAAATCAGCTTCTGAAACTTTTTTATCGGGATGACATGTAACAGCACTAACATCTAATTACTGTGCAATTGTTTTCAAAGAAACACTTTTATCGATTAACAACAACGCGTCCAATTTCACCTTGACAGTAAAAGGTGTTTCGGTTTACTCATACTGTTTTCTGTTTTGGCAATGCTCGCGAATGTTATTTCGAACTGAAGAAAAATTGCAAAGGTAAAGAGATGTGGAAGGATGTATGGAATGGGCTTCTGCGAAACGTAATGTAACTCAACTCCCCTTTATTTCCAAGTTGACATACGCATTATTCTGAAATCATAATACATATGAGTAAAATTCTAGGAAGGAGTTAGTATTCCCTTTTATTTATTTATGTATTAACATCGTTTATCGGAGCTCGGTTTATTGAGACTATTGTATATATTATTACATATTACACAAACTGCAATATTTCACGAAAGTAACATGAATTATCTTTTTTTCTTACAAATGTCAAATTAAATGGCTGAAATGTAGTAAAGAAATGTGTTAACTGACAGAAAGTATATAGTATGTTAGTTGCTGTTTGGTTGTCCATGCTGTAGCTCTGGTAGACAGGCTGTTGGGCTGTCTCCTCCGCCTGGCCGAGTCAGGCACCCTCAACAGAACCTCACGAGTCCCTCTATGGACCCTCCTCGTCGCCTTCCATTGTCCCTCCAGGACTTCGTTCATGGGACTCACCATCACCAAACAGACTGTCTTTGCACTCAATTCACTTCTCTCCACTGCCAAGGTAATATATCACTCCTCTCTGTCATGGTATTTACAGAGCAGTAGACTATAGCTATTGTAGAGTTATCTGTTCCATTGTAGGGCCCATGCTTACTTAACTAATGTGATTATTTAACAGTGTTGAACTTACCTAAGGACCTACACTGTTGAACTTTGTAGTAAGCCGAAATTGATACACTATATGTATGTCTTTGTGGAGTTAGACAATATACGTATTAAACAAGTTCATTGTTTTTTTGTTTTTTTAATTAGTTCTTCCACTAGATCGACACTGATCGCAAAAGTGTACACCTTTAGCTTTTGTTAAAATGTAATTTTTTGCCCTTAAAAATCAGAGTATGGTAGAGTTTGTTGAGTATTTCAATGATCCTTTCAGACAAGTTTTAATATGTATCACAAGAAATGAAAATAAATATATATTTTAATGTTATGAATTGCTTTCAATTTGATGTAATAATTATTTTACCTATGGGTCATTCAATGCCAAATTAAGACATTCCAATGATTATTAGAAGCTTCATATATTTGTCACCATTGAGGGCGTCGCACATAGGTTGATTTAAAGGATTTAGGCGCTCAAAATTATTTTACTGTATATTTTGACTTTAAATCATGTATCTTATTGTAAAGTATTGCCCTTTGTAAAATTAGCATATTTTCCCCGCTGAAAAGTGAAAAAAATTAGAATTAAAGACAGAATCTTGAAAAAAAAAAAATTATATGTATGAAAAAGAATATATTTTTTCATAAGCACTTCGAACTTCTTTTCTTAGTCAGTTCTCTCCTCTCTAGACTTTTTTACTGGCAATGTGTACGCTAGATGCAAAACGCTTTCGAACAATCGAATCCTGGCGTGTAGTACCCATAGTCCGTCCAAATTCAATAGCCGTTGAACTTGTATTTAACTTTTGGGTCAGACTGTTAAAGTCTTTAGATGTTGCTCCGCATATATAACACCGACTTGTAGATTTTGTATCGGTTGCAGCGTTACACACCTTGCCATCGATCATCGTCATCTTAAAGACATGTTTAAACATGAATTTAATCCCATGCAAAATTACTTCAGTAGGTGTCAACTTCTTGGCAGATTCTTCAACGTAACTCATTTCCTCCTTTGTTATATCAGTGGATTCTTTGACAAACCTAAATCGTATTGGTCAAATTATTTGTTTGCCTTCTTTGCCACAAATTATTCGAAGTGGTACAAAAGAAGTGTTCTAAACTGCTTAGATTATCTGGTGTGTCACCATAACAGGACAACAGGTGATTTTCCAGATATTTAATTTTTTGATCCAAATTAGGCAAATCTTGCTGTTGCATTTGATCGTAAAGATATTTACGGCTCACTACTTTTGTACCCGAAGTACCAGGTGTGCCTAAAACCAAGAAAATCGCACCTACGTATGAAACGAAAGTTGATTTTATTTAATTTTGTGGTGTCATCCATAAAAAAATCTATAACTTGGTTATCTGCAGCTATCCGCACTCAAATTGTAGGTCAATAATTAGCCTAATATATAAAGTATGCAATACAATAAGAAGCATTACCCGAGAGGAGGCGATAATATAACAAAAGTCTTATAAACATGAAAATTAAGTAAAAATTCCGTTACAAAACAACCTTTTTTTATAGCTCTACAAATAATATAAAACAACGTTGAAAATCGTTTAAACATATCAAGAAATATTGATTTTTTCCTGAATTATTCGAATCCATCACAATCACTTCAAAAGATTGGAGGGAAAACACAAAATTTCTCTAGGGTCAAATGTTAACACTGAGAGCGTTGATAACAATGATATGTAATCAGTGAGAAGAGCAGGTTTAACTACCTTGCGCGCGTGCACGATAAAAGATTCGCGAGTGGGGATGGTAAATTATTGTTACTTAGACATTCCTTTGGCTATGGGATTATTTTGGTATTTTTAACGTCACTTTTAAAATTTGACTTTTGGCCGCCTAAATCCTTTAAATCAACCTATGTGCGTCGGTAGCTCAGTGGCAAATAAATTAGACTATTTTGATTGTTTATTTCGTTTGCTTAATTTGGCAGTAATTACGAGCATTTGATGGACTAAGGTGGTTCAGAGGTGACATAATTGCCCGAAAGACAAATGGAAATTAAGTCAAATTTAGATCAGTCTTCTAAACCCGTAAAAAAAACAAGAACGTAAGCACACCGTACTTTAAGCAATGGTCCCGAACCTGTGCGTTGTCAGGTACTCGTTAAAGACCCTAGGTGCATAAAAAGGTTAAGCAAAATTTAGGACTCCCATAGTAGAGGCCGGCTCATGTCCACAAGAGTGACGAAAGAGCGCTCTGGTAGTAGGCGATATGACCTCATAGTTAAAGCCCGGGCATGAGTCATAATAACTATTTGTCCCATTTGGTGGTATTGATATGAGCTTTATGTCAGTTGATATTTTATTTAAGGCATCAGTATCATTATTCTTATTGTTTAAAAGTTAACGTGAAACTCGAACGATACATTTTGGAAGGCTAACAAAGAGCTGATAACATGTTTTGTCTTTATCTTATTATGACAAATATTTTAGTTATAATTTGTAGTATTTTTTAGGAGATGAAAGCTCCAGAGGAGGTGAGCCGACTGCCCAACCTTCTGAACGCTCGGGATATCCTGGTCCGAGCTGGTACCCTAGAGTTGGCAACACATCTGTCCAGAGAAAACCTCTGTTTGTCCTCCTTACTGCATCTGGTACCGGACTTATGGAACCTCAGTTTGAAGTAAGTGTAACATTTAAAAAAAAATTGTTTAACAATAAATAATCTCTCACTAATGAATATGTTCTATTCTTTATACTTTACTTAGATTAATGATGTTGTTATTTGTCTGATTCCTATTGCTAGGATACTGATGGATCTTGGGGAGGCGAGCTTGGTCAGAGAAGAAGCTGCCATTCTATGTTCCAACATTGTGGCCAATTCCTTTAACAAGGTTTGAACAAATATGACATTCACACATTTTGGAAATTAAAAATATTAGTAGTTTCGTAAATAAATAAAAAATATTTAAATATTAGGGAATAAAAGTTATTTATTTAGGAAATATGAACGACCCTAGAGGCTAATTCAACCTCGTTTTTTATGGCTCTGTTGCAGATGAGTCCGATTCTACTCAGAGAGTTCTAAATTTTGTCTATCTAGATTAAGTAAAACAAAATTACAAACTGATAAATATTTTTATTTCCCCATAGGGGAAGTTATGTAATCGGTGAAAAATTCGATTCGGAGTTTTCCATGAATTTAAAATTTTCCGACTTTCTGATTCCAACAGGGACAAAAAAAAAAGTCTGTTTACACGATAACTCCCCATAAAATTAATATATCGATACAAAATTTAGTAAGAGGATTCAGAAGCCACTATGTAAGTCAAATATTGAGTTTTAACCAAAACAATCGATTAGCTTTGGAGGGAGGAACATAATCGATTTATTCTTACTGGGGAAGTACCTAGCCGGTGATTAACCGACGACTTTTTTTATTTGAGATCTAACATATATGCAAGGACATAACGTGAAAGAGAATAATACATTATACATATTTTTTCAAAATATAAACAGAGCTTTATGTGGATTGCATGGTAGCCAACGAGAAAATATTTTGTATGCATTAAGGTTTGTGTCATTGGGGGATTGCATGAAATTTAAAATTAGTAGATTCGTCCCTCAAGAAACAAGGAGGGAGGGGATCTGTCTTCAAGAAATTAGAACAGAAAGGACACTTTTTAAAAATCTAATATCTGGATAGTTATTTCGTGAAAGTTACACCAAATTAGTCTATTTTTTCATTAAAAAATAAAATTTTCATATGTGATAGTAAGATGTTGTGGGACGAGATTTCTAATAGAAATAAAAGACGTTGTCTTCCCACTGTTTTATTTTATACCAGAACCGGTTTTCGACGCAACAGCGTCATCATCAGTGGTTCATCCACCCACACAGCACAGCGGTTGGAAGATAACTGGCCAGTTATATATAGTGGCTGTGCTGTGTGGGTGGATGAACCACTGATGATGACGCTGTTGCGTCGAAAACCGGTTCTGGTATAAAATAAAACAGTGGGAAGACAACGTCTTTTATTTCTATTATAATAAAATTTTCATTAAAAAAAAGTATAATGGATTTTTACCAGAAAAGTTCAGGTTCTGCCATGGCATAATGAACAATATGCAAAATGTGTAAATTTCGCTTGTGACTATTATAAGGTCCAAATAACGAATTCCTCCGTTTCGGTCGATAAATCAGAGTAATCGAAAGACCAGAAATTGAACGTTCATCTCTTTTGAGGACCCCTGCACATTAGTGATTCCAATTATTTATTTGCACTTGGATCTCTCAACTATTGTTGATTGCATTCACTACTGTTGCAGACATATGTTGCTGATTGCATCGACTGCAACCTGTTTCCATGCCTGACTGTCACCTTCGCCAGGTTTAGAGTACCTCAGGATGCCCTTGACATTACAGTCTACCGCCCTGATGAAACATCTTTTGCAGGTATCTTTGTTTCATATTGTACTTCAGTCTTTCTAATATATCGATGAATGTGGGTATATTTTGAGTTACTCTCAATCTACTATTGCAGACTCAGGAGGGTTGGTGAGTGAAGGCGTTGGTGGAGGAACGACTGCTCGACTGGTGATGGCCGTCTGTGTCCTCACCACGAACCTCATGTCACGGGATTCTGCAAAGTTGATTAAAGCAGCCACCTCTTCTGGATTTATACCAGCTTTGGTCAGGTAATATGATAGGAGAAAAGTACTTGTTGAATTTCTACGGAAGGAATCAGCTTATTCGCATCCCCGGTTAGTAAAACTACAGAAACTACCACCATATTTTCGTCGGGCATGCTGACACGATTTTGTGTGTCGTTCAAATTCTTACTATACTATATATATGTGTGTGTGTGTTTGTCCGTTCGCGCTATAACTCCGAACGCTCGAGTTAAGCAGATAAACCAAATTTTAGAACTTAAATAGGAAGAGTGGAGAAAATCGGCGCATTCGCAGAAACGATGTTTGGTAAAACTTTGTTTTTTCAAAAAGAACAGTATTCTTTTCATAATGATTTATTTTTCTACAAATTTTGAAAGAAGGGTTTTAAAAAGTTATTTTTCTAAACCTTTTAGTATTTTTAAAAAAATCATATTTTTGTAAAGTTGTGGAATAAGCTAGCAAAATTAAACTTGTAAATTAAGTAAGTTATTTTCTTCGTCTAAAAATGAAATATGCAACAAAAAAAATAGATCAATTCAATTTATCTATCGTTATTTAGTTATTGTGCTCGGGTTTTAACTACAAGGTCATATCGCCTACTACCAGATCGCTCTTTCGTCGCTTTAGTGGACATGAGCCCGATTCATGTATTTTGTCAACCTAGGTGTATTCACCTAGGGTAGAGGTGTTTAACCGGGGTTCGAACCCGCGATTTTGAGCTCAGTAGGCTAGTGCACTACCTGCGCTCTCAAAATAAAACAATATACATTTTAAATTGAACTAGTCAACTGTTTTTTTTATATATCTTATATTAAATAGGTTTGGTGCCGTCAAATCTGCACTTTTTCAGTCACTTCTAATAGAGGTAGAAGGCTGTTTGGTACACATATATGCCTCATTCCGGTGAAAATGCATATCGATATTATATCTATCTGTTGTTCGTCATGTTTAAAATGTAAGTAAATAATTGAAAAGTAAAAAAAAATATAAAAAACGAAGTTTTTCAAAAGTATACCTTATACTTCAGTTATAGTACACTGAAAATAATCGTTATCTTTTTGCAGGCGATTGCTATTATGTGGGATCATGAAATATAGACATAGAAACAAATTACAACATAATATAATATGTCTCATTTTATGTTCCGTTATGATCTTGTTTATAACCTGCCTCTGCAGAATAAAATGCACATCTCATATTATGTCGAAATTTATTTTTTCTATATCTATTAGTCATATTCCCACTCAATTCCCATAGCCAGCTGAAAGAAAATGTTAATTTTCTACTTTTCAGTGTATTATAATCGTAATATAAAGTATATTTTTGAATAACGTTTTTTAAATATTATTTGTTTTAAATTTAAATCCTGTTGACTGTTTAAAGATAAATAGTCCCGACTCTGGAGATCCCAGTGTCACTTGGTTTTATTGACATTTGACTCTCCTATATCTTTTCTTTGCAGAGATGTGTCAGTGTGGAGGTGCTCGGAGCCCCTGTCTGATCAGCGCCTTGTCGACATGTATACGTCTGTTGTCTGCTTGCTCCTTCACAGTCTCACCCCACAGACCACTCCTCCACTCCTTGAAGCACTTCCAGTACTACTCTGGCTTCTGGATCAAACCAATTTTGGTAACATTTTAATATAAATTTATTATAACTTTTGGCTTTTCGGCAAGGCGCGTTTTTACGCGTCGCAATGAATTTGGACTAGACTGTATATAATGATTAATAGAGTCGACAGTGTCTTTTCAATGTAGAAGGAATTCGAGGTCCTGTCGTGTAAATAAAAACTCAATATTTGGCGTTTCCGAAACGTTTGGCCAAATATTGAGTTTTCATTTACACGACAGAATCTCGAATTCCTTCTACATTACACAGTATATATTTTTGAAGTGAAACTTCTTTATGCGCACTGGACAACTTGGGGACTAAGCTGGTAAATGAGTTACGAAATCATGTGAGGCGTTGGCGAGAGAGGGAGAGAGAAAGATAGAGAAAGAGCGTGCGCGCGCACACGCCGGCTCGAAAATTGAAGGAACAGAAGCAGATCCTTCCACCCCCACCACATCACACTACATCAAGCCGATCTGAATAGATCCTCAATGATTTCTTTATTTTTTTATAACACTTTATTAGTTAAGTCACACTGAACAGTATTTACTAGATATAGAGTTACTTAAATATTAAATTAATACATGTTTATGAGTACATCAAGTATGTATTTCTGGCAACACTGGTCGTGGCAGTGGTATTATAATTGTGTTACCGAAATTCATTTATTTATTTTTATAGTATTTCACGGAGGATCAGTGCTACTTTTCAATATGAAACCTGAATGTAGTGCAGGTATATTTGAAAATAAACATAATGTTAAATTAGAATTATACTGCTTTCGTTTTAACCTTTCTCCAGTAGTCTCTCAAGAATTGGGAGAGAATTATCATACATTACCGCTCATTTTAGCTGGAGATTTTAATCTCAATTTCGCTCAGCCCCTTGTTCAATTCCTCTACGATAAATTTAAATTGCAAATGAATAATAATCCGAATGACCCTACAACAAGGTATGGATTTCTCTTACCATAGGCCTATCGTCTCTACTTTAAAATCAAATGTATTTAATTATTTTTTTTTTATAGAGGAAAATCTAAAATTGCTGCCGTTGACTAAAGAGGTGCTAAAGCTGATTGGGATGTTGCTGTCTAGTGGTCCACCTCCCAGAACAGCCCCCGTCATCAGCCGTCAGGTGATGAACACACTTTGTTTCGCTGTAGGACAACCAACACTTTCTTCCGCCCTGGCTGCAGCCCTCCCTCTTCTAGCTCCCTATCTATCATCTGGTAAAACCCTTATATTAATGTCTCATTATGATAGATAAATTGAGCATGCCGTCCTTCGGATGGGACGGTAAGATATGGTTCCGAACTTGTACTATGTCAGGTACTCGTTAAAGAGTCTTCCAGAGTGACGAAAGATAGGCGATATGACCTTATAATTGTGTGTCATGCCCGGGCATGAGTCATAATAACTAACGTATAAAAAAAAACAAATTCGGGGTACAATAAGGCCATTTAAGTATATTAATTAATCACCTTTTAATATTGAAATACCAACTTCAAATTTCTGCGCAGAGCTTCTTTAATTTGATAAGCATTTATATTTTTCGGGAAACGAGTTTTTTTGAAAGTGTCTGGCATTTCTTATGTCCCATGCGTTTTAGTGTTATATGTATCCAAGTTAGTGTTTGACAATTTTACGAAACATTTCGATGAACGTTTTGGAGCAATCATGATTTGATCAACAAAACTAAATCACCTTTTTTAAATTTATTTTTTTATATTATAGTCTTTTACTATGTTTTCATTTCTGAATTTTTACTTTGAACATCGTTCCACATCCATTATGTGTCCTATTCAATAAATATTCGGAAACTCTGTTAAGAAGCTGCTACGATATCATCTTTGTGACTGATTGCCATAAATGTATTATATTTTCTGTAAATTATTATCTTTTCAGAGGCAAGTGTAGAATTAGTTGTAGCGATTGGTGATGTGGAAGTTTTGCGAGCTGCCCTAGCGGCTATTGTTGGCAACTCACACAGCAGCACCTTCATGGCTCTGGAGCTAGGACTTCTGGACGCTGCTCTTCAGAGACTCATTGCTCTTCAGCTCAAGTTATCTTTGGCACCACACAACACCAAAAAGGCAAGTTTTTTAATGATATCCATAAATGTGTGCACACTCCCATCCATTGATAGAGCTTCATTGAGAAAACTCGGTTCTATCTATAAGAAGTTCATGTTTCTTCCGTATCCACGGGTCATGAATAACTGTTCATTGTACTGGCTCATAGTATTTTCCTTAGAAATTGAGTACAAATCTTTTTCCTAAGTTGTCCTAAATTTTGGTGTCTAGGTTTGAAAAAAGGTAACTATATATATTGGGTGAGCTGGTGCACCTAAGGACCTAAGCGTCTAAAGCTCTTTTCCCTTCCCTGGAAGCGCTAGGCTTCCTCCTTACCATGTCTTTCTTGGATCTAGTCTTCTAGTTTCCTTAGGAAATCTAAGAATACTTCGGTGATCTAATCTTCTAAAATCTTCCTCTATGATCATATCTCCATCGAAAATTTGAAATCTGGTCTCAGCAAATCTAGGAAGTGAGCCTCCGTCTCGTCTTCCTTCTCCACATCGGTCACAGGTGGGACTGTCCTTGACTCCTAAACTGTGTAGGTGTCTATTGAACGGATCGGAGGATTCTTGTTGCGGAAGCTCGCTCCTGTTGAGGTTCAGGATCCCATCCTTCAACACCTTGGAATCCTCAACCAAGAACATCTTGGACTCTCTCCTTGACTTCTCCAAGAGGTCTCTAGTTCACTTTTTTTTCATCTGAGTTCGGTGAGCCTTTCTGGATAATCCTAGTACTGGCTCTGGCCTGCTGAAGTGCTTACTTGATCCTTCCGGCCAGTCGGCGCCCTCCAACTTTTCTTGGTCAACTGTGTTTTTTATTTTTACATTTCTGTACATATAATTACAGTAATTACGTACATAAATTAATTAACAAAACAAAAAATATAAATATATAATTTTTAATCATTGCAATAAAAATACAGAATGGTCCACGAAGATGTTCTGTGTGTGGGCATTTTTTGTTCATAGGTTTCATATATTCTTAATTAAGCGGTCGAAGCATTGACTAGAAGAAACATCCAAATTGAATTAATAATAATTTAGGGATATGGAATAAGAACTAGTATAAAGTATAAGAGGTTAGGTTAGGTTTTATGACTCATGCCCGGGCTAAATTTTGCCTACCCTAAATTTTTATTCATCTAGGGTAGGGGTCTTTAACGAGTACCTGACATCGTACAGGCTCGGGACCATCGCTTAACGTCCCATCCGAAGGACGGCTTGCTTAAGTTTCTTTTACCTCCCGGATAAAATAAACTAAGGGCCTCGGTCGGGTTACGAACCCACGTTCTTGAGCTCAGAAGTCAAGCACGCATACCACTGAGCTACCGGCGCCCTCAAAAAACAATAAGAAGCTTAGAAACATTAAAATTACTTTCAAGTGGCTGTAATGTTCAAAATTTCTTCAATCTCTGGTGCTTTCTAAATTTGAATACAATAAATAAAACGTCGGCAAATCCAAGCGCAGGCGCATTTATATAATTTAGTAATATGTATTTATTTAGTAAAGTATAAGATAACCAAATGATGTTTTTCTTTTTATACATATTACTAAATTATATAAATGCGCCTGCGCTTGGATTTGCCGACGTTTTTTTTATTGTATTCAAATTTAGAAAGCACCAGAGATTGAAGTAATTTTGAACATTACAGCCACTTGAAAGTAATTTTAATGTTTCTAACCTTCTTATTGTTTTTTTCCCCCCTTCAGATGTTGAAAATTAGTTGTGATCTGTTGGATGTAGGCGACTGCAGCCCTTGAGGAGCTGTGCTTGGAGCTAGGGCTGGTGACCAACTTCCTGGCCGGATCCCTAGTTGCCAAAGATAAGTCCGCAGCCCTGGGTCTTGCGGACACTCTACACAAATTGCTTGTCTGGACACTCACCGACTTCAGTCTTCTCTCAACCATCCTCAGAACTCTCATCACATTCACTGCAGGATCATCTCTTGGTAAATTGACTTATAAACAATTTGATTATTTTATCATGTTTCTTATTATTATAATTACTAGAGTGAGAAGCTTGTGTAGCCGCTGTAGGTAATTGATTTATGTTTGAAATGAACCAATTTTATTTTTCATCATAAGTACGGAATCTCACTACATATGTTATTATTAATATTAGATTCACAACCTGCACTACTAAACATTTTTAATAGTCATTTCCTATCCGCCATATTTAATTTTTCGCAATTAACACCGGAAGCATATATTGTCACTACAATTATTTGAAATCGGTTAATTCGGTTAATTGGAAAGGGGTTAAAATCGACTTGAAAGATTTGTTGCAGCAGTCAACAAAGCAAGATAAATAATAAGAACTTGTAATAATATAACAGCATTTTTAATATTTTCTTGTGAATTTAATTTATGTAATTTGGTGATGAAAATTACAGGGGCAGGGAGTCTGGTGCTGACGAGCACCCTAGCAGGGGTGGGACAACGGAAGACACCCACTTCCTCATCCCTCCTGCATGCTGTGGTCGGCCTCCTCTCCAAAGAGATCTACTCTCCTTCTGTCAAAGTGCTCCTTCTTCAGCTCCTCTCCCACGCCTGTCAGGCCTCTGAATGTAGGACCATCCTTGGCAAGGTCAACCACATTATACATTTATCTCCATCATATTGCATGTTCTCTATTTGGTCTGCCGATTTAAATCAAAACTGATATTCATCGATCTCATTAATCGAGAAATCAATCCTGTTTTACTCTGAATTTTGGGTTGTCGATACCTGTTGCATGTGTTCCATCAGCCTGCACTCGGTACATGTGCCAACTCCTCGTGAAGCTTTACCAGAAATGATGCAATGCAGTTATTCCTCGTCACAAATTGTTCAAACGTTGTTGCTATGCTTTTTTAATGTTAATAAAAATAACTTTATTTACTTACTTTACTTTCCGTGGCGCTACGGTCCTTGTAGGACCTGGGCCTCCGCAACGATCTTCCGCCATTCTTCTCTTCTCTACGTCCTCCAGCCAGCGTAAGCGGGGTCTACCTCTTCTTCTTTGTCCTCCCGGGTGTCCCTCCAGTATCCTCCTCGGCAATCTGTCTGGTTCCATTCTCTGTAAATGCCCCAGCCATCGTAGCCGTCCCTGTTTCACTAAGGCCACCAGGTCCGGGCTCTTGTACAGGTCCCTCAGCTCCCTATTGGTCCCTATATCCTCTATCTATCCCCCTCTGGAGTAGGGCCGTATATCTTCCTCAATACCTTCCTCTCCTACGTATTGAGTAAGACTTCGTCCCTCCTAGTTAGGACCCAGGTTTCACTCGCATATGTGACGACCGGTCTCAGGACTCTTTATTTACCTTAGATTATAATGTAAAAATAATGCTAAAATACGTAAAGCCATTAAAAGAAAGAAAATAATTTACTTTTACTAATTTTACTAATTTATTAAATAATAAAGTATGAGAGTAAGTAAAACAAAATTCGAGAGAAAAGTAAAGTAACATAAACGTACAGAGAATGACAAAGTAATTTGATTAAGTAACAGAATGTAAACATAAAAATTGTTTAACTAAAATAAAAGTAAAATTACAAATATAAATAAATAATAAACAGAAATAATTCAGTTCTTTAAAAGAGTTGGACACATTTTTAACATTTCAACAACATAATGTTTTTCTTTTTAGTATTTTAACGTAATTACTTCTTATTTTTTCAGTCTGCCGCACTACAGGAATTTGTAAAAGTTGCAAGTATGAAAAAATCTTCTTTGCATGAAGAAATCGAATTGTGTTGGCTACATTTCCTTACTGTTTTCTCTAGTTTTAACGAAGGACAGACTGCACTTATTAAGGTATTTATTCGTATTCCTTTCTACTAGGAAAAACACTAGTGGATTAAAGAAATTAAATAAAAGAGTTAAATAAATATTTTTTATAAGTTTTTTGTAATACATTTTATCATTATAAACCAAGTAATAGATGGTTTGGTTCCGTTTTCAGTTTGAAGAGAGCGTGGACCGACTGTTGGTCTACTTGTCAGGATCCCGAGGACCCAAGTATAGAGCTCCAGCCTTGGTTGTTGTCAGGAACCTTCTCTTCAATCAGGCCAGTCGTCAGAGGCTCATTTTGTCTGGTAATCATTTTTGTATTGTAATCTTGCGAAAATCCAAAATCTAGTTTTCAACAGATTTTTACGTTTCAAGGTCTTCTGAATACGATTTGACTACTTTCGCGATGATGTATGTCTGTGTTTGTGTGATTGGAAAGTTGTGAGCTCTCTACCGCAAAAACGATTGTAGCTGTGAACTTGAAATTTGGAATGAAGGGGTGGTAACTTTGATCTGATTAGATTTCAGCCGAAAATTGAGACCACTTTACTCCGGGGCTTAAGTAGATTTTACAAAATACCGCTTATGTTTATAACCTAATCAAAAAAATTTTCAAGTAATAGTTGTAGAGAAAACTAAAATACATATTTTATATTAAATTTTTCGCAGGTCGACTGGTTATTGAGATACACGCCGAAAACCGTCTTGAAATGTAGATTTACCTAAAAACAATTAGTCCTATCGAAAGATTGCCAAAAATGTTCCTTATGAAATTTCCAATCGCTAATAATTCCTCAGATTTGAGTAGGATCAATATGACAAAAGTTATAGTGGCCCGAAGTAAACTAAATGTTTATAACGAGTTAGTAATTATGACTCATGCCCGGGCTTTAACTACGAGGTCATATCGCCTACTACCAGAGCGCTCTTTCGTCACTCTGGTGGACATGAGCCCGACTCTACTGCGGGAGTCCTAAATTTTGCCTACCCTAAATTTTTATTCATCTGGGGCAGGGGTCTTTAACGAGTCCCTGACATCGTACAGGCTCGGGACCATCGCTTAACGTCCCATCCGAAAGACGGCGATCTTAAGTTTATTTTACCTACCAGATAAAATAAACTAAGGAAGGGCCTCGGTCGGGTTTCGAGCCCACGTTCTTGAGCTCAGAAAACAAGCATGCATACTACTTAGCTCCCGGCGCCCTCTATTTATAACGAATATATTTAAGTAATAAATCGTCACTCTAGCAATGAACTTTAAAATATGGTTTTATTATTTTTTATTATTTTTTTTTTTTTTTTAAATTATAAAAATTAAGAAAAAAATAAAATATAAGTAATGTCATTAAGGAACATTCTTATACCAACCACGCGTATAGATATGTCTCTTTCCCCCTTCCCCTTCTCAAAATTATTTCATATTTTTACAAGATTGTGTGGAATTGTGGATTACAATTTCAAATAACTAGTCCGAATCCTCAGCTAATGCATGATGCTTATTAATTTGTTGTGCATTAATTGTTTTTTTTTCTTTTGCCAGACAAACTCCTGACGAGTGTTTCCGACTATTTGACAGATCCAGACCTGTCAGATGAAGAGCTGAAGGATGTGTTCCTGATGGCCTGGGTACTCTCAGCGAACAGCCAACGAGGCAAGATGGCAGTGAGGAGTACAGGACTCTGCGGCCGACTGGAGTCTGTCATGTCTCTGAGAGGGAAGGCCAGACCAGAGTCAGCCGTCAGTCAACTTGCCGATCTAGTCTTGTCTATTGTTAAGGGTTAACATCCCCTTAATGGTTCCGTAGATTGAAAGCAGAAAACAAAGCTCTCAGAAGGAATGTGTTTCAATCGTTTGTTCCTTGGAAACATTTCGATCCCTTCGATCTAATTAATTCTCCTACTGGGTATTGTAGAGTCAGAAAAAGATGGCAACCTGTTGAAAGCCCATCCTTCTTGACCCAGTCAGAGTATATAAGTATGTCAAGTCCACTCAGTGAACATAAATATGACATATTAGATATGGATAAATATATTTTTGTGAATAAATGAATGTAATAAAGTCACAACTTGCAACAATGAAGTTGAGTATTTAAATTATTATAATTTTGTTCTCCCCTCGCTTCTCTTCTTAGTCATTCTTAACTTATTACTTAATAATAAAAAAAAGTTGGAAAACATTGTATCAAAAGCAATAAGACATCAACAATTTTATGCAACTACGCTATCGCAAAATCAAATCATCAATAAGAAAATAAATAAAGATAATTTAATATTATTTATTGATTTAAAAAAAAAAATATTTTATTATGCATTTACAATCGGTACAGACCGTAAGTAAATTTGTTGACAATAGTTAATGGAACAATTTATGTACAATGAGAACTTGATACAAGAGAGAAAAAGAATAAAAGTAAAATAAATAATAATAATAATTAAAAAAAAAAAAATAAAAATGTCTCTGTGGAGTCTTGAAGAATATTAGAGATGTTTTCGTCAGAGATCTTGTGGAAATTCATTGTAAATACTGCTGAATAAAACACTTAGAACGAGTCAAAAAGTCCACTATATTTATATAAAAGATCTAAGTTGAGGAACGCGGACATATTGTGGAAACTTGTAATAAATGAATAAAACAAACTTATTTTTTGAAATATTGTCTATTCCACTAAAGACATCTTTAGTGGAATAGACAATATTTCAAAAAAAAAAAAAATATAAGTTTGTTTTATTCATTTATATAAAAGACACAATATATTTCGCTGGTTAGAGCATTGTCAAGGGTACAGGATACAGACTTATGACCCATTGCCATAAGTCTGTATCCTGTACACTTGACAATGCTCTAACCAGCGAAATATATTGTGTCTTTTATATAAATATAGTGGAATTTTTGACTCGTTCTAAGTGTTTTATTCAGTAGTCTTGAAGAATATGTTATATTTATTTTCTATTTGATGCTTTGGTTTTGCGACAGCGTTGCATAACATTTGATAAATCTTATTGCTTTTGATACAATATAAATATATTATAAAAAATTATAATAATAAAAAAAATTCAAAATATATATATATTTCTATTAAATTACTAATAAAAGTGTTTTAAGATGCGATGTGTGTTATTTGTGTAAGTATATAACATTTAAAACTCTTTATATCCTCGGCTGTATGGAAAGCTGTCGCACATGCTCATAACTGATTCATTGAGTTTCAAAAATAACATTATTTTTATATAGATTTGTATCATGTATGTATATAATAATTATTAAATAAAATATGATTTTATATAAAATATTGTTTTGTAAATAAAGGATTTATATTTGAATACGTTTTTTTTCTTTAAAATTTTCGTAACTGAATAAAAGATATTTTTTGAAATATTGTCTATTCCATAAAGTTTTACATAAACTACCGCTTTCGGCATTGCACCATCGTCTAGTTTAGTTGTAACCTGAGAGCTAGTCCTAGAGATGGTGTAATGACGAAATCTGTAGTTTATGTATACTTTTTTTGTGGAATAGACATTATTTGAAAAAATTAATTTGTATTATTTATTTATTTTCCCCAATATGTCTGCATTTCTCAGCTTGAATGAAAATACATTTCGGGTTATGTATGGAGATTGTGAATTACTAATATATACTTTCACAGCTTTATTCCTCTCTCAATGTATTTATTGGTCTTTTCACAGTTGCAAATAGATATTTTGCTATTCCCATCGTTAGTATCTCTCATTTATTGTAAACAATTTTCTTATTCATCATAATATTCTTTATGCAGAACTTTACAAGTCGACCTCTGTGTTAAAATCCTTAGTCTAGGGACAACATACATAGGTCGACTTGTAGAGTTTTGCATAAATAGATAGTTATTATGACTCATGCCCGGGCTTTAACTATGAGGTCATTTTGCCTCCTACCAGAACACTTTCGTCGTTCTAGTGGACAGCTCGAATCTACTATGGGAGTCCTAAATGTTGCCTAGCCTGGTTTATTTACCAAGGAAAAGGATCTTTAAACATCGTACATGCTCGGGAACATCGTTCCAAAGGATGGCGTGCTCAAGGTTTTTATATCCTAGATAAAAAATAATGGCTTTGGCCGGGTTTCGATCCCGCGATCTTGAGCTTAGTAGGCTACCACGCTACCTTTGAGCTACCGGCGCCACTTGCATGAATAATATGATGATTAATAAGAAAATTGTTCATAATAAAGACCAGAAAATAAATTAAAGATACTGACTGAACTGGTCTTTCTTCACGAAATGTGAATTTGCTGGGTTGTTATGACCAATAAATACATTGGGTGAAGAATGTATCTGTAAAAATATTTATTAAATCTAAATATACTTGTTTTTTGGGTCCATAATTATTATTTTTTTCTGTGTATATCATTCATCAAATGAGTATTTTGACCAAGTGTTTATCTTATTTATTTGTCTCGTGACCACTTACATTGCCGTCCTATTGGTCGTTTATTCGAACGTCATAAAGACAGGGGGAGTTTCTGGAACCGGAACTGACGCAGCCTTTCTCTTCCCCTTTTCCTGTCATAAAGTCACGCAGTATTAAACTTGAACTTGGCTAATATTTTATGTCCTATTTTTATTTATTTTTTTCACTTAATATATATTATCTGTTGAGAAATTATTGTAGAAAGCGTATGAAAATAAAATAATAGATGAAAAATTGATTAAATAAATAAATTAAAAATAAATATAAATCCCCAATATAAAAAAAATATATATTACACGAGAAGCAGAAAAAGTGAGAAAGTCTGTAGCAGCTTTGTGAAGGTCTCGAAATGTCGGTATTATTCACTGCATCACAAGCTTGGATTTAAAAGTTATTTTAAAAAATGTACAAAAACCCTGGACGTGCGATTTTCTTACATTATAGACGGCCTAAAAGACAGACTGCAGATCACTGTTTTATTAATTCGTTTTTAGAAGAAAGTTTTTTCGAGTGGAGGATTAATATTCCTTCTTTGAGAAATAGATATTATTAAATATATAGGCGCCGGTAGCTCAGTGGTAAGCGTGTTTGCTTACTTGAAACCCGGCCGAGGCCCTTGGATTTTTTATGTGGAAGATGAAAAAACCTTGACCATGATGAGACGTGAAGTGATGGTCCCGATGTCAGATGCTCGTTAAAGACCCCTAACCTTAGGTAAAATAGTAGAGTCGGGCTCATATCCACCAGAGCGACAAAAGAGCGCTCTGTTAGCAGATGATATGACCTCGTACTTAAAGCCTGGGCATGAGTCATAAAACCTCAAAACCGTTGAACCTATACACATTTTTATCTAGTTTCGTTAATAATTATTAATCAATATGGCTGTGGAACCTCTGAACACTGGGAGCCATGGTGGCCGTGCGGGCTAGAGCGTAGGGCTTTGGTCGCATGGTCTCACTATGGTTTGCGGGTTCGAATCCCGTCCGGGAGTGAGTTTTATTTCGTATATAGAACGCCCTCCCGGGGCCATGGGTGGGTCGAAAATTAACTAGATAACACATTGACATGGCTTAATGTGCACCGTACTTAAAGTCAACGAACTTATACTTCAAAAATTCTAATCACTTCTAATTTTTGAGCAAGAAATATGACTGGCTATAAATATGAAAGGCGCTGGGTGGTTTAGTGGTTACAGTTTGTTAAGATTGGGTTTTGTAATTTTATATCCGGGTTTTAAGCAATGGTTGCTTGGTCAGGAAAACGCAGGGTGAATCTGCTAGTTTTAAATGTAAATAATGTAATAATTTTTATTATATTGTTTCATGACAACACTTGGAAGGTGTTAGAAGAAATAAAGGAGGGTTAAAACTTCTCCGGACTCTTAAATTAATTAATATGATTTCCAATTATGATCTTCGTTAGTTATTCTACAAGTCTTGTTCTTTGGACTCTGAAGAAAAGGACGTCAAAGAGAAAGACGGCGAAAAGTTGGCCGAAGAAGAGGGTGAGCAAAGTAAAATCGAAGTAGAGGAAGTTTGATACTTGGGGAAAGACGAGGGGGGAGGGGGGGGGGGGGGGAAGAGACGGTTTAACCGAGTAATCACTTTCTATTCGTTGATATAACTTTGTGGGGGTGGGGGGGGGCTCCACCTCCCGGCCGCCCCCCCGCCCTCCAAGAAAAACTTTCAGTCCAAGTTGACTCGGTCTTCTGATTATATCTGAGGAAGCCTCTCTTGGGCCATGGGAGGTTATCGAAGCAGGTTATAACATGGGCACCACCTCCATGTGAGTATGTACGCTATAGACTCTATGCTTATGAAGTCAGCTCTCGATTATCCGTTTGGATTTTAGGCAGGACAATCCATCCATATCAGGTCCAATGGGGTTATCCTTAACCAGGAGAGAGAGGAGGGGGCCCATGTTAATCAATTTTATATGCGTCTCTATTCTTTCTAATTATTTTACAGCTGTTTTTTTTTCTTATTAAGCGCATCGACTGCAGAGGCCATTAGCGCCAGCATAACTATTATTATAGTAGATAAAGTGACATCATGTGGCTATGTCTATCTCTCTGGGTGGCTCCAACTGGCAGAGTGGGGAGCATCCTGTCCACCGCACCTCCGTCCTCCTGGTAGTGTGGCTCTCTCTGGGAGAGGTCCTATCCCGCGGTTAGCTATTCTTCCTTGAATGGCACAATATATTTAGTTGGTGACACTTACAGCACTCAATCATGAGATAATCCATCTCTTTCTCTGTAGGGTTTGAGAGCTTCACAGGATTTTAGGAAGACAGTGAGTTATTTCTTGCACAGTGGACATCTCGGTGGGCATCTCCGCAACAAAATGTGGACATGAGTTACCCAAGTTTGTCCGATTCTTAGTCTCGTCAGCATTATTCTTTCTTTTCGCAAAAGGGACGTCGACTCGAGGTTTAACCGACCGTTTAACCGTTTGATGGCTCATTTTTTGAGTGCCTGCTTGATGTTTCCAGGACACACACAGCTATAGCTACCTTGGCGGCTCGGTCCGCCATCTCGTTTAAAGCTTTTGATAAACGTTTTAAATTAATAATTCTGGCGAAGCGGGGATTCGATCTTCTGCTTTCCATGTTCGACGATAGTCACTCTATTCACTGCAGCATTGAGATCCCCAAAAGTGCCTCTTGGATTTTTTTTAAAGTCATACTCATCTTTGTTTAAATTTTGCACTTGAAGAGCATGCGCAATATGGATTTTTCCATGGCTGTACAAAGATCGAGGTTGGGAAAAGTATTTCATTTGAGATATCTATTGTTATTGATATATTCGGTTTTAATGATACATTATGTTTCTCATTTCTGTACGACCCCATTTCATAGGCCCATTCTCTGCAAGATAACACCATTTCACAGGCCCTTTCTTTGCGAGGTAATCTAATTTTAAAGGTTTATCTGCAAGGTAATCCAATTTTAAAGAAGATTTTTTTGCAAAAAAAAACCCTTTTCACAGACTTTTTTTTAAAACATTTTTTGAAATGAATCAAATTTTAAAGGACTTCTTTGTGAAAAAACCCCATTTCATAGGCCCTTTCTTTGCGAGATTACCCTATTCCATTGGTCTTTCTTTGAGCGACACAATCTTGAGAAATTAATGAAAAAAATGCTAAAACCTAATGAGAGTAGGCAGCGTTTTCTTCATACATATCAAAAAAATAAATGCATCTGAAATGAGTTCATCTCACAAGAAAAATCTTCGGAAATGGGGTGTTGTCACAAAGAAATTCTAAAATTTATGAATTAAAAGAAATCAAGGGATTTCTTCAGTTGTCCGTTTTATTATTAACATTTTTGTTCAAATTATTCTATAATATTCTATACAAACTATTCTATAAACTATTCTATAATAACTATTCTATAATAACTATTCTATAATAACTATTCTATAATATAGGTAACTATTCAATAATAAAATTATTTTTTATTTATAATACTTAGTTTTCTCATTAGAATGACTATATCCTAATTAAACTGATAATTAAATAAATTTAACTTGGTTATTATATATATAAAACAAAAAAAAAACTGAGAATGGAAGTCATAACGCTGAAGGGAGCCCGTGAAGTTGTCTTGGGGGTAAATTAAAAGTTTTTTTTTTTTTTTTTTGACTAAACAAATTTTATATAGCTTCGCATTATTTTTTTTTCTCTCTTCGTACACGGGGCAACCCTTCTGATGGGAGTTAAAACTTTGGCCCGAGAGAAAGTTAGAAAGAGGGTAAAGTTTTTTCATCTGACAAAGTTGTGGGAGCTGGGGGGGGGGGGGGGGGGGGGGGGGAGGACTTGGTGAAGTTAGGGGCGGTGTCTGGGTCTCCCGGGGAGGTGGCTCATTTTGTCCGTTTGTCTGTCTTCCATAACTATCCTCGCCCCCCTCTCCTCTACCCAAATCTTATGAAAATTTGTTACCATATGTAAACCTTATTTTGTTTATTATCTACGAAAAAAAAAAATTTAATCCTAGAGGTAATTTTTGAAAAAAAAAAATTGCTGAGAAGTGTGAAAAGACAAACAGGAGGCGCCATTGACTTTCTTACTTGCACAGCTCTACGAAGTATAAGGGAAGGTATGAAATCGGTCAACAATTCGATGTGGAGTTCAGGTTTTCCGACCTCTAGAGTTAGTCAGTTATTACGACTTATGTCCTAAAGCCGGACAGATCTTTTTTTTTATATTTTTTCGACTTAGGGGATCGAAAAATATAAAATTCCGTTGAAAACATAAGTTCAAATTTCTGATCGATTACATAACTACTCGTATACTTCGTAAAACTGGGAAATGAAAACACATTTATTAGTGCCCTTGTCTCTGGGAAAAACTCTATGTTATGGTTATTTAGTTATTAAACTCAAAGTAAGAGAGTGCGCAAATCAGTTAAACACCCTAGGAAACTACAAGAAAGATGAACTCTACTGGGTTTTCGTACACTCGGGGATTCAGGGAAACGAGGAGGCAAACCAACTAGCCAAGGAAGGTTGGGGCCAGAGACAGTACTAATATCTTGGGAGGCATACCGAACCCGGATTAAAAAGTGGACTAGAGTAGTCATGGAGAGAAAGAATCGAATATGTTCCTGGGTAGGGAGTCCAATGTGTTGAAGGATGGGTTTTTATCCCCGTTTGGCAAGAAGTATGTCCCTTTTCATCCGTATTCTCAGCATAAGTCAAGGAGACCTCGACGCAAAGGATAAATAGAAGTAGTGAAGGTAGAAAGTCCATGTGCAGGAGGATTTGGAAAAAAGAAGAGGACAGCCCAAACAAGACAAGTAAAAAAAAAAAGCCTCTATAATATAATTTAAAAATATAATAATTTGACAATACCATATCAAAATGTATACAAATATATATATTTTTCTCATTTATTGGCAATTTTTGTACAAAATACATTCAATTGTGGTAAAATCAAATAAAACAAAACATTTGGCACTTGAATGAGGCAGCTGACCAACGTCAGTCCTCTTGATTGAGGTCGCTATGGTGCTTCCTCTTCAGTCGACGTTCTGGTCTTGGTGGAGGCAGGTGGAGACGGATGGCATGTAACAGAGGGTTTTGATGATCTTGCATGGTCCGCAGCAGACTGGTGTAACAAATAGGCAGACATTTTTTCACCTCAGGGATCTGAAGATCATCGTGTATAATTTTGTTACGAACAAACCAGGGCGCATTGGTGATTATTCTTAAGGCCCGATTCTGGAGTGTCTGTATACGTTTGATTTGAGAATCCGAGGCAGAACCCCAGATAGCGCAGCCGTAAAGCCACATGGGCCTGATGCTCATCCTATAGACGAGCCTCTTGAGATGGAGGGGGAGCTGAGAGTTCTTGAGGAGATGTGTCAGCTGGTAGAGTCGATTTCTTAGCCCCTGCAGCAGCGGGGTGATGTGTTCGTCCCAGGTCAACTTGGTGTCCATGGTGAGTCCTAGGTATCGAACGAAAGAAGTCTGTGGAACAAGAGCTCCGTTGAGGGTGAGCGGGCCTATTACTTCTGTCCGTAGATATGGGAATGGCACCAACGCTGACTTTTGAGGATTTAAATGTATCCTCCATTTGGCACTCCAAACTTTCACCTCATCCAAAAAGTTGTGCAGTTGTACTTCAGCGAATCTACTGGAGGTGACCTTACTCATTACAGCAACATCGTCGGCGAATTGAGCAGTTGTTAGGCCGTTCTGCTGTGGAAAGTCGTGGGTGTATATTAGATATAAGAAGGGTCCAAGCACACTTCCCTGTGGGACTCCAGATAGCATCGACTTGGACTGGGATTGGGCTCCTTGGTAGATGACAGAGAAGGTACGGTTGCTAAGATATGACTGCATTAGTCTCCAATAAGTGTCAGGCAGCAGCGGTTTCATTTTTAATAATAGTCCCTCATGCCAAACCTTATCGAAAGAAATTCAGTGTGAAGAAAAGAAGAATTTCAGTGTCAAGGAACAAGCCGAGACATCTGCTTCGTTTCGTCTGTGTCCAAGATCGTATCGACCACTCTGTGCAGCTGTTGGGGACAAGAGTGATTCGAGCGGAATCCGAACTGTGAATTTGGAAGTAGCGGACTTAAATATTCCAATAATTTTGGTACAAAGAGACGTTCGAAAATCCTAGAAAACAATGTGAATAAGCTAATAGGTCGGTAACTGTTAGGGTCATTAAGTTTTTTTTGTGGCTTAGGAACCATAATGATATTTGCGTGTTTTCATTTTTGGGGGAAATATGTTGTTCGAAGCATGGCATTGTAGATCTGGGTAAGTAGAACTAATGGCTTCCTAGGCAGAAATATTAATATTAAAAAAATGTTTCAATTATAACTACCAATTTTAAAAGTATATATATATATATATATAATGATGATGATGATGATGATATGATATATGATGTTGAATACATATTATTATATATATATATATTATGACTCATGCCCGGGCTTCAACTACGAAGTCATAGCGCCTTAGTAGGCCAGTAGTCCAGAGCGCTCTTTCGTCGCTCTGATGGACATGAGCCCGACTCTACTCTGGGAGTCCGAAATTTTGCTAACTCAGGTTTATTCACCTTGGCAAAGGGTCCTCAATAAGTATCTGACATTGCACAGGCTCGGGACCATCGGGCCTCTGCGGGGTTTCGAACCCGCGATCTTGACCTCAGTAGGCCCGCATGCTACCTCTGGGCTAACGGCGCCTCAAACGACGATATACTGAACTCGTTTCTCGGTTTCATTGCACATTTTCCCGACTGTTCCGACAAATGGATACCAGTGATGTATCGTTTCTCTAACCTCGTCACCCCCTTCCCAAAGTGTTCCTAATTATTTTCTCATTACTCACTTCTCGCCATGTACTGTTACAACAAGCTCAGTTGTTAACTAATGTGTGTATGCATTCCTGCCATTTGTACAGTCTAAAGGTTAAGTCGTCAGCAACATTATTATAATTATATTAAAATATAATAAAATATTAATATATATATTAAAAAATAAATCTTCTTTCATGAAGATATTCGCCTCTTTCTCAGCTCACAAAAAGCGATATACAGAAAAAGAGTGGTCGGTGAACATCGGCAACGTTCCTTATGAAGGAGTACAGGGACACCAATTATCAATTAAGTTTTAGCTCTTCCCCCGAAGCTAATCGACGGTTTGGGCTAAAATTCAATACTTGACTTACATATATAACACTAAATTTTGTGTCCATATAATTCTTTGGGCCGCTTTTTTCTATATTTCGCTTTTTATGACTCGAAATATTGTCAAGGAAGATTTTTTATTATTATTTAGGTTAGGTTTTATGACTCATGTCCGGGGTTTAACTACGAGGTCATATCGCCTACTACCAGAGCGCTTTTTCGTCACTCTGGTGGACATGAGCCCGACTCTACTATGGGAGTCCTAAATTTTGCCTACCCTAAATGTTTATTCACCTAGGGCAGGGGGTCTTTAACGGGTCGGGTTTCGAACCCACGTTCTTGAGCTCAGAAGTCAAGCATGCATAGCACTGAGCTCCCGGCGCCCTCAATTGTTATTTATTTTTTTTGCTTTATGTACGGTGCATATTAGCCATGTCAATCAGTTACACCTAGAGTTCTATCTACAAAATAAAACTCACTCTCGGACGGGATTCGAACCCGCAAATCAAGGGGAGACCATGGGACCAAAGCCCTACGCTCTAGCCCACACGGCCACTATGGCCCCAAATTTTTTATTTATTTTATTTTTTTCATTTTAAAGAAGTATAAATAAAAAATATTTATTATTAATAGTTATATCTAGTTTCTTTGGGAGGCAAAAAAATCATTGAGCAAGCCGTCCTTCGGATAAAAATATAGGTTATCCAAAGTAGATGACTCCCATATTAGTAGGGCTCATGTTCACCAGAGCGACGAAAAAGAGTTCTAGTAGTAGGTGATATGACGTAGTTAAGCCGTAATTTAGTTAGTGAAAGTGAATCATGCCCGGGTTTTAACTACGAGGTCATATCGCCTACTACCAGAGCGCTCTTTTCTCGCTCTGGTGATCATGAGTCCGACTCTATTATGGGAGTCTTAAATTTTTCCTATCCAGGTTTAGTCTAGTAGGTATAGGTGTCTAACGAGTACATGTATAGGCTCGGGACCATCGCTTAACGTCCCATCCAAAGGACGGCATGCTCAAAGTTTTTTTTTACTTCCCAGATAAAAGACCTAAGGGCCGCGATCTACTGAACTATTCGCTAATTTTATATTAATTTATCTTCCATTATTTTATTTTTTTAAATAATTATATTATTCATTCTATATGATCAAAATCTATGATTTAATAAACGAGGTTGATGTATATAATTTATATGCTATTTTGATGTATAAAGTTTTATGTTATATCCAAATTTTAACGGAAATAAATATTATTGTTATAGGTTGAGATGCAGTCGGCCATGTTTTTGCATCAGACATCTGATTGAAACACAGCTGCAAACGTCTGCATCCGTGAGTATCTTATGTTTATTGAAGTGTAGTGTAGAGCAGAGTGACTGCCAGGCTTGAAACGGCCTCACGACTGTCACTGAACCGCCGCGGCCTCTTCTACAGCGTCTTAAGTTTCTCTAACCTTAACAAATAATTTGGTTAAACATTGATAAATAAGAAAAAAAGGGTTGAAAAAAAATAAAATTAAAACCTTTAATCAACTACTGTTAAGGGCGCCGGTAGCTCCGTGGTATGCGTGCTTGTCTTCTGAGCTCAAGATCGTTGGTTCGAAACCCAACCGAGGTCCTTAGTTTATTTTATCTGGGAGGTAAAATAAACTTAAGCACGCCGTCCTTCGGATGAGACGTTAAGCGATGGTCCCGAGCCTGTACGATGTCAGGTACTCGTTAAAGACCCTAGGTGCCTAAAAAAGTTAGGACAAATTTAGGACCCCCACAGTAGAGTCGGGCTCATGTCCACCAGAGTGAGGAAAGAGCGCTCTGGTAGTAGGCGATATGACCTCGTAGTTAAAGCCCGGGCATGAGTCATAAAACCTAACCCTTTAATCAATTACAATTAATAATAAGAAGTAAATAAATTTGAATTATTTTAAATAAAATACTCGATAGATTCATTACATTGGCAGTTATTGGGATTTTTGTGTTGAGTTCCCCCTTTGATTATCTCTCCCCTTCGGTTGAATCCGCTGAAAATTAGTAGGTGTCGTTCTTACAGGACTTATATATGAAATTCGTGTCAATTCATTCATTACAATGGCATATATTAGAGTTTTTGTGCCTCTCCCTGGCCTGCCATACCATTTGGCCGATTTGGCTAAAAATCAATAGGTGTCATTCTTAGAGGGTTCTGGAAACAAGTATTAAATTTCGTGTTTGTACATTCATTCTATCGGTAGTCATCATGTTCATTATTTGTTATTTCTGCGCTTCGACCACAGGGGAAACCGGGTCTTCTATCAGGACGCGGGGGCCAGCCCTGGTCCAGCAGAGCCAGAGAGGGCCAGGACAATTAGGGAGTGGCAGGAAGAATGGGACAAGTCCACAAAGGGACGGTGGACCCATCGGCTCATCCCTCGAGTCGAGCCTTGGCTCACCAGAAAGCATGGGGGAGGTGAATTACCACCTCACCCAGGTACTCACGGGACACGGTGGGTTCCGGGGGTACCTCCACAAAATCGGGGCAGCAACAACACCAGACTGCCCCGCGTGCCTTGGTGAGACGGAGTTGGCGGAGCATGTCCTCCTCAAATGCCCCAGATTTGAGGAGGGAAGGAAAAATTTGGAGTGCAGCATGGGCGCCCCACTGACTGCTACCAGTTACGTGGACGCTATGCTGCGCTCCCAGGAGTCGTGGGATGAAGGCTGCGATTTTGCAGCGCTCATCATGGGCGGGTTGGCCCTTCAGGAGAGGGCTGACAAGGAACAGTAGCGGTAATAAAACAGAAGAAGGGGCGTTACCAGCCACCCTTCCTCCCTTCCGCGAAGTAATGACAGACCGTCAGTTCCGCGGAAGGGAATCAGGATCGGCAAGGAGGGGGTTTTAGTGGGTATGGTGATGGTGAACCGTCTCGAGTCCCACACTATCCAGGGCTACCTTCCCTGGATGTGCGTCACAGCATTTCCCCCTCCAATGCAAAAAAAAAAAAAAAAAAAAAAAAAAAAAATTGTTATTTCTGATATCTGAGGATCGGGAAACATAGAAATTGTGCTGAAAAGTCAACGTAAAATATTTGACAGATTACATAATCTCTTTCATACTTCGTTTAGGTGAGGGAGTAACAGTAGCAATGTACGAGTATCGCCTCACAACTTCAAAGACTAATTACTCATTTAAAGATGATATAAAATTCTTATATTAATTATAACTAACAAGTGCTTAACATACGTCTGTGAGAAACTGAGTTCCGTTTACTTCTTACTTCGTAAACTGAAGAACATCGTGTCAGAAGATACAATAATATCTATATTACTCAGTAATACCAATACTTAGGTTATATAAGTGATATTATAGTTAAAATGTGAATTGGACAGACCTCTGGTGGTGAAGTTGAAAGTAGGACTTAGTTCCTCGCGCTGCCACTAGATAGCAAACCACTCTACAAATTCCATGATCTGATTTAATTCCATCTTTTGGACTAACCTATAATATAGTACTGTTGTCATACCTTCCGCCGTCGTCACTGGCTGCTGGTCGAGTACTGTGGGCGAGCGCTTTCGGTGTGAAGACATCATCGAAAGAGCTCGCCCACAGTACTCGACCAGCAGCCAGTGACGATGGTTTCCACCGAAAGGTATGACAACAGTAGTATATTTACTAGAAGAACTAACCCCTTAGATTATATATAATATAGTAAGTTATTATGACTCATGCCCGGGCTTTAACTACAAGGCTATTTTGCCTACTACCAGAGTGCTCTTTTCGTCACTCTGGTGGACATAAGCCCGACTCTACCTGACATCCTACAGGCTTGGGACAATCGCCTAACGTCCCATCCGAAGGACGGCATGCTTAAGTTTATTTTACCTCCCACATAAAATAAACTAAGGGCCTCGGCCGGATTTTGGACCCGTGATCTTGAGCTCAGTAAGCAAGCACGCATACCACTGAGCTACCAGCGTCCTCACTGTTGGATTATATTTGTATATTATTTGCTTATTGTGACTCATGCCCGGGCTTTTAACTTCGACATCATATCGCCTACTACCAGAGTGCTCTTTTGGACATGAGCCCGACTCTACTGTGGGAGTCCTACATTTTGCCTACCCTAAATTTTGGTTTACCTAGGGTAGGGAGGAGTATAGGGGAGTACCTGTCATCGTACAGGCTCGGGCCCATTGCTTAACGTCCCATCCGAAAGACGGCGTGCTAAAGTGTTTTCACTTCTCAGGTAAAAATCAAAAAAACGGAAGGGTCTCGGCCGGATTTGAACCTTCGATCTTGAGCTCAGTAAGCATGCACGCATACCACTGAGCTACCAGCGCCCTCACGACTTTTTTTATTTTAATTTAATTTTATTTATTCCTTGTTTATGTATTTTGGATCAATTCAGTTCTTCCAGAAACGAGTAGGTTATTATTTCTTTTCCAAAAGTCTTGGTGTGTCTGAAAGTAGAGAGACTTTACAAGTTGTGAAATGTGTCGAACTTACTGGGGGCCCAACTTACTTGGAATTAGAAATGTGACAACTCAAGTTCCCCGACTTATGACACTAACATCTGACAAATGTTAACCCTCCTGCATTATTACTTTCCCATCTATGCTAGCTTTAAGGGTAACATTATGCTCTATGCTCCACTTTGCATAATTTTCCGGAGTACACTTTTCAAGATTTCGCAAAAATATGCACTTAGCTCTTTACTTATAGTAATAGGTAAGTATTGTAATTGTGCGAAAATCCAAGGTCGATTTTTCAAAGGAATTTGACGTTTGAAGTTCTCCTGAGTACTCTTTGACTATTTTCGCGATCATGTCCCTCTGAGTGTGTGTGTGTATATGTGATTCAAACTTTGAACCCTCGATCTTCAGCTCAATAAGCATTAAAGGTCTCCTGAATACTCTTTGACCATTTTCGCGATCATGTCCCTCTGAGTGTGTTTGTGTATATGTGATTCAAACTTTCAACCCTTGATCTTCAGCTCAATAAGCATTAAAGGTCTCCTGAATACTCACGACCATATCCCTCTGAGTGTGTGTGTATTTGTGATTCAAACTTTGAACCCTCGATCTTGAGCTCAGTAAGCATGCACGCATACTACTGAGCTACCATCTAACTCAGAAACGATTGTCGTTATGAACATAAAATTTGAAATGACGATTGCACATGTGCTAGTTCAGATCTGATTAAATTTTGGGCAAAATCGAGAAGATTGGAGACCACTCTTACATTTATGACCTAATCAAAAAACGAGTATCTGACTACGCACAGTGTATTCACACAGACTTGGAATATGCTCAAGGTTTTGTTATTTCCCAGATAAAAAAAAGTCTTCGGTAAATCACTGGCAATGTACTTCCCCAGAACAAATTAATTAACTAAGTTTTCGCACTTCCTCTAACACTCTTTTGAACTCTTAAAGTAAATTTCGTGCTATTACATTAATTCCTTATGTATATTTTTCTCTGATCCCCTTCTTATCTTCCACCGATTTGGCTGATAATTAATGTCTGTCGTTTGTATGAGGGATTGAATTTATATATGAAATTTCGTGTCAATAGATCCATTATATCGGCAGTTATTAGAGTTTTCGGATTATGTCTCGCCTTAAGCCTATTGGGAGCCTAGATTGGATTTTTTTTCGTTTCGTCCTTAGAGGGTTCTGGATACATATATAAAATTTCGTGTCGATACATTCATTCTATCAGGAGTTATCGTGTTCACAGACACACACACAAGCAAGGGCGTGGAAAACATGAAATTTTGGTGAAAACTCAACATCGACAAATATGTTACTGTGATGTCACAAAGTTATGTGACTGAGTGGGAAATAGCAACAGTTATGTTACTTATCTACAATACGAATACGAATATAACCATCTTGCACTAGTTATATTACATATATGTAACAGCAATACCTCCAAATATTTGAAAGGAAGGTGCTCCGGAAGATTTACGGTCCGGTGTACGTTGAAGAAGAATGGAGGCGTAGGAGCAACCAGGAGGTGTACGACCTGTACAAAGAGCCAGATGTGACTAAAGTGATAAAACTGGGCAGGCTAAGGTGGGCCGGACATATTATCAGGATGAGCGAAGACATGATCCCAAGAAAGCTACTAACGGAAGTCCTGCACGGAAGGCGGAGAGTAGGAAGACCGAGACTGCGGTGGTCGGACTGTGTGACCAATGACGCCAGGAACATCGGGATCCAGAACTGGATGGAAGCCGCACAAAACAGAGACTCCTGGCGATTGCTGCTCGAGGAAGCCAAGACTCGTTAGCGGCTTGTAGAGCTGCATTAAGTAAGTAAGTAACAGCAATACAACAGTATTAACTGGGTAGCTTCCCCTGTATAGCAAAAACCTAAAAGCCTCAGCCAGGGGCGTAGCCAGGATTTTGAGCAGGGGGGGGGGGGGGGAAGTTAGGCTACGAGGGTGGGGGGTATAGACTCCCGGGGGTACAGCCCGCAGTTTCCGTGGTTAGCGCTGCAGATTTTTTGTTATTAATTTGGGAGACTCGGACCTCTAGAAGCTCCCCCTAAGGTAACCACTGACTGTAATACTTAAGTTGACTTTACATGAGCAGCAAAAATGCAAAGCGCAGTAGCAGCAAATGAACGCTGTGGTTTTTGTGCTTTTAGAATTAAATGACTCACATCCATTAGAGTGCATTTGTTGCTGCTGCGCTCTGCATTGCATAAATGATGATTTTGAGCGACGAAATGAAATGATCGAATTCATTTATATATCTAAATGTAAATAAATGTAATATGACTTGTTTTGTACACATTTATGTAACAGCTGATCGCTAATTTAGGAATCAGACACACGGGAAATTTGAAGATCCTATTGGTAACTTGCAAGCAATCCATTTTTTATAAAAACAATTTTTTTAGTTTATTTAATTTTTATCTTGGTTTTTTGCTCTGACCAGGGGGGGGGGGGGCACGCGCCCCCCCTGCGCCCCCTGGCTACGCCCATGGCCTCAGCCTGGTTTGGACCTGCGATCTTGAGCTTAGTAAGCTTGCGCGCTATTTCTGAGCTACCAGCACCCTCAGTTCATAGGATAAGTGAAGGAGAGATGAATGAAATGTGTAATGTCTTGGTTGTATGGGAGACATATTTCCAACTGATTACACCAGTATAGTGTTAGGCTGGGGAGCAGAGCGCTCTGTCGGGTATTACTATTATTAGCCAATGTGGTGGGTCCCCGTCAAGTTAAGCCCCTCGTTATCAATTAAGTGGCAAGTCTAGTCTAGAGATGGAGAGTTAGACCTTCTCTTGATACTCAATAATGCTCACCCAAACTCCTTCTGGTATTAATAATTCCCGTTTTGCGAAGTGCCCCCCCCCCCCTTCTTGCCGATACATCAAGTCCTGGAATTTGTCGGTTGAGTCCCAGCTAAGCCCAGCCAAGTCCAAACTCCGGCTAGGACTTCTAAGTCCACTCCTTAGGCCCTGATTTATTACACTCTAAGTTATGAGGCCAGTTGGGACCTCTTCAACCAATTAGACACAACCTTAAACGGCTATTGGCTCAGATTTGACAGATTGGAATTCATAATTCCATTTTCCAAGATTTCCTTTCTATAGAACCGGATTTCATTCTTGTTTAACCGACTTTCTAAGCATGTTAGTCATTAAATCGTAAAACTAGAAAAAAATTGGAAAGACCTATTGACGCTTGGAAATATAATGGAACATTTTTGATAAGAACCAATTTTTCGCTACAACTAACCGTTTTCGCGTAAATCGAGCATACATCTAAAAAATGGGCTCCAAAATGACATTTCAGGAAAAAATTATTGAATTAAAAATGTGCCTTTCAGTTTTTTTTACAACTTTTATTTGTATTGAAAAGATTTTTCATTGAGCCATAAATATAAGCGGTATAATTGATTTTATATTTCACAAAATATGTATTAAATATGGGAGTACTTTCGGTTAGGTTAGGTTTTTCGACTCATGCCCGGGCATTAACTACGAGGTCATATCGCCTACTACCAGAGCGCTCTTTCATCACTCTGGTGGACATGAGCCCGACTCTACTGTGGGAGTCCTAAATTTTGCCTATCCTAAATTTTTATTCACCTAGGGTAGGGGTCTTTAACGAGTACCTGACATCGTACTGGCTCGGGACCATCGCTTAACGTCCCATCCGAAGGACGGCGTGCTTAAGTTTATTTTACCTCCCAAATAAAATAAACTAAAAGGCCTCGGTCGGGTTTCGAACCCACGATCTTGAGCTCAGAAGGCAAGCACGCATACCACTGAGCTACCGGCGCCCTCTGGAGTACTTTCGGTATTGCTACTATATATATTTTGTGAAATAGACAATAGATATACGTTTTTCTTTATTTTTTATTAAGTGTTTCACAATATCTCTGCAGAAAATGTCAAGTATAATTATTTAAGAGTTGAAGGTTGTGCCTGTTGCAGAAGCAGAAATGAAAAATGTTCAGAGGTCAAAAGTAATGAAACATTTTTACGTTAGTCTAATTATATACATTTTTTTTTTGTTTAGAACGGTTAAACAGGGAAATCTTTTTTCTCTTATAAATTATGTCAAGATGCTTTAGGTTGGAGGATTTTTTTGAAATAAAAAAAAGTATACTTATACAAAAAAAAAATGAAAACAAATTAAAGAGGTCCCGAGGACACGGTTACTTGAGTCCAATTAAAGAATTAAAACGAACTGAGTGGGGGCGGGGGGAATATGTCGGTCTACCCTCCCCCCTCACTTCAATGCATAACCAATTAGCAACAGGGAAAAGTTTAAATTACCTACCTACCTCTCTACCCAGCCGATATACCAGCCAGTAACACAGGCTGTCTCTCCTCCCTCGGTTTTCTACAGAAAACCTGGCTCCTAAATTATATTTTCTTCAATTTAAACATTATCAGGATTAACAGAATTCTACAAATTGGCTGTAAGATAAAATATATTATACTATCGAAATATCCTCGAACAGTCGAACTGAAATACTTTTGAAGTGTGCTGAAGAAAATAGGTGATTATTATATGTTTTAAAATGCTGATTCAAATATTTTTTTTTTTTGTTTTTATTTATCTTAAGCCACAACTATGCAAAAAATGCACAACCAGCGGCTGAGCTCACATATACTATACCAAAAATAAAAGAAAAATAATAAAAATAAATATGACATGAAAGGCTTGAGAGAGGAAAAACACCCAGCGGTGAACCCTCATGGCATCACTTCACAACAGGAGATCTCTTTATCAAACTCTCTTTAATGTTCTTGGGGGATTGTGGGGTAAATTTGTAAATTGTATTTAAGATTTTGCGAACTTTCGGATTGGTGTGTAAGTATATTTTGGTGTAGAGACGTTGGTATAAATGTTTAATGATTGTGTCTATGGGTGTGACCGAAGTCGCGGTATAAAGTCTTGTTGCTGACGTATTGCGTGATCAGTCGGAGAGTCTTGGATTGAAATATCTGTATTCTTTTGATGATCGAAGTCTTGGCTATATCATATATTTGTAAGCCATAGATCCAGAGAGGTCGGAGAAGATAGGTATAACAATTCAGTTTTGTCTAGATAATTTAGAACGCCTATTTCAAATACTGTACAATAGTTCAAGTCGCCGGTCTAGTGTGAGGGTTCCAAGTCAGCCTTCTATCGAGGGTATTCAAATCTTACATTGTTTTTTTTTTTTTTCTAGCACGTAAGGATCTTTGTCAATAAATAAATAACTGTAACTGAAAAATCGTCTTTATTTTTTTAAACTCCACGAAAATGACACTACTATCTTCTCTCCTCATCCCGACCCAGTCCTATCATCCAGACACCTCCAAGAACACTTGATATCCCTTCAGTCCTGAAACAAAAAGTGGAGAGTGAAGGTGAATGAGAAAAAGTCAGATGAAACACAATTTAATGAAACTTTATTGCTTATAGAGATACAAATCTCATGGCAAGGGATGCCCTTACTGGTTCACACATGAACTTGCCTGTTTCAGACAGTGTGTAGCCATTATAATTTTGTGAGTGTATAAAGAACTTGGTGACGGACATGTTAAACATTTAATTAATTGTTTGATTTCTATTAATGTGTTAGTTCATAGCTAAACATAATACACAAATATATGTTTCTGAAAGTAACAATTTGAGTTCTGCATTTGAATTGTTAGGCCTTACAACGGCAAAATAGTAATAGGATAGATCATAAAAAAGAAAAGATACTTTGTAGACAGTTATTACATCGTAGAGCCAGACACAAAATGTCGGACCATTTGCCATCCGAGAACGACCAAGACGACGGCGTCGTGAGAGTGGTTGCCGTTCGCACACCAAATGGGAGAATTTTTAAGCATTCAGTTGCCTCTCTCGCACCTCTACTCTCATCAGATGCGACCCAAGTTTTCCCTAATGATATATAAGTGACAAGTAACCCATTGACATTGCCGAGCATCATTTAGCCTTGTATACAGTTTATAATCTTAATTATTTCAGCTATGTTTCCTTAGTCATAATAAGTGTTATGTTGAGTTCCTTTAGTCGTTTAATGGAAGACATTTAATGTGGTTGGTAACAATAATATTGAATAAAATATATGAGGCAAGTCACGGCAAAACCCGATAAATCCCTTTCATACATTTATACAATGCAGTAAAAAAAAAAAAAAGTTTTATTTATTTTGCAAAATAAGGGATCATCTTGATTCCTTCTTGTTTATTTTTGTTCTAGGTTTTGATCTGACAGATACTTATCCCTTGTGTTAAGTAGTTATTTCCTACTTTTTCTATCCTCTTTCTATTACTCTAGCTTTCTATTACTAACTATATTATTATTATATACATATATATATATATATTATTATATATATATATATTATTAGGTGGAACAATTTTCTTTTTCTTTTTCTCATTGCTTTGGATCACCTAGTTTGTTTTTATAGACAACCAATAGCCACATTTATTTTTACAAAAGTAATTAATTGTATTAATAGTTAGAAATACTTGAAGAGAAACTTAAAATCAACAAGTAAATGGGTCAAACTAATTCGAACTAATCCATTATATAACATCGATGTAATTATTATTATTATATATAATATATATATATATATGTATAAACTTCTGTCGTGTGGTCATAAGCACACACCCATTTTTTCTTATTTTTTATACAGGTGACTTGAATGAAAATAAACAGATAATATGACAAAACTCAATAAATCAGAATTGCCAAGTTCGAATATTATGTCGGAATATTATTATAGGTTACAAAATAAAACTTTCCCCTGGTTATTTTAGATTAAAAATGGATACATTAAATTACCTATTGATAAATATAAATGATTCAGTTCTTAAAAATATATTATTATTTATATTTTTATTTAAATTTGTATAATAAAAATTAGTAAGTAATTGAAGGGGATGGTGGGGTGTCTAAGAAAGATTGACCCTAGGTTATTAAAAGTTGTAGAGAGGCTGGGATTCATTAGACTCGCTTTACTGCTCTCGTTTTAATATCAGCCAGTTTTATGTCTCCAGGGGCCTCCAGAACCCCCCCGCCCCCTCTCTCTCAACTTTGAAATTATTTTTATTATCCTTATCAACACGTTATAATTAAATGATATTTCGTTAATAAAAATTAACAAAACAAAAAAAGAAAAAGAAAAAAAAAGAATGAATAATAACAGTTACTGTAATTTTATTCAACTCGTTTTATTGTGATCTGTATGCCACAGATTGCTTGCCTACACATCTAATATGTGATTGGTGACTTGATCAATAATCTAATCCTAATCAATAACATAAACCTTGAGTGCCATCCTTCACATGGGGCGTTAAGCGGTCCCGAGCCGGTGCGAAATCTGGTACTCTACGCTAGATGAATAATCTTAGGGTAGGCCAAATTTAGGACTCCCATAGTAGAGTCGGGCTCATGTCCAACAAAGCGACGAAATGGGCGATATGACCTAACAGTTAAAGCCCGGGCATGAGTCATAATAATTAACTAACTATATTTCAGATATATCTTTTCGTTCAGTATCCGCTTCGACTGCTCGTGCTTAGCGCCGATTAATGCAGGTTGTTTCAAACGAAACGTTCAAAATAATCCTTGAACAAGCAGACGTTGAATCTGGACGAAGATTGTAAGTGGATTGTGTTCCTCTGATAGCGCTAAAGTCGGTGATTCAATGATGCAGAGGATGGGGTGTCGAATACTTATAAATAAATCCAATTCATATCTCACTTTTGAATAACACATTTTCCACACAGTTTCTTTCTGAAGTAAAGAAACATGATACTCAACATTTTCTGCAGAGATATTGCGAAACACTTAATAAAAATTAAGAAAAACTTAAGTTTTTTAAAATTATTGTCTATTTCAGTCGCTGCTGATGATGGTAGCAATACCAAGAGTACTCCCATATATTATAGGTTAGGTTAGGTTTTATGACTCATGTTCAGGCTTTAACTACGAGGTCATATCGCCTACTACCAGAGCTCCCTTTCATCACTCTTGTGGACATGAGCCCGACTCTACTTTGGAAGTTCTAAATTTTTATTCACCTAGGGCAAGGGTCTTTAACGAGTACCTGACATCGTACAGGCTTGGGATTGACTTGGTTTAGGTAGTATAAACATACAGGTAACAAAATAATGTGGAAGCCTAGCTCTTCCAGGGAAGGGATAAGAGCACTAGCGTAAAACATCAGCCCACAATATACATTATTATTAGAGTTTTTGTGATAATAATAATTTTATTTCATTTTAATTTTTTGGGCAGAGTTCCTCCACTCCTTAAAGGTCAGTCAAATGTACGTTATTGTTTTATTTATTCATCTTTTATTTATTTATTTAGACTTTTTAATTTATTCATTTAAAATTGATTAATATATATATATTAATTTCATTTTTTAAATGTATTGTTATAGTTACATTGTTTTCCTTTTCTTTTCTATATCTCGCACATTGGGACATGAGTACAGTAACAACGTCCAAGTAAGAACGTTCCGAAACATCTTTGGGATAAAGATACTTCCGAAGAGTTTTTTGAAAAATAGTTATCTTAATTTTTATTAAATTGAGAAATGTGTCTACTTATTATAAATGTATCTATGTATTATTTTTATTTATTTTTATACTCATATATTTTTAAATATTTATTATTCAGTTTTTATTAATTCCATTTTAATTTTTTTAATAGTTTTGTTATTACTACTAATCATAGGTGTGATAGACTCAAGTAGTTATAAATCTAATATATAAGCTATCTTAATGTATAAATTCTCTTGATGTATCCTATTACCATGTATTGGTTTAACGGAAATAAATGTATTATTATTATTATATATGACGGAACATGGCATATGCAGTGCAGGATTAAGCCAGCGAGGAGCCTGTAGCAAATTCTGTCAAGAGGCCCTTGGTTTGCTTTAGGTTCTCAAGTTTAGGGTATTAAATAAAACAAAACAAATAAACTTTTCTGGATTTAATATGGGCAAATTTAGAGATAACACTTTCAATAGCGACTTCTTTAAGCAAATCATGCTCTATATTCATCAAAGTGAGATGATTAAGACGTTATTGGCCCATCGTGTTCCTTAACTCATTTTTAATACGTTTTAATGTTGAAAAAGAACGTTCGCCACTGCAGTTAGTGATCATGAGAGACAAGTAAATGCTACGTTTGGGAAACACGATTCTAAAGTATTATTTAATAAAAGTTTATAAAATTGCAGTTCCAGAGGAAATTTTCAAAAGGGATCTGCTCAAGAGTATTACGAAAAATAAAAAAAAAAAAATAATAAGCTAAAAAAAATGTATTTATCGGGAGTTGTCGTGTTTCCAACACCATAAACATTAGGACATTAACGTTAAAAAGTTAGTAAAATACTTATTTTTACATGAACGTGTTAATTGATAGACTTAAAAATGTATCAAATCTGTTAATTAATTAATTTCCTATCTAATAGATATATTTTTATACCATATAAATGTAAATGATTAATTTCAGATAAGATTTAACGTGACGAAATCGAGTTTTAGATTTTCAGGTGGGAGTAAAGCATAGCCTAAGCGCTTCGCGCTTAAGGCATGCAAAATATTTTTACGCTCCTATCTAAATTGATATTTTTTTACGGTCAGACAGGCGTTGGAGCGCGGGGCCCGTAGCATTTGCTACTCTTGCTACGTGGCTAATCCACAGGGCATATGATACACCAAAGACAGGCATCATGGACTACTTTGACAGGAGGGAAGTCTACGCTTATTACATGTTATGTATGTTACACTGCTGTAATATGATGTAGGACTGTGATCTATTTCCGTTGAAGTTAGCTAATTTAAGTTGGCCCTGGTCTCCGTGTGGTCAAGTCCATCCCAAGTATGAATATCCCAGATAGTGGACAGGGGTCAGTAAGGGCGGGGAGGGGGGGGGGGGCTCCCTTTTAGCAAATTTCCATAGAGACACTTGGGTGGCCCTCTATAATCTTCCTAATGGAGGAGGACGTGTTACGTCCAAGTTTTGACTTGGTCTTGTGTGAGGGATGAGTAGACCCAGATGTGACTTACCTATATTACCACAACCTCCCCGCCCTTCGCGCCGACCCTTCCAACATGATTTCATAAGAAAAAAATAATAATAATTTGATGGTTTGTGATTATATGAAATTAAATAATAATTAAAATAAATATAATTTATTGAAATAATAAATAATTAAATTACATTTCCTGTAAAAATTATAGCTGGTCTTCTACTAAATTTTGATTTCTACAGTAGTTTCCGAAAAAGGCCCTAAAAATATCGAAAGTTCAAGACGGGCAATTTTGAAGAACTTGCACGCATTTAAAAAATTTCAACTAATAATTATTTCAATTGGATTTCTTCTGAAGACAATAATGAGATGCCATTTTGTTTCTTTTTTTAAAATGTTAAATTTAATCCAAAGGTAAAATCTTACTGCGTTTACAGGGAAAATGAATAGCATAGAATAAGAGAACAAACATTGGGTTTATTTACCTAAACCTACATTATAAATAAAAAAATCAATTTACTTACAATACAAACATCTCATTTTAAACTAATTTCTACATCTACTTTAGTCTCTTTTCTTTTTAAATATTGTGGCCATTCTTTTATTCAATGTTATTTTTGGGCATATAAACATATAAATAAATAAAAGTACCTTTGCGCATCTACTTCACTGTTATTTTCACTTCTACATGGTTCACTACCTTAATCCTAAAAACAATTCTCTCTCTAGACTGTCCACCTCCACATCTCTCCTTAGACTGTCTCACACTATTGAAGCAGCTGATCGTCGTTTTTTGTTCTCCATTCATTGGTTGTTCACATTTCGTTTTAAAACAAAATGCGACTTCATATATTTATTCACTAATAAAGTTACTTCACTCCTAACAGCTGTTTTTACACAATTAATAATAATAATTGATTTTATAATTTATTAATAATCTTAATGTGTGTAAATTTTTTACATCAGAGGTTATAGAATTAGAAAGGGCTTAACACCTTCTAGCAGTATAGTATAAAACAAGTTATGTGATCCGTAAAAAAGTTTTCGCCCACGTTATGGGACCTCTGATTCACGAAATGAAGAAAAATATGTGATGTGATTGTCTCACGACTTATATTAATATTTATTTCCGGTAACCATAACACGGTAATAAGATACGTCATAAGAATGTTTACATTAAGATAGCTTATAAATTAAATACATAAACAGATATTAACTTTTACAGTCTGAAACATGTTTTAGAATTATCAATACTAGTAAAAAATAAAATGAAATTAATAAATTGTTTGGGAGCCATGGTGGCCGTGCGGGCTAGAGCGTAGGGCTTTAGTCGCATCGTCTCACCATGGTTTTCGGGTTCGAATCCTGCCCGGGAGTCAGTTTTATTTCGTAGATAGTACTCCCTCCCGGGGCCATGGATATCGTAAATAACTAGATAGCAGATATATAAGTCATGGCTAATAACATCGTACGTAAGGCCAAAAAAAAAAAAAAATTAAAATACTTGAAAATATGAGTAAAAAAATAATAATATTATACAGTAGATAAATAAAGTAAAGTAATAAATACAGTAAAAAATGTTTTGAATTTAATTAAAATTAACCTAATAATTTTTAATAACTGTCTTTTTCACGACGTCATTTCAGGTTTCTTACGTTCCTTCCTTGAGAAGTAACGAAAAACGTTTAAAATAATGTCAAATTCGAATTCAAAGAAAAACAAAAAGAGGATCTTTTCCGTTTTTTTATCAAATTTCCATAGAGACCCCCCCGCTGGCGGTCACCCTTATAATATGTCTAATGGAGGTGGTCTCTGGGGAAGTTTGACACGGCCTTGTTGTGAGGGATGAGCCCCAGATGCGACTTACCTATATTACACAGTGCCTCCCCCTGTCAATATTAATAACGTGGCCAGACTCCGACTTCTTCAGGATGACAGCTCCTGCCCTCTGCTGACCATAGGGGATGTCTTCCTTCTCCTTTGTTCGCCTTGTCACTTTCTCAGACAGCTCATCCTATCCTCCCCAACTTTGCATCCACAGTTTCTAGAAGGGGGGGGAAAAACAACACTTTATCTATGAAGACTGAATATTTTTTAGTTTCTTATATCTTTAGTACAACGAAGCATTGTTTCGTGCGAAATTCTAGAGTTTTCAACGGTATTTCACGTTACAAGAGTCTCCTGAACACGTTTTAACCATCCTCGCCATGTTGTGTTTATAATAATAACTATTATTATTATTTTCGTTAAACCATAACATGATTATTGGATATTTCAAAAGAATTTATACATTACGATATCCTATAAATTAGTTTATAACTACTTGAGTCTAACACAAATATGATTAGTAATAACAAAACTATTTAAAAAAGTAAAATGAAATGAATAAAAACTGAATAAATAAATACTTGAAAATATTAGCACAAAAAAAAAAAAATAATAATACATAGATACATTTATAATAAGTAGATACATTTTTCAATTTAATAAGAAGTAAGATAACTATTTTTTAAACTCGTCCGGAATTGTCTTTATCACAACTCTTGTAAGCGCTCTAACTCAAAACAAATAAACTTCAAATTTGAGATGATGTCACATCACTGATTACTATGTGCCCGTCTTCAATTACAAGGTCATATCGCCTAGTAGCAGAGCGTTCTTTTGTCGCGACTCTACTATGGGAGTCCTAAATGTTGCTTACCCTAAATTTGTATTCACCTAGGGCAGGGGTCTTTAACGAGTACCTGACATCGCTCAGGCTCGGGACCATTGCTTAACGTCCCATCCGAAGGACGGCGTGCTTCAGTTTATTTTATCTCCTAGAAAAAATAAACTAAGGGCCTCTGTCGGGTTTCGAACCCATGTATAAGCACGCATACCACTGAGCTACCTGCGCCCTCAATGAACGGGTTATATTTACTTTTCGTTTCAACTATTGTTTTACCCAGTTTGCTTTACTACCGGAACAAACAACAACAACAAACCAACAACTGTTGTTTAGTGTCTGACACGAATGTTGGCAATGTCAAGGTCGCCAAGGAGCCAGATCACTGTTCTCTAACTTGTCTCAGTTATAACTTCTTTAAACTTAGTTAGTTTGAACCAGTTTGGTAGTACCTGGTTCTTGATAATGTTAGTTCCGTTCGTTACCCCCATGAAATCGCTACTCTATACTCGGCAGGTTTTCATATCAGTTTGATTTAAGTAAATTTTGTCAATATCAGTTGATAGTAGGCCTTCTGAACCTATTCCCATATTTTCATCAATCCTACCCCTCTGATTACAAGCTTTACCTCACCAGTAGCTCAGTGGTATCGTGCTTGCTTACTGAGCTCAACGTCGTCGGTTCCAAATCTGGCTGAGACGATTTTTTTTTTTGTTTTTTACCCTAGGTGAATACCATACCTCTTTCCAAAAATCATGTAAAAATACTGCAATGACCTTGAAATGTCCGAATACATTCCACAAACATATACTTAAATGTGTACCGGTTTCGGTTTACGCCATCGTCAGCACAATGTTCAACAATAATTGAGATATTTGCCAGGCATACTTATTATATTAACCTAAGTGTACCTGAGGTGAAAGGGTCCCCTCCTCTGGTAAAACCAGGGGGGTGGAAGTCTATATTCTAACTGTAATAGCTAACTGTGCACTTGTTTGGAAACCAAGAAAATAAAATTAAAATAGAACTAAAAACTAACATTACAAGAAAACAATATAACAAATGTACAATATATAGCTATGTAGAAAGTTATTTAACCTAGATAAATGTTGTAATGGATATTTGTTATCTGAAAGTGATTAGCAAAGGAGAACATTTGAAGTGTGTCTGGTCGTTTAAACTATTCCCATTTTTTCGAGTCCTATTAATTTCTAGCTTTTCTAGAGAATCTAATGGTCTACCTTTTTCACATAAGTGGAGGTATTTTATGCCGGTTTATTTTATTTTTATTTTGAATGGCCTCATGAACGAAGCATATCAGCCATGACTCCAATTTTAAGAAAAGGTTGTTAAATGAAGGGGCACTTTATGGAGGTGATGAGGGTATCATATGGGATCTGGGAGGAACCGAGGGGCCGAGAAGTGGGCAGGAAAATGTAAAACTATATTAAAATATTGTTACTATTAATAAATTTGTATAAGACATCAAATATGCGAGGGATTTTAGAATAACTTAAAATTTGTTGCAAACCAATGGGTAAGGGTAAATTATTGGTAAGAATAATTTCGAAAAGGGGGTCACGGAAACTGTTGGTGAGAGGGCAAGCGAGGATGACATGATTGGAATCAGCTGTATATTGGTGATCACAGGGACAACTTGGTGATTCCAGGAGATGGATTTTAAACAGATGGGAAGGAAGTCTGGTATGGTTAAATCTAAGTCTGCATAGAGTTGTGAAGTAGGATCGCAGTTTGGAGAGGTGAGTGAACCAGGGTTTAGTGGGTATCTGGGGCTGAATTGCTCCATAGAATGCCCCTTTATTTAACAAAGAACGAGTATAATCTTATGCCGGTTGGTTACAACCTTTCCGTTTCTTGTAATGTTAGTTTTTAGTTTTATTTTAATTTTATTTTCTTGGTTTTCAAATAAGTGCACAGTTAGATATTACAGTTAGAATACAGACTTCCACCCCCCTGGTTTTACCAGAGGAAGGTGACCCTTTCACCTCAGGTACTCTTATGTTAATATAAATATGTATGCCTGGCAAATATCTGAATTATTGTTGAACATTCTGCTGACTTTGGCGTAATCCGAAACCGGTACACATTTAAGTATATGTTTGTGGAATTAGACAATATAAGTGTTCAAAAAAGTGTTTTGTCTATCATTTTATTTTAATGACCTTGAAACATAAAAATGTGATGAAAATTTTGATTTCAATTTCCGGACCCATTACAATAACTTTCCTATATGCTGCGAAGTTAATATATATCGCTACCTCAGAACAAGACTGTCACAACTAAAAAAATGTGAATTTTGGGAAATCACGTTTTAAAATTCATTGATCCTTTATGGTACTTTACTTTTGATTTATTCAGAAAACTGCTAGAGCAATAAGCTTTTGCACGGTTAATAATACTTACTTTTAAGCCAATTTTATTTAGCGTTCACCATGGTAACACCCTGTAAAGCCCTTAAAGCACAACCTTTTCGTACAATGGAAGACCGACACAACTGCTATCTGGTGGCCAGAATTAGAAGTTACAATTGTGACACTCTTCCATAAAAGAAAGTATTCCATATCACCATTCTTCCTATGAGATTAGTACGAATTCGATATTTTTTGAGTTGTGACAGTCTTGTTGTGAGATAGCGATATGATGAGGCAATACATTTCTGGGCATATATCCTGTATATATAAACAAAGAACAGTACCTTCTTTGCGGATTAATTTCACAGTCAATTCACTTCTATTTAGTTCATTACATTTTAAGTCAAAACACCACGGTCCATCATCACTCAGACCGTCGCCATTTCACCCAGGCCTCAACCCGTCTCTACACACACTAATTAAAACAGCTGATGACTCATGCCTGGGCTTTAACTACGAGGTCATATCGCCTACTACCAGAGCGCTCTTTCCTCACTCTGGTGGACATGAGCCCGACTCTACTTTGGGAGTCCTAAATTTTGCCTACCCTAAATTTTTATTCACCTAGGGCAGGGGTCTTTAACGAGTACCTGACATTGTACAGGCTCGGGACCATCCGAAGGACGGCGTGCTTGAGTTTGTTTTACCTCCCAGATAAAATAAACTAAGGGCCTCCGTTGGGTTTCGAACCCACGTTCTTGAGCTCAGAAGACAAGCACGCATACCACTGAACTACCGGCGCCCTCTCCTCTTTTTACTTATTTGTTTTAAAATAAAATTGCGTTTTATAAAAAAAATAAATATAATAATTTTTTTATATTAATATTTAATGTGTGTATTCTTTTTATACATCACAGGGCACATGACATAATTTTGCTTTTGCCTCACCAATGCGTGGATGCTGACTTTGGAATCTAATTTGAAAACTACCTTATACATTCCGGTGTATCTCCCAAAGGTACCCTGTTAAAGTTAGACAATACCCCCTGTGAAGATATGAGTCTCTGGTAATAGACTGGGAGATGTTTTCAGGGAGTAGTCGAAGCAAATAATTGTCTGTACTCTCATCTGTGATTCAGACTGGAGCCTGGAGAGAACTTGTGTTTTACCTTGTATATGAGCTCACGTAGGGCAACAAAACCAATTTCCAGCACTTGGGGCTACATGTCTTCCGACCCCCCGTCCACAAAAACACCGCCAGTGTACCTCCCCAGCTCGAAGTAGCTAACAAAACTTACGTTAACTTTTTTTTTTTTTTAATTTTATTTTTTTTTTATTTATTTCATTATTTTTTTAAATTGTTTTTATTATTTTATATTTGGCCTTATGTTCGATGCATATTAGCCATGTCATTGTGTTATCTAATTATTTACGACATCCATGACCCCGGGAGGGAGTTCTATCTACGAAATAAAATTCACTCCCGGACGGGATTCGAACCCGCAAACCATGGGGAGACCATGCGACCAAAACCCTACGCTCTAGCCCGCACGGCCACCATGGCTCCCTATTACGTTAACTTAATAGGGGCTATTAAATAACTCATTTTGTGTTACACATCACAAAGACATTATTAGGGGTTTGGAGTCGAGCCTTCTTCTCAGTTCCCCCTCGCCTTTCGACTGATTTCGCGGAAAATTAATAGTGTTCCTTATCAGGTTTTGAATACATTGCTTACTGTGTTAAAAAAATGATTTAATCTATATTAATAAAGCTGAAACGGAGTTTGTTTGTTTGTATGTTTGTTCCAGCATCACGCCCAAACGGCTGGACAGATTTTCATGAAACTTCACATGTAGCATTCTTTTGAGCCCGATTGAATAATAGGCTATGTCGCGCCCCAATATTTTGAACAGGAGGGGGGGTTGTAAGGGGGGCCTAAGTATAAATATAGAGCTAGCTCATTAACTAATGGTCGAATTGTCTTGAAATTTCATACGTAGTATTCCTAAAGGTCAATTAGAAATATAAGGTGTGTGGCGTCCCATAATTTTGAACGAGAAGGGGGGTTGTGGGGGGGCCTAAGTATAAATATAGAGCTAACTCATTAACTAATGGTCGAATTGTCATGAAATTTCATACGTAGTATTCCTAAAGCTCAATTAGAAATATAAGGTGTGTGGCGTCCCAAAGTTTTGAACGGGAGGGGGGGTTGTGGGGGGGCCTAAGTATAAATATAGAGCTAACTCATTAACGGTTGATCGTATTGTCATGAATTTCACATGTAGTAGTAGTAACTATGTATTCGCTGTGGGGTTCACTGTTGCAAGATATTTACTAGCTGTGATGTCCAGCGTTCCTAATATCGTACTAGCTGTGGGGTCCGCTGTTGCAAGGTACTTACTAGCTGTAGTGCTCAGCCCCAGCGTTCCTAACTATGTACTGGCTGTGGGGTTCGCTGTTGCAAGGCACCTATAAGACATTTACTAGCTGTAATGCCCAGCGTTTCTAATTACGTACTAGCTGTGGGGTCTGCTGTTGCAAGGCGCTAGCAGTGTGGCCCAGCGTATTTCACTCGTAGGTACTAGCTGTGGGGTCCGCCGTTGCAAAACTCATACTAGCTGTGATGCCCTGTGGTTCTAACTACATACTATCTGTGGGGTTCGCAGTTGCAAGGCACCTACTACCTGTAGGGCCCAGCGTTCCTAAAAACGTACTAGCTGTGGGGTCCGTTGTTGCAAGGCATTTACTAGCTGTAGTGCCCAGCGTTCCTAACTTCGTACTAGCTGTGGGGTCCGTTGTTGCAAGGCATTTACTAGCTGTAGTGCCCAGCGTTCCTAACTAGCTGTGAAGTTCGCTGTTGCAAAGCACTTACTAACTGTAATGCCCAGCGTATTTAACTACATACTAGCTGTGGGGTCCGCTGTTGCAAGGCACTTAATAGCTGTGATGCCCAGCGTTCCTAACTTCGTACTAGCTGTGGGGTCCGCTGTTGCGAGGCACATACTAGCTGTGGTGACCAGCGTTCCTAACTACGTACTAGCTGTTGGGTCCGCCGTCGCAAGGCACATACTAGCTATAATGCCCAGCATTCCCAACTACGTACTAGCTGTGGTGCTCAGCGTTGCAAGCCACATACTAGCTGTGGTCACAAACGTTCTTAACTACGCACTGACTAGGACGTCCAGCGATGCTAAGTATTCACTAGGTGTGGCTTCCGCCGTTGAAAGGCGCATACTAGCTGTGGTGCCCAGGGGTCCTAAAAACTTACTAGCGTTACAACAGCTGAAGGACTATAAGCCTTATTCCGTATGAATAATTGAAAATTATAACATCATGAATGTACTGTCGAGGACCTGAATAGCGTTATAGAAGATATTGGGATAAAAATCAAAGTTCCCCGGGCAACGCCGGGTATAACTGCTATAGATTTAATATTTGTTAAAACTGATAGAGAACGACCGGATTATCTGAATCCTACACAAAAATCAAAATAAAAATGTTTTTCAAAAAATTCACGCTATTTAACGGTTTATAGGCTTAATAATTGTTAAAACTGATACGACAGAATCAGATATATCCGAAAAGTCCCATCCGACGGACGACGTGCTCAAGGCTATTTTCAACCTAAGTGAAATTTCACCTAACCAGGTTTATTTACATAACAGACGTCTCATTATCGAGTACCTCACATTCGAAAAAGCCCTGGATCATCGCTTAAAGTCCCATCCGAAGGACGACGTGCTCAAAGTGTTTTTTAACTTCCCGATTGAAACATCTGACCTAAGTGCCCCAGCTAGATTTCGAAGTGGCGATCCTGAGCTCGGTAGACTCCATTCTTCAAATTTCTCGCTTTTTAACGGTTTATAGATTTAATATTTGTTAAAACTGATAGAGAACGACCGGATTATCTGAATCCTACACAAAAATCAAAATAAAAATGTTTTTCAAAAAATTCACGCTATTTAACGGTTTAGAGGCTTAATAATTGTTAAAACTGATACGAGAGATTCAGATTTATCCGGAAAGTCCCATCCGAAGGACGACGTGCTCAAGGCTATTTTCAACCTAAGTGATATTTCACCTACCCAGGTTTATTTACATAACATACGTCTCATTATCGAGTACCTCACATTCGAAAAAGCCCTGGATCATCGCTTAAAGTCCCATCCGAAGGACGACGTGCTCAAAGTGTTTTTTAACTTCCGGATTGAAACATCTGACCTAAGTGCCTCAACTAGATTTCTAAGTGGCGATCCTGAGCTCGGTAGACTCCATTCTTGAAATTTCTCGCTTTTTAACGGTTTATAGATTTAATATTTGTTAGAACTGAAAGAGAACGACCGGATTATCTGAATCCTACAGAAAAATCAAAATAAAAATGTTTTTCAAAAAATTTGCGCTATTTAACGGTTTATAGGCTTAATAATTGTTAAAACTGATACGACAGATTCAGATTTATCCGGAAAGTCCCATCCGAAGGACGACGTGCTCAAGGCTATTTTCAACCTAAGTGAAATTTCACCTACCCAGGTTTATTTACATAACATACGTCTCATTATCGAGTACCTCACATTCGAAAAAGTCCTGGAACATCGCTTAAAGTCCCATCCGAAGGACGACGTGCTCATAGTTATTTTTCACTTCCCGATTAAAACATCTGACCTAAGTGCCTCAGCTAGATTTGTAAGTGGCGATCCTGAGCTCGGTAGACTCCATTCTTCAAATTTCTCGCTTTTTAACGGTTTATAGATTTAATATTTGTTAGAACTGATAGAGAACGACCGGATTATCTGAATCCTACACAAAAATCAAAATAAAAATGTTTTTCAAAAAATTAGCGCTATTTAACGGTTTATAGGCTTAATAATTGTTAAAACTGATACGACAGATTCAGATTTATCCGGAAAGTCCCATCCGAAGGACGACGTGCTCAAGGCTATTTTCAACCTAAGTGAAATTTCACCTACCCAGGTTTATTTACATAACATACGTCTCATTATCGAGTACCTCACATTCGAAAAAGTCCTGGAACATCGCTTAAAGTCCCATCCGAAGGACGACGTGCTCATAGTTATTTTTCACTTCCCGATTAAAACATCTGACCTAAGTGCCTCAGCTAGATTTGTAAGTGGCGATCCTGAGCTCGGTAGACTCCATTCTTCAAATTTCTTGCTTTTTAACGGTTTATAGATTTAATATTTGTTAACTGACAGAGCCATAGAGTGTGCTGGTTTCGGATTATGCCAACGTCAGCACAACGTTCAGACTGACTTTAAATATGGTGACACCGATCCACTATGGAAGAAAAATGCCAAAAAAAAAAAGATGTATGTATAGATATGAACACAAATTAAAACTTGTGTACATTGTGATATAATCTATATAAATAAAGCTGAAACGGGGTTTGTGTGTGTGTTTGTTTGTATGTGTGTTCCAGCATCACGCCCAAACGGCTGGACGGATCTTCATGAAACTTCACATGTAGCATTCTTTTGAGCCCGATTGAATAATAGGCTATGTGGCGTCCCAGAATTTTGAACGGTAGGGAGGGTTGTAAGGGGGGCCTCTAAAGTTTTGAACGGGAGGGGGGGTTGAGGGGGGCCTAAGTATAAATATAGAGCTAGCTCATTAACGGTTGGTCGCATTGTCACGAAGTTTCACATGTAGTATTCCTGAAGACCAAATAAAAAAAAAGGTGTGTGGCGTCCCAAAAATTTGAACGGGGGGAGGGGGGGGGGGGTAGGCCTAAGTATAAATATAGTGCTAACTCTTCAAAGATTGGTCGGATTGTCACAAAATTTCACATGTAGTATTTTTAAAATCCAAATAGAAATATAAGATGTGTGGCGACCCAAAGTTTTGAACGGGAGGGGAGGTTGTGGGGATAGGCCTAAGTATAAATATAGTGCTGGCTCATTAACGGTTGGTCAGATTGTCACGAAATTTCACATGTAGTATTTCTGAAAGTCAAATAGAAAAATAGGCGGTGTGACGGCTCAAAATTTTGTACGGGAGGGGGGGTAGTGGCGGGGGGGCCTAAGTATAAATATAGTGCTAGCTCAATAACGGTTGGTCGTATTGTCATGGAATTTCACATGTAGTATTCTTAAAAGCCAAATAGAAATATAGGGTGTATATGTCACAAAATTTTGAACGGGAGGGTGGGTTGATGGGGGCCTAAGTATAAGTATAGTGATGTCATTAACGGATGATCGGATTGTCACGAAATTTCACATGTAGTATTCATAAAGGCCAAATAGAAAAATAGGGTGTGACGTCAAAAAATTGTGAACGGGAGGGGGGGTATGGGGGTAGGCCTAAATTTGAAGATAGTGATAGGTCATTAACGGATGATCGGATTGTCATGGAATTTCACATGTACTATTATTGATGGCCAAATAGGAAAATACACTAGCTGTGATGCCCAGTGGTTCTAACTACGTACTAGCTGTGGGGTCCGCCGTTACAAAAACATACTAGCTGTGATGCCCAGCGTTTCTAACTAGGTACTAGCGGTGGGGTCCGCCGTTGCAGAACACATACTGGCTGTGATGCTGAGCGTTTCTAACTACGTACTAGCTGTGGGGTCCGCCGTTGCAAAACACATACTAGCTGTGATGCCCAGTGGTTCTAACTACATACTAACTGTGGGGTCCGCTGTTGCAAAGCACTTAATAGCTGTAGGGCCCAGCGTTCCTAAAAACGTACTATCTGTGGGGTCCGCTGTTGCAAGGCACTTACTTGCTGTGATGCCCAGCGTTCCTAATTACGTACTAGCTGTGGGGTCCGCTGTTGCGAGGCACATACTAGCTGTGATGCCCTGTGGTTCTAACTACATACTATCTGTGGGCTCCGCAGTTGCAAGGCACCTACTAGCTGTAGGGCCCAGCGTTCCTAAAAACGTACTAGCTGTGGGGTCTGCCGTTGCAAAAACATACTAGCGGTGATGCCCAGCGTTTCTAATTAGGTACTAGCGGTGGGGTCCGCCATTGCAGAACACATACTAGCTGTGATGCTGAGCGTTTCTAACTACGTACTAGCTGTGGGGTCCGCCGTTGCAAAAACTATTTAACGGTTTATAGGCTTAATAATTGTTAAAGCTGATACGACAGATTCAGATTTATCCGGAAAGTCCCATCCGAAGGACGACGTGCTCAAGGCTTTCAACCTAAGTGGAAATTGACCTACCCAGGTTTATTTACATAACATACGTCTCATTATCGAGTACCTCACATTCGAAAAAGCCCTGGATCATTGCTTAATGTCCCATCCGAAGGACGACGTGCTCAAAGTTATTTTTAGCTTCCCGATTAAAACATCTGACCTAAGTGCCTCAACTAGATTTCTAAGTGGCGATCCTGAGCTCGGTAGACTCCATTCTTGAAATTTCTCGCTTTTTAACGGTTTATAGATTTAATATTTGTTAAAACTGATAGAGAACGACCGGATTATCTGAATCCTACACAAAAATCAAAATAAAAATGTTTTTCAAAAAATTCACGCTATTTAACGGTTTATAGGCTTAATAATTGTTAAAACTGATACGACAGAATCAGATATATCCGAAAAGTCCCATCCGACGGACGACGTGCTCAAGGCTATTTTCAACCTAAGTGAAATTTCACCTAACCAGTTTTATTTACATAACAGACGTCTCATTATCGAGTACCTCACATTCGAAAAAGCCCTGGATCATCGCTTAAAGTCCCATCCGAAGGACGACGTGCTCAAAGTGTTTTTTAACTTCCCGATTGAAACATCTGACCTAAGTGCCCCAGCTAGATTTCGAAGTGGCGATCCTGAGCTCGGTAGACTCCATTCTTCAAATTTCTCGCTTTTTAACGGTTTATAGATTTAATATTTGTTAAAACTGATAGAGAACGACCGGATTATCTGAATCCTACACAAAAATCAAAATAAAAATGTTTTTCAAAAAATTTGCGCTATTTAACGGTTTATAGGCTTAATAATTGTTAAAACTGATACGAGAGATTCAGATTTATCCGGAAAGTCCCATCCGAAGGACGACGTGCTCAAGGCTATTTTCAACCTAAGTGATATTTCACCTACCCAGGTTTATTTACATAACATACGTCTCATTATCGAGTACCTCACATTCGAAAAAGCCCTGGATCATCGCTTAAAGTCCCATCCGAAGGACGACGTGCTCAAAGTGTTTTTTAACTTCCCGATTGAAACATCTGACCTAAGTGCCTCAACTAGATTTCTAAGTGGCGATCCTGAGCTCGGTAGACTCCATTCTTGAAATTTCTCGCTTTTTAACTGTTTATAGATTTAATATTTGTTAGAACTGATAGAGAACGACCGGATTATCTGAATCCTACACAAAAATCAAAATAAAAATGTTTTTCAAAAAATTTGCGCTATTTAACGGTTTATAGGCTTAATAATTGTTAAAACTGATACGACAGATTCAGATTTATCCGGAAAGTCCCATCCGAAGGACGACGTGCTCAAGGCTATTTTCAACCTAAGTGAAATTTCACCTACCCAGGTTTATTTACATAACATACGTCTCATTATCGAGTACCTCACATTCGAAAAAGTCCTGGAACATCGCTTAAAGTCCCATCCGAAGGACGACGTGCTCATAGTTATTTTTCTCTTCCCGATTAAAACATCTGACCTAAGTGCCTCAGCTAGATTTGTAAGTGGCGATCCTGAGCTCGGTAGACTCCATTCTTCAAATTTCTCGCTTTTTAACTGTTTATAGATTAAATATTTGTTAAAACTGATAGAGAACGACCGGATTATCTGAACCCCACACAAAAATCAAAATGAAAACGTTTTTCAAAAAATTCGCGCTATTTAACGGTTTATAGGCTTAATAATTGTTAAAACTGATACTACAGATTCAGATATATCCGGAAAGTCCCATCCGAAGGACGACGTGCTCAAGGCTTTCAACCTAAGTGGAAATTGACCTACCCAGGTTTATTTACATAACATACGTCTCATTATCGAGTACCTCACATTCGAAAAAGCCCTGGATCATTGCTTAATGTCCCATCCGAAGGACGACGTGCTCAAAGTTATTTTTAGCTTCCCGATTAAAACATCTGACCTAAGTGCCTCAACTAGATTTCTAAGTGGCGATCCTGAGCTCGGTAGACTCCATTCTTGAAATTTCTCGCTTTTTAACGGTTTATAGATTTAATATTTGTTAAAACTGATAGAGAACGACCGGATTATCTGAATCCTACACAAAAATCAAAATAAAAATGTTTTTCAAAAAATTCACGCTATTTAACGGTTTATAGGCTTAATAATTGTTAAAACTGATACGACAGAATCAGATATATCCGAAAAGTCCCATCCGACGGACGACGTGCTCAAGGCTATTTTCAACCTAAGTGAAATTTCACCTAACCAGGTTTATTTACATAACAGACGTCTCATTATCGAGTACCTCACATTCGAAAAAGCCCTGGATCATCGCTTAAAGTCCCATCCGAAGGACGACGTGCTCAAAGTGTTTTTTAACTTCCCGATTGAAACATCTGACCTAAGTGCCCCAGCTAGATTTCGAAGTGGCGATCCTGAGCTCGGTAGACTCCATTCTTCAAATTTCTCGCTTTTTAACGGTTTATAGATTTAATATTTGTTAAAACTGATAGAGAACGACCGGATTATCTGAATCCTACACAAAAATCAAAATAAAAATGTTTTTCAAAAAATTTGCGCTATTTAACGGTTTATAGGCTTAATAATTGTTAAAACTGATACGAGAGATTCAGATTTATCCGGAAAGTCCCATCCGAAGGACGACGTGCTCAAGGCTATTTTCAACCTAAGTGATATTTCACCTACCCAGGTTTATTTACATAACATACGTCTCATTATCGAGTACCTCACATTCGAAAAAGCCCTGGATCATCGCTTAAAGTCCCATCCGAAGGACGACGTGCTCAAAGTGTTTTTTAACTTCCCGATTGAAACATCTGACCTAAGTGCCTCAACTAGATTTCTAAGTGGCGATCCTGAGCTCGGTAGACTCCATTCTTGAAATTTCTCGCTTTTTAACTGTTTATAGATTTAATATTTGTTAGAACTGATAGAGAACGACCGGATTATCTGAATCCTACACAAAAATCAAAATAAAAATGTTTTTCAAAAAATTTGCGCTATTTAACCGTTTATAGGCTTAATAATTGTTAAAACTGATACGACAGATTCAGATTTATCCGGAAAGTCCCATCCGAAGGACGACGTGCTCAAGGCTATTTTCAACCTAAGTGAAATTTCACCTACCCAGGTTTATTTACATAACATACGTCTCATTATCGAGTACCTCACATTCGAAAAAGTCCTGGAACATCGCTTAAAGTCCCATCCGAAGGACGACGTGCTCATAGTTATTTTTCTCTTCCCGATTAAAACATCTGACCTAAGTGCCTCAGCTAGATTTGTAAGTGGCGATCCTGAGCTCGGTAGACTCCATTCTTCAAATTTCTCGCTTTTTAACGGTTTATAGATTAAATATTTGTTAAAACTGATAGAGAACGACCGGATTATCTGAACCCCACACAAAAATCAAAATGAAAACGTTTTTCAAAAAATTCGCGCTATTTAACGGTTTATAGGCTTAATAATTGTTAAAACTGATACTACAGATTCAGATATATCCGGAAAGTCCCATCCGAAGGACGACGTGCTCAAGGCTTTCAACCTAAGTGGAAATTGACCTACCCAGGTTTATTTACATAACATACGTCCCATTATCGAGTACCTCACTTTCGAAAAAGCCCTGGATCATCGCTTAATGTCCCATCCGAAGGACGAAGTGCTCAAAGTTATTTTTAACTTCCCGATTAAAACATCTGACCTAAGTGCCTCAGCTAGATTTCTAAGTGGCGATCCTGAGCTCGGTAGACTCCATTCTTCAAATTTCTTGCTTTTTAACGGTTTATAGATTTAATATTTGTTAACTGACAGAGCCATAGAGTGTGCTGGTTCCGGATTATGCCAACGTCAGCACAACGTTCAGACTGACTTTAAATATGGTGACACCGATCCACTATGGAAGAAAAATGCCAAAAAAAAAAAAGATGTATGTATAGATATGAACACAAATTAAAACTTGTGTACATTGTGATATCTATATTAATAAAGCTGAAACGGGGTTTGTTTGTTTGTATGTATGTATGTTTGTTCCAGCATCACGCCCAAACCGCTGGACGGATTTTTATGAAACTTCCCATGTAGCATTCTTTTGAGCCCGATTGAATAATAGGCTATGTGGCGTTGCAAGGCACATACTACCTGTAGGGCCCAGCGTTCATAAAAACGTACTAGCTGTGGGGTCCGTCGTTGCAAAAGCATACTAGCTGTGATGCCCAGGGTTCCTAATATCGTACTAGCTGTGGGGTCCGTTGTTGCAAAGTATTTACTAGCTGTAGTGCCCAGCGTTCCTAACTATGTACTAGCTGTGAAGTTCGCTGTTGCAAAGCACTTACTAACTGTAATGCCCAGAGTATTTAACTACATACTAGCTGTGGGGTCCGCTGTTGCAAGGCACTTAATAGCTGTGATGCCCAGCGTTCCTAACTTCGTACTAGCTGTGGGGTCCGCTGTTGCGAGGCACATACTAGCTGTGGTGACCAGCGTTCCTAACTATGTACTAGCTGTTGGGTCCGCCGTCGCAAGGCACATACTAGCTATGATGCCCAGCATTCCCAACTACGTACTAGCTTTGGTGCTCAGCGTTGCAAGCCACATACTAGCTGTGGTCACAAACGTTCTTAAGTACGCACTGACTAGGACGTCCAGCGATGCTAAGTATTCACTAGGTGTGGCTTCCGCCGTTGAAAGGCGCATACTAGCTGTGGTGCCCAGGGGTCCTAAAAACTTACTAGCGTTACAACAGCTGAAGGACTATAAGCCTTATTCCGTATGAATAATTGAAAATTATAACATCATGAATGTACTGTCGAGGAACTGAATAGCGTTATAGAAGATATTAGGAGAAAAATCAAAGTTCCCCGGGCAACGCCGGGTATTACTGCTAGTGTTAAATAAAATAAAAATAAATATAATAATTGAATTAATAATAACTAAAAAAATAATAAAATTTAATGAAATAACCACATTTCCTGTAGAAATTATAGCAGACTTCTATTAAATTTTGATAGCTACAGTAATTTCCCAAAAGGACCCTAAAAAAATATCGAAAGTACAAGACGTTCAATTTTGAAGAAAGTGCACGTATTTTCTTTCTTTTAAATATAATAATGAGATGCCACTTTGTTTTCCTTAAATTTGCAAAAATGTTAAAACTAAACCAAAGGTATAAATTATCTTATTGGGTTAACAGGGAAAATGAATAGCATAGAATAAGAAAACAAATATTGGGTTTATTTACCTAAACCCACATTATAAATGAAATCATCAAATAGAAAAATCAAATTACTTACAATAAAAATCGTATAAACTAATTTCTACATCTACTTTAGTCTCTTTTCTTTTTAAATATTGTGACCATTCTTTAATTCAATGTTATTTTTGGGCATATAAACATATAAATAATTAAAAGTACCTTTAATAAAACTCTCTCTCTAGACTGCCTACTTCCACATCTCTTCTTGGACTGTCTCTTGACTATTTGAAACAGCTGATCGTCGTCATTTGTTTTTCGTTCATTGATTGTTCATATTCAGTTTTAAAACAAAATGCGACTGGTCCATTTTTGTATATTTATTCACTAATTAAGTTACTTCATTCCTTACAGCTGTTTTTTATACAAATAATAATAATTGACTTTTTTTAAAAATATTAATAATTTTAATGTGTGTAATTTTTTTTTCACCACAGTTCCATATCAGGTTTTGAATATAAATATAAAAATTCATTCTGATACATTGCTTACATTGGCAGTTATTGGGATTTTTGAGTCTCCCTCTGTTGCTCTCTTTCCGTTCAGCCGATTCCAATAAGATCCTTATGAATTTTTGAATTTACATATGAATTTTGTGCAAATACATTCATTACAACGGCATTTATTAGAGTTTTTGTGTTAAGCCTGCCCCCTAATCCCCCCCCCCCCCCCCCTTCTCGTTGACCAATTTAGCTGAATATGAAGAGGTAAACCTCCGAAGTAAAGTTGACTCAATTTTCGTTCAATTCCGGCCAGATCTAATTATAATAATTGTTTATCAGCTATATCTCTCGCAAAGGGACCTTGAAACGTGAAAATTCGATCTCGGATTTTTGCATGATTTCAATAATTCTTTATACTAAATGTATATGAAAGTAAACATAGTGAATAAAGAGTTACTCATATGGGTTAGTTATTAAGTCACAAACAGATCCATAGAAGTTGGAAGTCTGTGACGATAAATAATTGTGGTAAAAACAGCCTAACGTTAAATTGATAATATTGATTTCTGGTTTTAGACAGAAGATAGGAGATGTTTGGGCAAACAGTTCTGATGGAGTCTGTTGCCGTCCAAGTTGCGGTGCCCTCCCACCCAGAGCTCTAGCTCCATGTTTTGTCAAACAACACATCCAGTTCGAAGTGCCCCCCCCCCCCCCCCCCCCCCCCTCACGGAAAACTGGGAAATTAACTAGTTTCAGATTTCCCAGCCCTGAGGCGCTCAACTCTGGAACTCTCCAGTCTTCCAGCTACAGAAGACACTACTTGTTGGGTCCTGGTATATGCATCCTCATCTGATTTTCCTATTTAACTATATATGATGTGGCTATTACAGGACTTTCTTATATCAACCATTCTTACAGATCACTCTCTCTCCCCTTCTCAAAATTATTTCATAACTAGCAGTAATACCCGGCGTTGCCCGGGGAACTTTCACTTTTCTCCTAATATCTCTCGTTCGAATCCATTTAAATTCTTCAATAGTACATTCATGATGTTATAATTTTCAATTATTCATACGGAATAACGCTTATAGTCCTTCAACGGCAGACATCCCAGCTAGTAAGTTTTTAGGACCCCTGGGCACCATGGCTAGTTCGCGCCATTCAACGGCGGAAACCACAGCTAGTGAATACTTAGCATCAGTGGACGTCCTAGCCAGTGCGTACTTGAGAACGCTTGTGACCACCATGGTTTGAGGGTTCGAATCCCATCCGGGAGTGAATTTTATTTCGTAGATAGAACTCCCTCCCGGGGTCATGGATGTCGTAAATAATTAGATAACAAAGTGCATGGCTAATGTGCATCAAACATAAGGCCAAAAAAAAAAAAAAAAAGTATTGATCCTACCTCAAATTTGTGACTGACTTATTAGCGATTTTAAATTTGATATCGTCCAGTTTTCGAAATACAGTAGAACCTCTATAAGTCGAACATCAAAGGAGACGCCAAAAAATTCGAGTTATAGAGTTTTCGACTTATGGAGGATTTCGACTTAGGCGGATTTTGATTCGACTTGCAGAAGTTAAGATTCATTCTAACTAATTTTGAGTTAGAGAGGTGAGATAAATAAAAATTCAAGTTACAGAGGTAACAAACATATTTATATTTATTATAAATCAACATTATTTCAAAACATCCTTAAAATAAAAAATACGTAGTATATGTAGGTATTAAAAAAAGTCAGTAATTTTTTTTTGCTTTAGATAATTGGTAATCCTATTTATTGTATACTCCTCAATTGTTTTCTAAGAAACAATGGTGGCACATTGTCGGCAAATTCTTAAAGTCGGTAACTTATTTTCTTGAGCTATAGAGGTAATCAGTTTCAATAATCGAGTTGTAAAGGTTGTAAAATAAAACATATCTATGTTCGAGATACAGAGGTCCAATTTATTTTTTCGAGTTATGGAGGTTTTCGAATTATCGAGGTTCGACTTAAAGACGTTCTACTGTATATGCCAAAAACCATCTTGAAATGTAGTTTTAATACACATATTTTTAGAGGTTTCCTTGAATTACCCGAAAAAGGTTGGTCCTATCGCCAAAATGATTCTTACCAGAATTGTTCTTTATAAAATTTCCAATCGATATTCAACCCTTAAACCTTATGTAATTTTTCAATCGTAACTCATAGCAACGACTTGGCCATTACAGGATTTTCTTATACCAACAACTCTCCTTGTCCCCTTCTCAAATTTATTTTCTCTTTGTACAGCGTTATCTTGAGAGTAGACATTCTTATACTCAGTAATGTCAGTATGAAATCATTTGAGAAGGGGGAAATAGAGTGATCTAATCTGAATGCCCACATCACAATTTTTATTATTAAAATATAGAGCATAAGGGTGGAGCTACAGTGGGTTCAAATTCGGGTTTGCCATTTATTTACGAGGGTACGCCTTACTGGTGTCCCCATTTGCCTTGAATGTGGTTTGATGGGTAGACTGGAGACGCTGTCATCTATCTGTGGCTTGCTACAACTTGGCCCGGGAGTTGTGAGGCTTCGACAGTGCATGACGCTCCTTTGTCCTCGTCTCCTCCCGGCCTCAAAGACTGAACATCCTAAAAGGATCATTGTACGTCAAAAGTAGAAGGAAGGGTTGAACAAAGCCTCGTCTTCCAGGGGGACTAAATACATTGAACCCCATCAAAGCCACTAGAAGTGGGATATATTTTAACATTGGATCCCCCCCCCCCCCCCCCCCCCCCACCCAACGCTCCTACTAGCCTTATTGTCTTAGGCGTCCTGATTACATTGTGGGGGGGGGGGGGGGGGGGGGGGGGGGCTCCTTGCCTATAGAATAGTTTGAGACAGAGTTGACCCCGAAGTGCGGGCCTCTAAGAAACCCCCGAAGGCTTTCTTCATTAATTATCCTGAAGGCTGAGGTCTCTCTAACAATGGCTTAGGCACAATGGTTCCACCTCCTTCCATATACCCTACCTTCCACATCCCTTTATTTAACAATCTCTCCATAAATATAATCCAACCCCTATCCTTATCACCATCGTGTAATCTTAAAACATGATAAAGAAATGTTTACTAACCTCTATTTTTGTAGGGAGCTTGACCACCATTTGAGCCTCAAAATAAATCATGAGGCTCAAAAGTGCCTCTCTTTCAAAATATTTTCAACATCTTAACCATAAATATAATCCAACCTCTATCCTTATCACCATCGTGTAATCTTAAAACATGAAGAAATGTTTACTAACATTACTTATTTTTGTAGGGAGGGTTGACCACCATATGAGCCTCAAAGTGCTCTCTCAGGAAAAAACCTAAAGGCTTCTGCCGGTTTCGAACCCGCTATATTAACCTTGTATGCATTAATCAGGTAGTTAGATAATATGTAAATAGTTCTTTTTAGTGTTTCTTTGGTTCCTTATGGACATTCATATAAATTTCGTGTCGATATTTTCATTCTATCAGATATTAATCGTGTTCACAATTTTTTTTTCATTCATGGAATCATGGAGTATGATAACAAATTCCGGTGAAAAATCGATATCGAATTATTGACCAATTATAAAACATGACGAATTAGACGATATAATGTTAAACAAGCGCTTGTTTTTTAATAACTCCAATTTGGTTACACTTTTTCGAAAAAAAAATGAACTGAATAAAGAGGAGAAATGCCTTTGACGGTTGCCGAAATGAATTTGTTATGTTCGTCATTATATAAAAAGCAATGAATATATTCAAAAAGTTTAAAAAGTACGAATTGAATTGAAATATTTCTTTAAAAAAAAAAAATGATATGCCTTGCCTTCCTCTTTTCATGTTGCGAATAGTAAATATTGCTTGTTATAGATTCAACGCAAATACAAATGTTTGTCTGTCAGAAGTCAGAGCACGTAGCAGTGAGAGTTACTACATCAAAAAGACACAAGAACCGCTAGCCTATAGACGCTGTACTCCAGATCTCCTCTCTTCAACTTGGCAGCCTTTCATCTCAGATTCTTCCCTCTTCGAATCTTCACTAAAATTTTTGAGATCGATACTAAAATAAAATGAGAGAGGGCGCCGGTAGCTCAGAGGTACCCTGCTTGCCTTCTGAGCTCAAGATCGTGGGTTCAAAACCCGCAAGGCCCTTAGATTTTTTTTTTTTCTTTCTGGGAGGTGAAAAAACCTTGAGCACGCCGACCTTTGAATGAGATGCCAAGTACTCAAAGACCCCTGTCCTAGGTGAATAAACCCTAGGTAAACTAATTTAGGACTCCCACTGTAGAGTCGGGCTCATGTTTGCAAGAGCGACGAAAGAGAGCTCTGGTAGTAGGCGATATGACCTCGTAGTTAAAGCCCGGGCATAATTCATAATAACTTACTAACTATAAATAATATTACTAAAAGTATTAAACATTAAATAAACAACAAGTTTCAGAACAAAGAAATCCCCTAACAGTAACTAGTCATGGGGATTTTCTACCTCAGGAGATTGACTTAGTTTATAACTAAACCTGACGATGGTAAAATGCCGAAACCGATAGTTTGTTTTCTTGGTAAAGGTGGTTTTAAGCACAAAAGAGTGCTCTGGTAGTAGGCGATATGACCTTATAATTAAAGCCTGGGCATGAGTCACAATAACTAACTTATGTAATTAGGCGCTTCTTATTGTTAAGAGGACTGACACTGATGAAATTGTCAAAATGTTGACAGACGGGCAGATTGACCGAGACTGCAGTCAGAGGGGTGACTTGAGATGCTAATGTCCTATTGACACTGTATGGGGTGGGATAGAGACATTGGTGTTTACCAAGGAGGCTAGTCTTGGCCTCCCCCCGATCTGGGTATTCATCGGACCAGGATGAATCCCAAGAAGCCCCCCCCCCCCCCCCCCCCCCCCCCCTTCAAGATGCAAATCAAGGCGGGCAGACATCGGCCACATTAGACATTCATGGCTTGGTTGTTGGTTCCCAGCGCACTCACACACACACTGTCTCTCTCACAAGACACAAATCATGCAAAGATTTCCCCAGATCTGGTTCGAAGGAAATGTCTATAAAACTCAAGTAGCCATAAACAAAATCATGGCAGATCCTCCCAACTCTGACGACTGCCTGTTTATAGTCTGTTTGTCGCATGTTGAAAGGGGGTCAGGTTAGGTTGGAATGACATCAATTGGTTGTCAGGAACGCAGGTCGAAAAAATTAAATTTTGCGAGTCAATCTGGAGCGCAAGGGAGGCAACTTGAGGAAAGATAGCTAGTTTAGGACCCGGATGAATCCCAAGACGCAGGGAAAGAAAACGAGGATGAGAGGACGCCGAGGATATCAGCAACGAAAACCGAGGAGGAAGACTTCCAAGACTGGGAAGGGGAGTAGGGAGAGAGAGATCTGTAATCGTGGTTGGTATAAGAAAGTCCTGTAATAGCCACCATATATATATTTTTAAATACAGTAGAACCTCTTTAAGTCGAACCTCGATAAGTCGAAAACCTCCAAAACTCGAAAAAAAGTTTTGTTCCTTTCCCTTCAAGCGCCAAAACCTCCATTACTCGTAATCTCAACCCTCTATTAGTCGAAATAATCAGTGAGTCCCTACAAGCCATTTTGGTACATATTTTCCCTCTATAACTCGAAAAAATAAATTGGACCTCTGTATCTCGAACATAGCAATGTTTTATTTTACAAACTTTACAACTCGATTATTTGAAACTTATTACCTCTATAGCTCGAAGAAAAATAAGTTGCCGACAATGTACACCATTGTTTCTTAGAAAACAATTTAGGAGTATACAATAAATAGGATTACCAATTATCTAATACAAAAAAAAATTACTGACTTTTTTTAATACCTACATATACTACGTATTTTTTATCTTAAGGATGTTTTGAAATAATGTTGATTTATAATAAATATAAATATGTTTATTACCTCTGTAACTTGAATTTTTATTTATTTCACATCTCTAACTCAAAATTAGTTAGAATGAATCTTAACCTCTACAAGTCGCATCAAAATCCGCCTAAGTCGAAATCCTCCATAAGTCGAAAATTCTACAACTCGAATTTTTTGGCGTCTCCCTTGATGTTCGACTTATAGAGGTTCTACTGTATATAAAAAGAAAGATAAGAGCCTAATTTATTGTATAGGAGAGATACAAGAATGAAACCATGGAAGGTGGAGAACTAGGAGTTGAAGCTCCATAAAAGTCAAGTAGCCATAAAGCAAATTATAGGGACGTCTCCCCTCTCCGATGACAGCCTATCTAGCCCAGGTTTACTGCACAACTTTTCTACCCACTCCTCTGTCCCATTAATTAAGTGTCCTTAGCTTGTTTCAGCTTTGGTAGGGTTAATTCCTTGGTAGGAGAACGTGATTATCCCAATCTCTGTCCCATGGTGCACCAATCAGTGGCTCAATGACCCCGACTACGATTATTGGTTCTCATTAGGCGGCGGACCTATAACATAAATGTACTATTGGGTTCTTAAACACCTCAGGGACTTGGGTTACCTAGTCTGGGTCCCAGCTGATCCTTTAAATAGGTGCCTGTAGTTCAGAAGTAGCTTAAGGTGAAAAAACCTTGAGCATCCGGAAGGGACGTTAAGCTAAGGTCTTGTACGATGTCATGTACTCGTTAAAGACTCCTACCCTAAGTGAATAAAAATTTAGGATGGACAACATTTACAACTCCCTTAGTAGAGTCGGACTCATGTCTACCAGAGCGCTCTTTCGTCGCTCTGGCAGTAGGCAATATGACCTCATAGTTAAAGCCCGGGCATGAGTCACAATAATTACTATAATTGTTGAGTTTTGTATCTGTCGAGTTAATATCTGTTCGAGTATCTAAATTATAAGCTGTCCTTCGAATGGGATGTTAAGCGATGGTCCCGAGCCTGTACGATGTCAGGTACTCGTTAAAGACCCCTACCCTAGGTGAATAAAAATTTAGGGTAGGTAAAATTTAGGATTCCCACAGTAGAGTCGGGTTCATGTTCACCAGAGTGACGAAAGAGCTCTCTGGTAGTAGGCGATATGACCTCGTAGTTAAAGCCCGGGTATGTGTCATAAAACCTAACCTAACCTAAGAGCTATCTTATTTTTTATTTTTTTCCCCCTACTGGGAGGAATATATTTAACTGCATGCGCCATATGTATATTACATGCTTTAACACAACTTAATTTTGAATTTTACATAGATTAATTTAGATAGACAATCAAGTTATAGTTCATCAAAATAAATCTTCTGTACAAAGTCTAAAAACGGTTTATAAAAACGTGGGACTAGTTCACTTTCACCGTTGACCACCACAAATTTCACCAGGGAACTTCTTAGACCCTCCAGTAGAACACAGTTGAAGATTATATGATGGACTGTCTGCTCCTGTGTGCCGCAGAGGATCCTGAACCTGTGGAGGTAGTGCCTCATCTTGCTCGTGTCCACTCAGGAGCATGGTCATCTGGACTGGGAACGGTTTGTCCCTCTTCATCGCCAACCTGTCCTCTACAGTCCTGTGCCGCCACAGTCTTTTGCCAGACAGTCTTCACGTTCGTTACCGGTATCGCCATCATGCTCCCTAACCCAACTGAATTTAACGTTCTTATGACGTAGGTACCTACCTTATTACCATGTAACGGTTTAACGGAAATAAATAAATATTATTATTATTATTGTCTGAAGTTGGATAAGAGAAAGCAGGTAAGGATGTCCTTGTCGAGGCAGGAAGTCTGTTCTGGGAGAAAGGGGAGCCGAGCGTGCACAGCTGGGATGGCACCAACCCTGGCAATTAGATTTACCACTGAATGGGCCAACGGGTTTAATAGCCGTAATAAATGATTTATTAGGTAATATCTGTGAGGTCTTGGAATGATAATGGCCCCCTCCTCCTGTCGACCCCCTCCAAGGAGGTATGTAAAAGACAATCCTCTGATTTAGGATTAAGGAGGGGAATGTCTTCAGATGGGGAGAGATGGGGTGGGGAGGTACTAGGGGAAGTACATTTTTAAGAGGGATCGGAAAAGTCTAAATGAGGCGAAGATAACAGGGGGTGTTGTGGGAGGAGGGTAATTAAGTGGGGGTGGAGAGAGATAAGGCGATGAAACTTTGGTGCCTGCCCCCTCCGCTCCCAGCTCCGAGTAACGGCGCCAAGAAACGCTAACATCACAAGATCAGTCATGTCTGCCAAGACTAAAAATCTGTCATTATCTCAATCTTTTCAAAGATTTTGTCTGATTGAACGGGAAGTTAATAATGTTACGAACTGAGTCATTTATGTCTGTTAGTAGGTCATTTCATGTATTAATGATTGTCTACGCACAACTTTTGTAAACACGGCAAGCTCTCTGTAGTGGACTGTATTCGATAGTGCTGGTTCCGGGAGAAAACCAGCTTAACATAAATGTGGCCAATTCTATTATTTTAATATTTTCTTAAACTAGGTACTTACAGATTGCAGTCTGCACTGTGGTCCAGTCGAATCTATAAGATACATAAGGTGGGGGAAGACTGATATAATTGAAATACATATATTGCCTGGCCAGGCTATATAGAAAGAACAGGGCTTTACTATAACACTATGAGTGGCTATGACTCCACAAGAGATGGCATGTAAAACCGTACTCTTACACGATAGCTAAATAGGCACACAATGAGTAACCATAACCTGATACAGAACGGGAAAGCCGTCCTATACCCACAACTTTTAGATTGGTACTGAGATGGCTAGGGCTGAACTCTGTACCCTATGTGCAAAGGGTGGGGAGAAGTTCACTATGTATTTATCCGCCTTACCCATAGCAAATGTAGGCCCAAACAATGATTGATCTAGAATGACCTGGGACAAGATCTCTTTTTCATTTTTAGCATTTAGAGTTTTATGTATGAAATGAAACTCTCTCGTACAGGATTCGAACCCGCAACCGTGCTAAGACGTTCGTAAAGTTCTATTTTGTATCCTTGATATACGCACTAACTTGTTCATTATTTAATTTACTCACATGATAATCTGTTTACTTTTATTCAAAGTTCATTTTAGTGTTTATAAGTAGTTTTCTTGGTGTTCTGAATTTATTTTAATGTTGTTATTCTAAAAGATTATTTTAGATCAAGTAATCACTTGTAGACCTTTAAGATACAATTCTGATCAATGATGTCATTATTCTAGGCTTTAGAAATCCTATAAAACAGGAGATTGGTCAGTTAGAGAGAGAGAGAGAGAGAGAGAGAGAGAGAGAGAGAGAGAGAGAGAGAGCGAGAGAGGGTCAGGATATGACCTTTTAGTTAAAGCCCGGATATGAGTCATAATAACTAACTATTACAACTTTCCTTCTCATTTTTTGAGTTTGTCAAGTCCTCTTTTGGACTGGCCGGGTCATTATGTGATAAATTTGAAAATAATTAATAAACAGTTACTCACTGTAGTGAGGATTATTTATTAAGCCATAAGTAGAAGTAATGACTGTGACAATATTTAATAATCCCTTTGCCCGTCGAACACTTATCAGTCGAAAATGACCATTCCTTAGGCGTCTTAGAAGATGTTCTAAAAAGTTCAACAAATTTTTGAAATAGATTTCTATATAGATCTATTTGAAATAGATTTTTATATGAGTGAATGAAATGTGGAAGTCCTGGCTAAAAAATTGAGACGTCATTTTCTGAGGATCATCACAGTAATCATATCGAATCGATTTTTGAGTGAGAGATTTGAGGGAATAATATACAGTGAGATAGCGATCAGAGGTAATGTTAGTCAGATATTTGTTTTGGGGCAGATCTTATAGAATTTTTATAGTGCCCCCCCCCCCCCCCCCCCCCTCCCAGACATCTAAAACACATCAAACTCCCCTCCTTCCACTCCACTCATGTGTAATAAAATCTTGGATATTATGCATGGCGACATCGCTTCTAGATCGGTTTGTTTTCCTAGCTTCGAATATATTTCAATTCTCTTTCTCAAATAACAGTAAAATTATTTTCAAAGTTGAACAGATTTTCTTACAGTTAGTATGTATTACGAAAATGTATCACCATAATCTGTTTCTTCAGTACGAATTAATTAAATTATTGTTTTTCAAAACTAATATAGTTTACTTACAGAAGGACTTCTGAATCCTCATACGTTTTTTCTTATTTTTTTTTTCATGGAGGAGGCTTTAACAACCGTTCAACGAGTCGTGAGGGAAAAAGAAACTGTTCATATTTTTTTATAAAATAAAAATAAATTTGTTGCTCTGGACGCTTTCAGATTTACACGCTTTCCTGTTGTGTTCTTTTCTCATATGTATCTATGAAAGAAACGTAGCGCTCTCTGAGTTTTGAACCTATTATGTTATTATACAATGTTAATAGTGAAGTGTGGAGTTGTTTAGTTTAGTTGGGGTGAAGCAGCAATGGGTAGGTAATGAAGGACTTGTAGGGGTAGTGTTTCTGACAGAAGGAAGCTGGTGGCTAGGGTCAGCAGGCTCTAACCTTCATGTACAGACCGTCAGCAATGGTTGGCTGCATAATTTTGTATAGCGCCTCAAGAACTCATGAGATCATCATTTTCAACATCACTTTTCTCTAAAGTCTAATCATACAACAATTTAAGTATGGGGCGTAGCCAGGATTTTGAGCAGGGGGGGGGGGGGAGGGCAAAGTTAGACTACGAGGGTGGGGGTATAGGTTAGCGTTGCAGATTTTTTGTTATTAATTTGGGAGGCTCGGACCCCTAGAAGCTCCCCCTAAGGTAATCACTGACTGTAATACCTAAGTTGACTTTACATGAGCAGCAAAAATGCAAAGCGCAGCAGCAGCAAATGCACGCTGTGGTTTCTGTGCTTTAGAATTAAATGACTCAAATCCAATAGCGTGTATTTGCTGCTGCTGCGCTTTGCTCTTTTACTGAGCATTTAAAATCAGCTTTAAGAGTATAAAGTATAACATAAATGATGATTTTGAGCGAGGAAATGAAATGATCGAATTCATATATACAGTAAAATCCTTTTATAACGATTCCTGATATCGTTAGGAACGATTTTCGTGATATAACGATGTAAAACCCGTATCTAGTTAGGTTTGCCATTTAAAAGTGAAGAAATAAATCCGGATATAACGATATTCCGTATAAAACGATCTAAAACCTAGGAAAAAGTTGTTGTTTCATTCCGATTATAACGATATAATATATACATAATTGGGTACAACAGTATGAGTTTTGAACGGATGAAAAATACGAACATTATAGAAAAGGGTTTTAAACACGGTTCTTGTTTACTCTTTCCGAGCGCAATGAGTCATTCCATTTCCAAACATACCATTTCCCCCTTGTCAAATTTTCTTCGAACTCCCTTCTTCCCTTCTAGTGCGTATATTCCTAGTTTCAGATTAGTCTTTCCTTTGCCTCCGTAGGGATCGTGACTTCGGAACTTCATAACCATGTAAGCAAAAATTTATACTTAAAAAAAAGCAAGCAAACTAAAATTACTGATTTTTTTGTGGAAAGTTAATACATATGTAATCATGTGTATAATACAACATAATTTATGTATACAGTTGCAAATGTATGTAAGTAAATTAATGTAAATTTTAAAAAGTAAATAAAAATATATAAACTTTCTCCTTATGATCATTGTAAAACTTTTTTTTTTTTTCACTAATAAGCCCATACATTTGTATGTAGGTTTAACTATAGTAGTTTGGTTCCGGATTTAACGATTTCCGGATATAACGATGTATTTTTCTTAGTCCTTTGAATATCGTTATAACCGGATTTTACTGTATTTGAATAAATGTAATATGACTTGTTTTGTACATGTACATTTATGTAACAGCTGATTGCTGATTTAGGAATCAGTCGCACGGGAAATTTGAAGATCCTATTGGTAACTTGCAAGCAATCCATTTTTAATAAAAACTATTTTTTTAGTTTATTTAATTTTTATCTTGGTTTTTTGCTCTGACCAGGGGGGGAGCACGCGCCCTCCCTGCCCCCCCCCCCCCTGGCTACGCCCCTGTATATAATCTATAGTTAGTATGAGTTATGGGAGTTGAGCCGGAAAATCCAACTGCACTTTTCCCCACCTGACCTATCAATCATCTTATCCCACTCTTCCTTCCCCTCCTCTCTCTAGTGGCAGTTTACCGGAGGGGAGCACTTCCCCCACTCCAAGTCCACTGGTGAAAAGGAGGGGGTTCTGCTAGCTTTTCTTATTGATATAAGTTATGAACTGACTAGTACAACGGACTAAAATAAACTGACTAATAAATATGACTAAAAGAAACTAATACAACGCCAGTATATTTTATACATTTCATACACAATTTGAGGACGTCCCTCAGTGACAACAATTTCAACAATTTACTATTAAGAAGTTAGCAGTAAATAATAGGTATAGCCCCAAGTTGAGGCACTTATCATATATATAAAGCTGAAAATGTCTGTGCGTTGTACCGCTATAACTCACGAACGGCTTGATGGATTTGATTAATTTTTTAAAAATTTGTTCGTCATCTTCTGTGGAAGGTTATAGGCGTATTAGTACCTCAATATCTGGTCCATCTCAGCATCCACCCACGCAATCTTTGTAACTCGAAAACCATTGCAACGATTAATGAGAAATCTTTTTGAATAAATTAGTTTTAGCTCCAAAGCTAGCGTTACTACAGTTGAAGGACTATAAGCCTTATTCCGTATGAATAATTGAAAATTATAACATCATGAATGTACTGTCGAGGAACTGAATAGCCTTATAGGAGATATTGTTAGAAAAGTCAAAGTTCCCTGGGCAACGCCGGGTATTACTGCTAGTAAAAAATAAAAGGAAGGCTGCTGTTGTCATGGAAGGGTATCCGGATACCTGATAGGTAGATGAAGGATTTTTGCTCTATCCTATATATACGGGATGTATCCTCTAGATTAGTAAACATTTTGAGGAATGAAGGACTCTGTGTCGGCCTTTAGAGGTCCTCATCTCGAAAGACAAAGTCCAGTTTCCAGAAAGGGGTGGGCTCTACCGAAATACCTGCGAATGTGGGGCTGCCTATGTCGGCCAGTCATTTCAAAAAATATCTAAAAGAATAGGGAAACATTTACTCAGGTCTAGTAGAGTTTCCGAATTCAAAGACCACCTGATAGCCAAAGGTCACAGGTTTCTGGCCGACAACAATGTAGAATTTTTACATTTTGAAGATAAGGGTCCCACACTAGACTGGCCCTTCTTGAACTTAGTTTTGGGGAGTGGGAGGTAAGTGCCAAGCAGTCAGCATCCAACTAGTCCCTCATTTATATGTGTCATTTCTTTGACCCCTTCTCTTGAAAGGTAATTGTTACGTATGTTTTAAATTTTTATGTAATTTCACTGTTTTTATTTTTAACTTATTTATTGTTAATGATTGACATAAACTGTAATAGCTTGTAAATTCTAATCTAATTTTTGGTTTACATCTCACGATACAAACAGTACCCGAAACAACTTACATATGGTTTTTTAGCAAACTTTACACAAATACAAACCCAGAAATACGTACATTATCTTCAAACACTTACCACATAACTCTCCATGAAGGTTGAAGAGAAGATGGAATCACGACTTATTGTCACCTTGAATCATATTCGTTATTTATATTTTTACATTATTTTTCTTTACTTTTATTATGTCTCTCACTACCCATCCATCAAAATTGTCTTTAAATTCCTTTCTATTTATTTTATTTTATTTATTTATTAACTTCCCAGCATATAGGGAAGTTTTTGTAATGGGTCCGAAAATCGAAATAAAAATTTTCATGTTTCAAGGTCATTCAGTATTTTCACACTATTTCTGTAAAGAAGTATGTGTGTATGTATGTACGTACATTCAATTTTTCCTGCACGATATCTCGCGAATGAAAAATGATATCGACTCCGTTTTGGTGCCAATCGAAGCGTATCAACGTAAATATGATCTGAAATGAATTTTATCAAATTCGGTTTACCCGTTATTTGTTTGAACAAAAAGACTGCTAAAAAAGTGGATTTTAGGAATTTTTGAAAAAGTTTCATCCGATCTAATTTGTTCTGGTGGCAATGTAGCATCCTTTAGAGCCAGATTGAAAAATAGGCTATATGGCGTCTGAAAAATTTGAACGGGAGGGTGACTTATGAGAGGGGCTAGGCGTAAAAATTGTGGCAACCCATTAACTGATAGTCGGATTGTAATGAAATTAAAGATGTAGTATTCTTAAAAGCCAAATTGAAATATTAATGATATTGATATCATGCTGGTAAGTTTGCCGTGTGGATCTCAAGGGCCGCACTTAGTTAGAAATGCCTCCTTTGTAGAGTCTTAATACACGATCCAGTAATTTCCTCTGATTTAGGGTGCAAAGAGGCAAAACACACACATCCGAGAACCTGCTTTTTTTTTTTTGTTTTTGTCCTAATAATTAAGATAAATTTTCGTCCCGAGGACCTATCACTGGGTGGTCTTCCTCTCACACTCCATTCACGCCACCATATCTATACGTACCACATGCTGGTTGTTGGACCCTAGCAACAGTTGTATCTTTATAAATAAGAGACAAAAAAAAAAAATTAAGTTCAGTTTCGCCAACTGGCCTCTGCTCGCTTCTATCGTCATATAGTGTCTTCTTTTGCGCTTTTTGCGGTTCTAGAATACTTGTTGAAACCTGGTTGGATCCTTTCCTTCCCCCTTTTACATTCTATATTCCCTTTTGAAAGGCTGGAGTCTGAGGGATGGGATGATGATGGAAAGCCAATGAGCCGAAGTGGATTCCTCCTCCAATTGCCTCCCCCTTTCCCACCACCCGCTGTGTCTCTTCCCGAAGGAAGTTGAACCCACAAAATTGCCCCCTTACCTTATGACGGGGGAGCGAGAGGGAGGGGGTAATAGGGGGTAAAACGGCCTCAGTGCAGAACACAAAGAGACAGGTATTGTGGTTTCCTCCGACTTGGGACCAGCCTAATGGGTCTTGTCTGCCCAGGCTATTAATTATCAAAATATAAATATATATATTTTTCAAACACATTTTTTTCTTTAAATATTTATTGATCTACAATCAATATATCCATACAATTAGTAGATATTCAATAAAAAAATTTTAAAGAAACTTTTTTTTTTGTCGTCTTATAATGTTGGTCGCAACTGTTGCCATTACGCAACAACCAGCTACCAAGAGGGCTTGATTGATAGTTGTTGTCCTGATTGGCATGAGAGAGGAAGGCCACCCAGCGGTAGCTCCTCAGGGCGAAATTTAAAAACAATGAATATTATGATTATTATCAATGACTATTATGGGGATATTATGATTTTGTTTCAAGAAGTGGGGTGTTGCAATTTGGGATTATAGGTCACGGTTCCATCTCCTCTTCAATCTCCTGGGAGGATTGTGTGGGAAGTGTGGTGAAGAAAGTGAGTGGACGTATGGACTTGGGTCTGAATGCAATTTGCTATGGAAACATCTGTAAAGGTCGTGAATTGTGTCGTGAACTGTGTTTATCATGAAGTCATTGTGGAGTGTTCTGTTACTTAAGTTAAAAATAAATAAAAAAACTAGAATACATCAGATGGGAAAATGTGCTGACACTCTCCTATGAATGTTTTAATACATCAAACCAAATTTTTCAATTTTCAGTTTTTTTTAAAGTTTTACTTTCTTATAACTTTAGTCAAAGGAAATATTGTATTCGTCCAGAAATCCGAGATCGAGTTATCTACGGAATTTCTTGTTTCTAGCTCGAACATGTTTTTTTTGTGTTCAGGTTTGTTAATTAGAAAAAAAAAGGAATACTTTAAAGACAAAGAGACAAAATTTTGGGCAAAATTTAAAACAATAGTATTTTCGCGTTACGTCCTCTAGTTTGTTTGAAACGAATTATGTAGGATGTTTTCATTAATTTGAGCTCTAAAACTTTCATTTACGTCAATTAAACGCCAAGATATGTCTTATACCTCTAAACGAACAAATTCTGTAAGTTAGTAAATGAGGGCTCCGTTAGCTCAGTGGTATGCGTGCTTGCTTACTCAGCTCAAGATCCTGGGTTCGAAACCCGGCAGAGGCCCTTAGGTTTTTTATCTGGGATGATGATTGATACTTGAAATTCCTTTGAAAATTCGATCTCGGATTTTTAATACTTCCTTGTACTATAGGTATAAGAAAGTAAAAATAATGTTATAATAGGTGAACCATAAATTCAAATATAATATATAAAGCTGAAAATGTCTGTGCGTTGTACCGCTATAACTCACAAACGGCTTGATGGATTTGATTAATTTTTTTAAAAATTTATTCGTCATCGTCTGTGGAAGGTTATAGGCGTATTAGTACCTCAATATCTGGTCCATCCCAGCATCCACCCACGCAATCTTTGTAACTCAAAAACCACTGCAATGATTAATGAGGAATCTTTTTGAATAGATAAGTTTTATCTACCGGAAGGTTAAGGTCTATTTTTTAATCAACGCCTGGTCCATCCCAGCATCCACTCACGCAATCTTTGTAACTCGAAAACCATTGCAACGATTAATGAGAAATCTTTTTGAATACATTAGTTTTAGCTCCAAAGCTAGCGTTACTACAGTTGAAGGACTATAAGCCTTATTCCGTATGAATAATTGAAAATTATAACATCATGAATGTACTGTCGAGGAACTGAATAGCCTTATAGGAGATATTGGGAGAAAAGTCAAAGTTCCCCGGGCAACGCCGGGTATTACTGCTAGTATAATATATAAATAATTTAAAAACTTCCACAATACATAACATAATAAAGTACATGGTACATGTACTGTCATCTAATGTCTAAATGGGAAGCTCCCTCCAGGCTATTCGTTACAATTTTCACGGTTGAGACCCTGGTTTTTCGCAGACCGCCTTCACTCATCGTATTAATCACTAGGTTGGGACAGGACAGTTTCCCAGAGCCGATTCATCACCTCCAAGTTTGGTTTTTAACCCACACACTTCTTCTTTTGATAAATGAATACAGCAATTAGGGAAGAGGGTTCCTCTATTTTTCCTTTCCCAAGAAGAAAACCATCTATTTATTTCCCATCTGAGAAAAGCTCTCAGAAACAGAGCTCTCCGCAGTTGAACACACTTCTAACTTATTAGTCATCTCATACAGACGGTTCAAAGATAAATTTAACATGTTGGAGCATCAAAAATGTTATCCTCCTCTTGTAGTTAGTTGGTTAGTTATGCCTCATGCCCGGGCTTTAACTACGAGGTCATATCGCCTACTACCAGAACGCTCTTTCACCACTTTGGTGGATATGAGCCCGACTCTACTATGGGAGTCCTAAATTTTGTCTACCCTAAATTTTTATTCACCTAGGGTAGGGGTCTTTAACGAGTAATAATAATAATAATACATTTATTTGCGTTAAACCAATACATGATAATAGGATACTTCAAAAGAATTTATACATTAAGATAGCTTATATATTAGATTTATAACTACTTGAGTCTAATACACCTATGATTAGAGTAATAACAAAACTATTAAAAAAAAGTAAAATTAAATTGATAAAAACTGAACAAATAAATACTTAAAAATATATGAGTACATAAACAAAATTAATACATGATACGTTTATAATTATTATAATTGACACATTTTTCAATTTAATAAAAATTATGATAACTATTTTTCAAGAAAAACTCTTCAGAAGTGTCTTTATCCCAACGATGTTTCGGGACCTTCTTACGTCCCATCATCAGGTCCCATTGTGCGAGATATAGAAAACAATGTAACTATAACAATATATGAAAAATAATATATATAGATTAATCAATTATAAATGAATGAATAAAAAATTATAAATGAATAAATAAAACAATAACGTGCATTGGACTGACCTTTAAGGTGTGGAGGAACTCTGCCCAAAAAATAAAAATGATAGCTTTGTATCAAATTATTTTTTTGGATATGAAACACGATTCTTTATTGTGATTATGTTATTCTTTTTGAACAGCGAGAATAAAATTCTGTTTCCGTGTAAAGGGTTTCCTCTAACATAAAAATTTTTAGTTGAAATTTAAATTTTTTTATTGTATCTATTGACTTCAAGAAGTGGGGAAGGGCATTAAATAAATTAATTCCTTAATGAGTTATACTTTTTTCAAAAAGAGAAGAGCAATGTTTAGTTATTAGGAAGTCTTCTTTCTTCCTGGTATCGTAATCGTGACTAGTATTGTTGAGAGGGAAAATATTTCTATTTTCTGGAGTAACTAACATCGTACAGGTCCGGGACCATCGCTTAACGTCCCATCCGAAGGACGGCGTGCTTAACTTTATTTTACCACCCAGATAAGAGGAGGGACTCGGTCGGGTTTCGAACCCACGATCTTGAGCTCAGAAGGCAAGGAGGCATACTGAGGTACTGGCCACCCTTGAATATTTGAATTTTAATCAGCACTGATACTATTTCAAATTTTTCTTTTATTATTAAAATTTCAATTTGAGACTAAATTTTATTATTATTTTTTTCCATGTTTTGGAAAGGAGAAGCGACAGTTCGGAATGTGAATTTGTTGAACTTCTAATTAATATTTTAGAGTCATGGCTCAAGATGGTAAGTCCACATTTTGCCTACTCAGGTTTTGTTACCTAGGGTGGGGTAGTTAACGAGTTCTTGACATCGGAATCAGGACCATTAGTTGACGTTCCATCTATAGGACGGCGTGCTCAAGGTTTTTTACCAACCAGATAATAAACTAAGGCCTTGGATGTCCTCCTCTTCAAATATAGGTAATTTTTTTTCGGATAAGCGAAGATGAGAGTTTCTGCACTAAATTTGATGAAAAAGAAAAATCGGGAATTTGAGGGAGGAGGATAACACAAAAGCTCTAATAACAGCCGTTGTAATAAATTTGAGGGGGGAGGATAACACAAAAGCTCTAATAACAGCCGTTGTAATAAATTTGAGGGGGGAGGATAACACAAAAGCTCTAATAACAGCCGTTGTAATAAATTTGAGGGAGGAGGATAACACAAAAGCTCTAATAACAGCCGTTGTAATAAATTTATTGACACAAAATTTCATATGTTAATTGAAAACCACATAAGGATGACACCAATTAATTTTCAGCGGAATCAACTCAAGGAAATAGGGTGATCAGAGGTTGGGGGTTTCACTCAAGAACCTAATAACTACCGATGTAATTAATGAAAGTATCGATACAAAATTAAGTACGAGGCATTATATATATTTTTTAGTGGACACAATTGATTTATTTTCATCATTTACTGTCGGTTCCAGGTCCCTGCCAATGCGATAACATAACCTTACTAGCTAAATTTCGTATTTATATTAGATTTTTGTTTTCAGAGTTAAATGCTATACTACTCAAATATTTCGCTGTAAAGAATAATAATTTTGAAATTTTGATGTTTGAAGAAAAAAAAATCTTATGTAAATTCCATCTCTCTCAAAAAAAGTTACTGAACAATTTGTCATTTTTTTGGCACCAATAAATTCATTCTCTTATGAAGAAAGAATCAGAAGATGCAGGAATGAGAAGGAGCCATTTCAAATCCTGGCTACGCCACTAGATTTAGCTGTTGCAATAAATTGCAGTATTTTCAAGCTGCATTTCATCGCTGTCTTGACAACTCAGTCCTAAGTTTTTAGGGACTTTGTCCTGACCTTGGTAAAAGATGGCAGGCGATGTAAATGTGACCTTGAGGGCCTAACTTTAACAATCAACACAAAAACTGAGTTTAAGAGGAGGGGGGGGGGGGGGGGTGAAAGAAGTGAAACTTGTGGGGGGGGGTCTGATTAGGAAAAGTTTGTTCTTAGTACGGCAAGCCAATGACCTACCCCAGGTCAACTGAGTCTCTTGACATTACATTTTCCATGTCGAAATATGTCCAGAAAGTTTTTGTAATGGGAAAAGTGAATTCCCAAAATATGAGTTGACAGCTGGGGGCAATACAGATCGAGTCATTAAATTCTTTAGAGTTCAATAAAAAAAAGTTGTTATATAATTAGGTGTCTCTTATCATATTCACAGACACACAGAAAGCATATGTGTTAGAAACTTGTTGGGGGACGAGAATTCTCATAGAAATAAAAGATGTCGTCTTCCCACTGTTTTATTTTAGACCAGAACTGGTTTTCAAGGCAACAACGTCATCATCAGTGGTTCATCTATGTTAGAATAATAAAATATACAAATAATAAAAAGTATAAATAACTCTTAAAGCATCAGGGTACAGAGCAACATGACAAAAAATTATAAACTTACTTACCCCACCCACACTAAGGATCTTTTGGAGCGTACATGGAGAGAAAAGACAACATGCAGGTAGTCGAAGATGTTCCTGGGAGGGGAGTGCAGGGTTCTGAAAGACGGGATCCTGAACCTCAAAACAAGCTTAGGCAACTGACTGGAGTTCTCACAGGACATGGTCCGTTCAATAGACACCTACACACTGTGGGAGTCAAGGACAGTCCTACCTGCGATAGATGTGGGGAAGAAGAGGAAACGGCGACACTCTTCCTGGGCATCTGCTCGGGATATGCGCGAACGAGATTCCGGAGATGTAATCGCAGAGGAAGACTTTAGTAGATTGGACTATGAGAGCATTCTCAGGTTCATTAAGGAAACTGGGAGACAGAGCACTCCATGAAGGGCTTGGTTCAGGTAGTATAAACATACAGGTAATATAATAAGGGGGAAGCCCAGCTCTTCCAGGGAAGAGATAACTGCACTGGATGCTTAGGTCCCTAGATGTAAAACACCAGCCCACCACATATATATTATTATTACCCCACCCACCCAGCACAGCGGTTAGAAGACAACTGGCATAGCTCTAAGGGGTGGGGATAGCTAGGTTCCCTCACTCTCTCTACATGCGAAAACCATTCATTAACAAAAAAGTAGAGGTTAAGAACTCCCTTCTCTATAAAGATATTTATTTTGTGTATTTTAATTTTTATTTTTAAGTCTTTGATAATATTTTAAAAAAATTGTATTTATTTATTTTTATTTTATTTATTATATTTTATGACAACAAAAAATTCCTTTGGCTGTATGGTAAAATTTTTTGTGTTATGTTGCTATTATGTAGTGACTTGTGTGTTGGAATGAATGGTTTTGCATGTAGAGAGAGTGAGTGAACTTAGCTATCCCCAACCCTTAGAGCTAGACCAGTTGTCCTTTAAACACTGTGCTGTGCGGGTGGGGTAAGTAAGTTTATAATTTTTTGTCTTGTTGCTCTGTACCCTGATTTAAGACTTATTTATACTTTTCATTATTTGTATATTTTATTATTCTATCATAGATGAATCACTGATGTTTGTTGAGGCAATAAGGTGGAGAGTGCTGCGTCTTTTGCGGCAATGTCTGGTTTTTCGTTCCCAGGAATGCCAACATAATATATAATTGTTATTGTTCATATCATGTGTACTTGTATTCTAGGATTTGATGTCGTTTGATGTATTTTATTTATAAGCATTTTGTTGTACAAAATTGTATGATGTTACGAATTACCATGTTATGACTTAGGGGAAATAAATATTATTATTATTATAGTTCAGTTGTGTGGTATTACTTTTCTTTTTTCTCCAAGAAGGAAAATTTTGTAATTTTTTTCTTAGTGCAACTCAGACCTGTTTTCCTCATTTATTTCCCCCATATCATTGCCCACTTCAGGGTTTCCTAGAGTGGGAGACCTAATGTCCAGCTGACCACATCTCTCCCTTCGCTAATCTCTCCCCCAGCTCGACCACTCTCAGCTTTCCCGAGTTTTCCCGACACAAGATGGCGGAGCTCCCATGTATTTTTCCCAGACTCTGACCAATGAGGATGGGTCCAGGGCGGGACCGAGCCTGCGCTCCCTGGGTGCTCCCCCACCCACCCCCTCATTTCCCCGTTTTTCCGACCCCCCCCCTTTGCCTTTGCCACCCACTTTGTGAAAAGTTTGACCTGGTTTTTCCTTAGATCGATCTATCCTCAAGCCCACTCTGCCTTAGTCTAAAGGTCAGACTTGGTTTTCCAGCCTCCTTAATCCTGGAGAAATAACTCACACATTCATGTAGTCAATGGTGTAACAAGGGTGTGTGCAAGTGTGCGGTGCTGGAGGCGGGCACATCTTATCAAACCAATAATGTTAATCAACATTTGAAAGTAGATATAAATCCAGAATCTAATACGGTGACATATTTTATCAGAATATTATTATTTGAGTCTAACACATAATAGGATAGATCTCCCGAAAAATTTAACGTTATTATGTATTAACTGAATGATTTGAAATAAATTGAGAGATATATATGTACACTAAAAAGTCAATATAAAATCTACTAAGTAAACTGAATTTATCATCAATAAATAAGACAAATTTCGAGGTTGAAAAAGAATATCCTTGATTTGAGACCAGTATAATGTTCACTTGATGAAGAAGGTTTGTGAAGACAACAGATTGCCCTTCGGTCTCCACAAAATATATTTATTTTTTGTTAACATTTCGCCGTTAAGGCATTATCAAATCTTTTATGATAAAATAAAAACATTTATAACCAAAAAGTATATTTTGGGGAAACGGATAGTCTATCAGTGTTTGTTTTCAAATCACCTTTACCAAGAAAACAAACATTTTTTTTTTTTTTTTTTTTTTTTTTATATTGTCTATTCCGTAAGTAATTACAGTCCGTAAGTAAACTATCGGTTTCGGCATTCTACCATCGTCAGGTTTAGTTATAAACTAATTCAATCTGCTGAGTGCGAATAATACACGTAGGTATATCAGGCAGGTAGAAAATCCCCATGACTACTTACTGTTAGCGATTTGTTTGTTCTGAAACTTGTTATTGTTTATTTAATATTTTTAGTAATATTATTTATAGTTAGTAAGTTATTATGACTCATGCCCGGGCTTTAACTACAAGGTCATATAGCCTAATACCAGAGTGCTCTTTTCGTCACTCTGGTGGACATGAGCCCCACTCTACTATGGGAGTCCTAAATTTTGCCTACTCTACATTTTTATTCACCTAGAGTAAGGGGTCTTTAACGAGTATTTGATATCGTGGAGACTCGGGACCCATCTGCAGGACGACGTGCTCAAGGTTTCTTCACTTTCTAGAGAAAAAAACTAAAAGCCTCGGCCGGATCACGAACCCGCGATCTTTAGCTCAGTAAGCAAGCACGCATACCACTAAGCTACCGGCGTCCTCTATTATTTAATTATTATTATTTTTTTTTATTTAAGATAATTTTTATTATTGACTACAGAAAGAAAGAAAGAAAAAATTATTTGGGCCATTACTAAACATGTACTTTACACAAATTGTTAAATGAAACATTAAAATTAAAATAAAAAGTCTTGGTACAGTCTCGGCTTCAATCTGCGAGCTACAGGCTGTCTAAGACTGTAGTGGACCACTCCAGAGCAGGCTGGCAGACCTTGATGGAAGCTTCGGGTGAGTTTCTCAATGTGGGCTGCAAAAGGAGCAACTCCCAGTTCCCAATGGATTTGGGTATTCCTGATAAACCGGAGTGCGTTCATCGCTATCCGGAGGACTTTGTTTTGGAATGTTTGTAATCTTGTTATGTTAGTGTGGCTAGTGCAGAACCATATAGGCCAATCGTAGGTTAAGAGTGGAAGTATTAGTGTCTTGTAAAGTAAGGATGTGCATGAGTCGTGTGTCTGCTTGTTGGAGTTTTGTGTTGATGTGTAGACGCCATGTTACGTCTCTCAAGGTGCACTGAATCAATTTTAAAAACATAAAACAACCATGTCCATCTCTAGACTGACTTGACAGAGGGCTACCAATACCGATAATAGAAATATCTGTGTTGTGAGACCGATGTCTGCTGTACATTGATAATTAAATTAAGTGTTTAAATATATTTAAATTAATTATTATTCATTAGTCATTATTGACTACATTTTCACGACGAACTCCATCATCACGCCAATCCACTAACTCAATTCCTTTTCAAACAAAACTTGTAGAAAAACCACAATAAGATTTTTTGCTGGTTGCCGGGTTTGGGAGATAGATGCCTAAAACCGACCTAAAATGCCATTTTGAAATTAATTTTTTAAAGAAATTTGGTAGATTTACGCCCTAAAAATTAGTCTTAAGAGAGAAGAAAACCGCTGATGCCTTTAAATTACTTCCATATAACAAGTAATACCAGTATCGAAAGAATAATAGCTACATCACATTTTTTTTTTTTTTAAGTAATGTAAATAGAAGAAAAGATACTATAAAAACGATAAATACAGTATCCCAGTCTGCTGACCGTCAGGTTTGTCCTCAGCTTTTACAAATAATAATAATAATAATAATAAATAAAACATAAATTAGAAAAGATTCAATACAATAACATAATCTATGTGCATAAAAAAAAATTGCGCTAAACATCCTTAGGATGGGACACTAAGCGATGGTCCTGGATGGAGCCTACACGATGTCAGATGTTGGTTAAAGACCAATGAACCTGGGTAGGCAAAATTAAGGAATCCCATTGTCGGGCTCTGGTAGTAGGCTAAATGGCCTTGTAGTCAAAGCCCGGGCATGAGCCACAAAAACAAACAAACAAGATATAGTTCCTAGGTTGCGGTTTTAAGTCACATCAAGTGAGGATAGACATTCACTTTAACAACTGGTGAAGAATAAATTTTGAAGTTTTGAGATGTAGTCCTCCGACCTTGAACTAAGTCTGTCCTCCTTATCAAATCCATTTAAGTCCACCCAACTCAACTTTGTTATCAGCCAAAGTCTGGGCCATCTTGGTTTCCTCTTCTTGTTGTCCCAGCTTCCTTTTCTCAAACGGTATCCTTGGCACAATATGGGGTAAAGAGGAATTCAACTCTGGCTTTTGTTTTTCCTTCTGCAGTTATACTACGTTAGGGGACGTTATGTAATCGGTTATCATTTCGAAGTTGATTTTTAACCGGAATTTCATGTTTTCCGACCTTCTGATTCTGGGTAAAAATTTTTATATATTTTTTCAGAACTCCATGAGGACAGCATCTATTGATTTTCAACCAAATCGACCAAAGGGAAGGAAAGTATAAGGGAGGCTTAACACAATAACTCATAATAACTAAAATTTAATATGTAAATGTAAATATACACATAAGGACGACACCTATTCATTTTCCGCGGAATCGGCCAAAGGGTTTGAGGGATCTAAGGGAGGAAGCTCAACTCAAAAACGCCAAAAACTGCCAATGTAATGAATCTTTTGATACGAAATTTCATATGCGCAAAAAAAAAAAAAACCATAGGGACCAAAGAAATTAATGTTCTTCCGAATCCTTAACATCAATTTTTTTTTTATCTTTCGTATTTATTTATTTTTTTTCATCCTTTTATTTAATTTATTTTTTTCATCAGTTTTCCTCAAATTAATTTTATTGCAAGCCTGGTCTAGATTTCCTCCTCCTCTATAATCTTGATTTGTACATTGTTTTTAAATTTATTTTATCTTCTTCTATATATTTATTTAGATACATTTATTTTCGTATGATCTCTTCATAATGAAGCTGTTAAGTTTTATTATTGTTGTATTATTATTTTATTTTTTTACTTATTTCATCATTATTTATTTTATTTGTACCTATTTTATTGTATTTTTTTATTTAGTTATATTCATTTTGTTCTTGTTTCTGTCCTCTGTAGCACTTTTATCTCATTACTGATATTTTATTTTATTTGTATTTGTTGCATGCTGTTGTTCAGTGACTTTTATGTATTTATTCTTAGGAGACCTCGGTCCCAGAATAAAAAACATTAAGGCGTAGTCAAGGTTCACGCAGTAGATTTTCCGTGAACAGGTCGGGATAAAATCATTTTTCATTTTCTTTTCGATGCTGCCGTAGCTCTTGCATTTGCTCGGCACTAGACTTTTTAGGTTTTTTAAATTCCTTTTGATGCGAGCTTTCCTCTGATTTGCGTTTTCTATAATTCCGCGCATATTTACGATTCATATGAGACGACATCTTTAATGTTTTTGCAATTTTCAATTTAATACCGATTTTTACATATATTTCGGCGAATATTTTTATTGTTTCACTTTTAGTCCTAGTAGTGGTCCTTAAGCTCTTTACAATGACACCTGAATCAACGTCCTATCTAAACGCGCTATCACGCTACACTAATTTATAATTTTACACAACGCTAATTCGCGACAATTATCCACCGGCGCCCACACTAGCCCGATAACGTCACAGGCATAACAAACACTGCACAACAAACACGTACAGACATGCTCTATCCATTGTGACCTCACACCTGTTGTCATCGCATCATTGGTCTCGTAGTTATTATCGATTGAAATCTGACGGTATTTTGTAAGGCAAGAAAGTTTGATCGGCTATCACTGTGCTTAACGAGCGAATAGACGTTTTCACGTCAAAATTTATTTTCATTCATTCAATCGGCCGAAGGAAAGGGGGATCAGAGAGGGTCTCAACTCAAAGACCCTAATGACTGTCGATGTAATGGAAATATCGATATGAAATTTAGTTTGAGAATCCAGACTCCCTGAGTAAGAACTATATTTAGCCAAAACGGTCGCTTGGTCATTGAGGAAAACAGAAAACTCAATTGTTTAATTCGTGCTGGGAAAGTATTGCCTGTGATTCACCGACGACTTTTTTTATCTAAACGTTGAGCACGCCGTCCCGTAAAGTATTCTTTAAAGTAACCTACCCTAATTAAACGTGTGTAGGCAAAATATATTTTTACCATAGTAGAGCTTTAGGATAAGAGCATTGAATGCTTAGGTCCCTAGGTTTACATACCAGCTTATCCAGTGTATGTTTTAGGAAAGATAGTAGACACCTCACTCTCCCACAACTCACGTCAGATTTGTTTTCGATGTCCCTAGAGACGCTCACATTTCGCCCTGGTACTCCGAGTTGAAATGGCTCAAACCCTCCTACCGCCGAAGCTACCTCCTAGGCTCCTTCCTCTTCTAATGCTTAAATCCAAAGAACCCCACTACCTCTACCAAATGTTTCAATTCCAGTCCTCTATTCTCCAGAGGCACACCAGATCCCGTCCTTCAGATCTCTTCATCCCCTCCCATCGCTCCTCGGCCTTCCACAACTCTCTTGTCCAGGCCTCCTCTCTTTGGAACTCCCTGCTTCCCCCAATCCGTCACTCTTCTTCCGTCGCTTCTTTCAAATCCTCACTATTCCAATTCCTCTTCACTAAACAATCTACTCCCCTTTGATCTCTCCCCCGTATTCTCTAATTCGTCAACCTCAATTGTCTAATCATTTAAATTATTTACTTATTCCATATATTTTTTTGTTGTTATTCTCTATTTTTATTATATTTATTTTATCATATTTCCTAAATTATTCGATCAAAATCAATATTATTCCTTTTTTGTTCATTTTACACATTTATATATTTTTATCATGCATTTATTTATTTTTTATTTTATCTTATTTTATTTTGACTATTTTTATTGTTCTTCTTTCTCCCCACACTTCTCTATCTAGTCCCTACTTTTTAAAATTCATTTTATTTCAAACCTTGTCTGGGCATCCTCCCTTCTCTTTTATAATCAACCATCCATAGTATGCTCTGTCGATTTTTATTATCTATTTTATTTTTTTCTTAGTTGTATAGATTTTATTTTTTTTTTACATATTCTCTTTTATTTATGTAAACACTTTTATTTATTTTTTTCATTATAATGAAACTGTTAATTTTATATTTTTTCATGTTAATATTTTGTTTATCTATATTTATAATTGTCTAGTTTATTCTCCAATGTAGCACTAATTTATTTATTTCTTTGTACGTCATACTGATATTATATTTCATTTCACAGGAGTTCTTTATATGTATTTATTCTTAGGGGATCTCGGTCCCAGAATAATAAAATTTCTTTTCATTTTCATTTTTTTCATTTTTCACAATCTCTTCCTCTGCGTTTCTTACTCCACGCCTCCCAATCGAGGACAGACAGTAGGTCCCCTATTGCTATAAGTTGGGACTGTCTCTCATCCTTGTTCTGTACAGACATATTGCTCCGGTTTGCCTAATTGAAGGCGGAACTTATTGGTAGACACGAACGATCTGTGACCCAAGTAACGGGTGGGTCACGTTCGAGTCGCATCTGGCCATCCTCACAACTTGTCAACTCGACTCTGGACAAGCCACCTGAAATTACTAAAGTCTTTATAATTAATATACAAATTATATCAGAGCTCTCACCGAATATTTTCATTTTTAACCCCCGACGCAAAAGAAGGGGTGTTATAAGTTTGAAGTCTTTGTCTGCGTGTTTGTGGCATCATCGCTGCAAGGCGGCTGAACCGATTTCAAAGCGGTTTTTTGTTTCAAAAGCTGGTATTTGCGAGATGGTTCTTAGCCATGTTTGGTGGAAATCGGATATGCTGTTTCCAAGATCTTCAGGTTTCATGAGAGCCTGTGTAGGGATCTCGACCTCTATTACAGCTAGAGACTTGGAGTTTGAGCTCAAATATTTGTAAGGCCAAGCCCCTCCCCACCAAGGTTTCAGTAAAAAAAAAAAATTGTGTAGTTTTTTTTTAATTTAATTTTTTTATTATTTTATTTATTTATATTTTAAAATTTCTTATAATTACAGTATAAGGAAGTACCTTTTCTAATTAGGGCTGGCAGAAAGTTCCAGGTAGAACCGAGGTCGGTTCCTGGCGACTGCAGACCCGGTTCTGCAAACTTGTGCGTTCGAATTTTCTGGTACTAGGTTCCCGGTTCCAAATTCGTACCCGGGTCAACTGTTCCATATTTTCACAAGCTTTCCGATAATCAAAAAAAGAGAGTTATTTAGCGTTCACACGTAAGTTTTCGCTTTCCCTGTATCTTTGATCTCTTTATTTGTTGTATCATTTAGCTTCTGTTTTTTCTCTTTTGAAGTTCCTTCGATTTCTGAATTTGAAGTCACATCCCGAATTTCACACATAAGTGCCCGCGCTCTCTCTAAACCTTTGATCCTTTATTTGGTGTGTATATTCTTTATCTTTACATATGGTTGACTAAAATGGTTCTCGGGTCCACCAAATAAAGATATCAACGGTTTAGGGAGTGAGCAGACACTGACCAAATATTATGTCTACAAGTACCTGTAGAAAAACAATAAGCAGAAGTATTGACTATAAGAATACATGATAAAATAATAAGTAGTACAAACTATTTAAATCAAATAATGAGAAGCAAGAAAGAAATTAATATGTACAGAATAATAGCAAACATATATATAAATAAATAAATAAAATATGTGTAAAATAAATGGTGGTAAATTAAAAAAAGAAACTACAAAATAAAGAGAGATAAAACAAATAAAATGAAATAAATAAAAATATATAAGAAACTGGACGAGGACAGCACCAGTAGGACTCCCGCACACTGGCATATACCACTCTCCAACTAGTGGAGCGGGAGACCAGCGCTGAACCTCCCACCACACTGCCCAACCATCCACTGTCCAGCAGCGGAGAAAGACCAGGAGGTGGACTGTACTCATCACTAGCACTCCCTTAAAAAATGGCATGTGAAAAAAAGAAAATAAAAAAAAATGAACAAGACAAGAAAAATTGATAAAAATTGAAACATTGAAAAAATAGTAAAAAACAATACAAATTAATGTAGAGAGCCTGGCCAACGCCACCTCAGCCTTCTTGGAGGATTGTGCGGATCGGATTGTGATGATATGATATTTGATGAGGTCTTGGACAAAAGGAGGATTCTGAAGTCCCTATGTAAGTCTGATTTTTAGCCCAATTGGTTTGAAGGGAGAGCTTAAAACTTAGTTGATTACTTAATAACTTAATTCTGACTGGGGAAGAACATTTCCGGTGATTCACCGACGACTTATTTTTAGTTCTTTCATTGGCACCATCTTTTTAATGTAACTTTTTTTTTTTTTTTTTAAATAAGGAGAATAAAAAGGTGAGAAATTATTTAAAAGTTTGTAAGGCTTCAAAGAAACAATGAACACGTTGATTTCAAAGAGGACTTCACAGAAGAGCGAAAAAGGGTGCCTATTTTTAATTTGCGAAAGGAATTCAAATTGAAAGAGTGTATATAGAATAAAGAGAAAGGGTTGTTCCTCTTTCTTAAGAAAGGGGTGTAATAAAAAATTAGAAGAAAAAATGAGGGGGGCGTGCATTGTTCATAAGTTACTGGTTCCGATATTGCAATTAGTGGGAGCGTCACAAAAGAGGGCAGACTGTAAGGTTGCCACCTGGATTGGAAACAGTAATTGAATCTTCTAAATAGACTTGAGATGAAGAGTTTCAAGAATGCTTCCATTTTTCAACATGAGGGGGAGGGTTGTCCATTGTTTTTGAAGGGATGAAATCTCTCCCCCTTCTGCTTTTCATAGAGTCCCAAGAAGAACAAAAGTAACAATGATTGTTAGGAAAAGTTGGAGTCCAGTTGGCATAATTAGAGAAATGAGAGACTTGAAGATAAATATGGCTGATTCTTAAATAAAATACACAATTTGTAGGTGAGGGAATGACAAAATGAAACATTATTGCACAAAAGTATAAAACATAATAGATTAGAACTTGGCACTAACCATGCGAGGTGTTCTATCACAAATTTTTTTAATAATATTAACCTTTACCAAATAAAGGGTTTTTGATCATGTTATGCAAATAACGGGAAGATTTAAGTCATTGATGATGGGAAGATTGGTCCCGAAACGTTTGACGATGTAATAAAAGAATTTTATTAATAAAAATTGGGAGTAAAAAATAAAAAGCTGCTTGACCAAAAAACCTATTATCACATATATGCTCCTTACACAATATTGAAGAAATAATAGTAAACATTTTCAGGTGATTTTACGATACATTATTACTCCTAGAAACACAAACAAATATATCATAAAAAGTATATAAATAAGCGCTTACCTTTTTACAGCACGGTGTGAGGAAATGACAGCCGAAAATCTAAATTTGAAAAAGTTTTACTTTAAAATAGCTTTAACAAAAAATCTCATCACTCACATTCCGGTCTGCCATATTTTTTTTAAATCAATATTGCCAACTCCTGAAAACAATAAGGCTGCGTTCAATATAATTCAAAATTATGCTCCAATTCTCCTGTTACACAACTGTGAGGGAATGACTCGTTTTTTAAGGACAAATTTAAAAATATATATTGTGATTTTTCCGTTTGCCTTTTTGGAACTATATACACATTTATATACAGCCAGTACTATTATATATGAATAAATAATAAGATAGCAGATAGTTTTTAAGAAACTTTTCGAATTAGATGCTTGAATCTATTGGAATTTGTCGGTTGGGACACAATGAGGGAATGATTTTTAGGGTATCTACTTAAACATATATTTTTTATTTATGATAAAAGAGATAAATTTGTTTCATAATTTGGTACGCCTAGTGATGTAGTTTCGTAAAAAAAAATTAATGATCTTACGATTCTGTTTGACAAGAATCATCAAATACATAAATTTCGAGTTTTTTTGAGAATCAGCGATGTATAGGTATATATTTTTTTTTAATCTTGTATATTTACCAAAAAGTAATCATAAGCAAATTTGATGTTTATTTGATTATAATATTATAAAATAATAAGAAAGGAAAAAAAGAATAATAATATAAAGTATGTATATACAAAAAATAAATATATACAAAATAATAAAATAATAATTAAAAAGTCTAGTGAGACTAAATAAATAAAATAAATGACGTGAAAAAAGTAAAGTACATAAAGAAATCATAAAATAAAGTAAAGAAATCTATGTAAAAAAATAATATGAAAAACAACCCCCCGAAAAACACCCCCATGGTACTGTCCTCATTCCTACAACTAAACGGAGGAAGAGATCACGGGGGCGCGGGTGATCCCTTGTACTTAGGGTTCAATTGATACCATAAAGTATCGATACATTTACTCATGAGTAGTATCTATTAAAACTTTCGATACTACTCAAGTCGAATAGAAAGTATCGATACCTACTCGTGTCGATTAAATCCAGTACTTTGTATTATTAATTTTTAAAAAAATTTATAAAAATGTATATATATATATATATATATATATATATATATATATATATATATATATATATATATATATATATATATATTAATATATTAATAATAACCGCATCGATAGAATCGGGTACTTTTTATAATTAATTTAAAAACATATCTACACATATTAATAATAAAAAACAATAAAATTTGAAAGGTATAAATGAAATATTGTAAGTGGGCATAAAAACTAATAAATCAAATCGAAAAGATAAAATTATATTATTAAAAGTTATTAAAATTAAAAGAACAATTTCTCTTGGCAAAACATACTGAATGAAAATATTAAAAAGCCTTATAAAATAAACATACAATTTATCCTTCTAACTAAAGAGATAAAAGTACTGGAGACAAAACAAACTATATTATTAAAAATAAATTACAATTATTACAAAGTTGAACAAAACAAAAAAAGAATATATGTACGTATAATTATTGAAAAAATTCTTGCTCTGAAAGGCACCCTAAAAATAATAGTTTTTCCAGGTGCTTAGCTGAAAATCTCTTTCTATTTGTGGACATTATCCCTCCAGACTTCGAAAATAGCCTTTCACAGGGCACTGATAACCCCACAACCACAAGAAATGTCAATGCCTGTTTGTACAGGAGTGTGAATACGCATTTCATTTCATCCCATTGTTCCAAAGGATGAGATTTTAATGGGGCCATGGGGAAAATAAACGGTGAACGATTTTGATGAATTGAAAACTTTATATAATTTTTGTAAGTGTTGAAATTTGAAACGAGTACTTTGAATCGATACAAGTAATATTTATTCGATACCTACTTGGTATCGAAAGGAATGTATCGATACTTTACTTGTATTTACTTGTATCGATAGATCCTTACTTGTACTCCTAAGATCTGCCTAGCCTATATTGGTCTCTCCGCCATCACCGCCTCAGTCTTCGGGGAGGATCGTTATGACAGGATTGTTATGAAAGGAAAGATTGAAGTGAAACTTTGAGAACACGATTATAATACTTCCTTATACTATAGGTACGTATAAAAAACTAAAAACAATAAATATAAGGATTTTTAATATTTATTTACTAATCTTATCCAAAATTTCTTCCTCAACTAATTTCTAGAGATGTCTCAGGTCCTCCAAAACTGTAGATCCTCCACTGAACTCAAGTAAATGAATCTCCCCCCCCTGGGAAGGAAGGGACGACTAATTGTTCACCTGACATGGGTGCTAATCCAGTGAGAGGTCCCCAACCTTCCAACCTTGACGCTATATGCTAAATGAAACTGACGACATAATGTTGAGAGAGGGGGGGAGTGCGGCATATTGTGACATGCCGACATTCTGCTCACGTTCTTCCTCCCGGTACCCTGACTACCTTGCCCAATTATCTAGCATTAACACAGGGCCCACCAGCCCCTAATCTCCTCCCATTACCCAACCACACACCTTCTAGGGCAATCTCTCATCAGTCTGACAGAAGGCTCTCTCTCGCTCCCTTTCAGCACAGCCCCTGCCCTGCGCCTTTTTTTGTCGTAAAGATGGATAATCATTCAATGAATGAATTCTATATTAAAACGCATACAGAAGATATTCTCGTATCTAATATACAAATCTGTTGACAATGGGTAGGTCCAACTACACGTGAACAACGCTTACCTAAACTATACTCCAAACCACGAAACAATTAAGCATTCATTTGGACACAAAATTAACATGGAATCAACACATAAACAAAAAACTCAGGAAAGCACAAACCAGGCTATCGCAACTCTACCCCCTCATCAACAGAAGATCGCCAATCAAGTACACTTGCAGCATCCTCTACATATCACTAGTCAGACCAGTATTCACATATGCAGCACCCTGGCTGCACACAAACAAAACAAACTTCGAAGATTTGAGATCGAGGTTCTCCGTTTAGTAGTAACCATAACCAAATTCGTCGAGAAACCGGCCTTCCAGACATCGGAGGCTTCCTGTAGAAAATCACCACAAAGGGTGATTCTACAATCTGTACAAATACAATAAGCAGAAGTGATGACTAAGATGACATGATAAAATAATAAGTTATACAAAATATTTAAATGTAATAAGAAGGAAAAAAAAGAAATGAATAATCTATATAATAAAAATGACTGGCTAATTTTGCTAAGCGCAAAACTCGAGAACGGCTGGACCAATTCGGCTAATTTTTTTTTTCAAATATTCGTTGAAGTCCGAGGAAGGTTCTTATGAAGAGTTCTTAGCTGTTAATTCTAGGGATGGCGATCTGAGATAGATTAATCGAAGAATCGATGTTTGGGGTCGTAATAATCGATGTGAACAATGAATCGATCAAGTGAATCGATCTCAGACACCCTAAAATCATTTACTTACCGTTTCGTTTTATTCAGTTTTTAGTGCATGTTATTTTCTTGGCTGAATAAAACGTAATTACAACTCTTACTGTTTCGTTTTATTCAGTTTTTAGTGCGTGTTGTCAGTTTTTAGTGCGTGTTATCAGTTTTTAGTGCGTTTTATTTTCTTGATTGTTTTTAAATCTTCGCTTCTGGCAAGTTCCTCGATTTATCTTTGGTTGTCATCTTTGTCATTTACTTTCTGTTTCGTTTTATTCAGTTTTTACATATCTACATCTATATAATAAAAATGATTGGCTAAATTTTGCACGGGAGGGGGGGTTTTGGAGGTAGGCCTTAGTATAAAGATACCGGTAACTCATTAACTAATAGTCGGATTGTCATGGAATTTCACATGTAGTATTCTAAAAAGCCAAATTTAAAAAAAGGATGTGTGAAGTCTCAAAATTTGAAAGGGGGGGGGGGATAGGCCTAATATAAAGATAGTGATAGGTCTTTAACGGATGATCCGATTGACATGGAAGATTGTCACGAAATTTGACATGTAGTATTCTTAATGGCCAAATTGAAAAATACGGTACGTGACATCTCAAAATTTTGAACGGGACGGGGGGTTGTGGGGGTAGGCCTACATATAAAGATAATGATAGGTCTTTAACGGATGATCGGTATGTCATGGAATTTCACATGTCGAATTCTTGAAAGTCAAATTAAAAATAAAGTGTGTGACGTCATAAAAGGGAGGGGAGTTGTGGGGGTAGGCGTAAATATAAAGATACTGATAGGTCATTAACAGCTGATCGGATTGTCATGGAATTTCACATGTGGTATTCTTAAAGCCCGAATTAAAAAATAGGGTGTGTGGCATCTCAACATTTTGAAAGGGAGGGGGCTTTTGGGGGTAGGCCTTAGCATAAAATAGTTGTAGCTCATTAACGAATGGTCGGATTGTCATGGAATTTCACATGTAGTATTCTTAAAAGACAAAAACAAAAAAAGGATATGTGACGTCTCAAAATTGTCAACGGGAGGGGGGTATGGTGGGGGGCAAGCATATACCTAAATAGTAGTTTCAAAAGCAATATTTAAAAATTGGGTGTGACCCTTTTGGACGTGAGGGGCGGGGGTCCATTAATGCTGAATGAATCTCACATGGAGCTTTCTTAAAGATGGGAAATAGCCCTAATTTTAATAGGGTGGGTTTCCTAACCATGTATTACCTTGAAGGTGCACCGTTGCACGGTAAATAATAGCTCTCACCGGTGTTCTTAAGCACAAAATATCTAGGGCATCCGCTGTTGCAAGGCACATACTAGCTGCGGTGCCCTGCTTTCCTAACTACGTACTATCTGTGTTGCCCAGCGGTCCTAAGAACTTAATAGCTGGTTGCACGGAGTTGCAAGGCGCATACTATCTAAGGTGCCCGGTGTTCTTAAGTAGGAACTTGCTGTGGTTCCAAGTAAAAAAAATAAATAAAAAAAAAAAAAAAAAAATCCAATCCAATAGCTTTTGACAGAACGACGTCTGTCGGGTCAGCTAGTACAAAATAAGCAAACATATACAAAAAATAAATAGATAGAATACGTAAGAAACCAATGGTAGATGAATAAACAGAAAGTATAAATGAAAGAGATAAAACAAAAAAATAAAAATGAAAAATAACTAAATAAAATAATTAAAAATATAAAGGAAACTGGACGAGGACAGCACCAGTAGGACTCCAGCACACTGCCATATAGCACTCTCCAACTAGTGGAGAGGGGAGGAGGCGGCGGGAGACCAGCGGTGACCCTCCCACCACACTGTCCATCAGTGGAGGAAGACCAGGAGGCGGGGCGTCGAAAGGACAGAGAGGCGTGAGGGGAGAATCCGGTCATCACCAGCACTCCCTTAAAAATGGCGTGTGAAGAAAAAAAAAAAAAAATAATAATAAAAATAATACATTTTTAAAACGCACAAAAAAAAATAATAAAAAAAATAGATAAAAAATATTGGAATTAAAAAAATATATATATAAAATACAAATTAAAGTAGATCGCGAGGCCAACGCCGCCTCAGCCTTCTTGGAGGATTGTACGGATGGGATTTGGCAAGAGGATTATTGTGGAAGGAGAGATTCGTGTGGAACTTTTCATTTTTCTTTAAGTAAATACAAAATACATGAAGATACATGAATACAAAAGACTTAATACAATAGATGCTATTTAGTTAGTTATTATAACTCGTGCCCGGGCTTCAACTATGAGATCATATCACCTACGACCCCTACTGTGAGAATCCTAAATATTGCTTACTCAGTTTGAGATATGGTTACAGGTATGCTCGGGACGATAGCATCACTTCCCATCCGCAGGCGTGGTCAGGTTTTTCACCTTCCAGTTTAAAATAGGTCTACGCAGGATTTGCGATTTTGAGCTAAGTAGGCAAGAACGTTACTTGTATCATTTACAAATTATTGGTGTATTATTTTCAGTAAATCTATATTGAAAAAGTTTCATTTAACTAGATACTTATAAACTTTGTCAATACTTAGAATCGATATTATTCTGTACGAATCGATAATGTTGGTTCTGTTGGAGAAAAGCGAGGATGGAGGTCTGTTCCTATTTTAATTATTACCCTGCAAGTTGAAGCCGAAGTCTAAAGCTGGCCTCTGATTATGCCCCTTCCCCTAATCCTAAGGACACACCTCATTTGCCCGCCCGGCCCTGTTTGCCCTTCGCCCCCTCGTCTGCCCTTTTATCCTGTTTGCCTTTCCTCTTGACCGTGACCACAATATCTCCAGATGTGTACAGTGGTCAAGACAGGGGGTATGGGTGGTGTAGTGTTAGTATGTGTGGATATAGGACTCTCTCCCCCCTAGTTCTGCATTTTCAATACTATTTCACTCCCTCAAACAATCCTTGGTATTAGAATGTTACAATTATACCATAATCGTTTGTAGTTATAGTTTGAAAGGGTAGGTTAAAATTCCAGTTGAGTTTGCGAGAATCATAGAATGTTAACGAAGTTCAAGGAATTTGCGTACTTGTTACTTATTTGCTTAAAAAATCTTCTGCCATTAAAAGTAGTCAACCATTAATGTATTATGCTCTATCGATTTTAATTAATTTTATTATTTACTATACACATTCTTCTATTTATATAGATATATTTTATATTTATAATTATAATAAATAATTAATTCATTCTAAATGATTTATAGAGTCGACAGTATCTTTTCAATGTTAATGGAAATCGAGGTTCTGTCGTGTGAAAGAAAATGCAAAATTTGGCAAACTTTTCGAAAACTATTTAATTTCTTCTTCAGGGCCTACAGAATATAAACAGACAAATTAGACATTATGGACAATGATACAGATAGAGACTTTATAATAATTTGAAAAAGAGATGGAAAACTATTTTATATATATGAAAGAGAGAAAAATAATAATAATCACTAAATAACAAAAAATAAATACAAGTTTATGAAAGTAGTATTAAACTATATAAAACAATATATATATATATATAGATATATCTATATTACTAAAAAATATAAAAATTACCTTATAATGACTTGAGTGGATGTGTGTGGTGACGGTGTTGTGAGTTTGTGTCCAGTGTAGTGAGTGCTATGATGTGTACGTAACGGTCGAGGGCTACCTAAGTTTACCTATGTGACCCTCGGTGGAGGGGGTGTTGCGTGGAATGTAACCAACTCAAGTCAAAAATAAAATATATAGGTAATAAATTTAAAAAAAAACAATTTTTTTTTTTTTTTATTAAGACAAAACACAACCACCTAATAAATAAATATATATGTATTTTTTTTTTTTTCCTTTCCTATTAAATAAACATAGAGCAATAATCATAATAACATTTTTGTATAAAATTTGTTTGAAAAAACACATTGCAACTGTTGTGTGTTACGTGTATGGTGGAGCTAACTTATTTTTTTGTTTATAATGTTGCAGTAACTATTGTTTAGGGGCTGTGTGTCTGTTTTTTCTCTCTTTCATATATATAAAATAGTTTTCCGTCTCTTTTTCAAATTATTATAAAGTCTCTATCTGTATCATTGCCCATAATGTCTAATTTGTCTGTTTATATTCTGTAGGCCCTGAAGAAGAAAACTAATTCATTCTAGTTTTCATTTATCTATATTTATTATTACCTAGTTTTTCTCCATTGTAGCAGTAATTTATTTATTTTTCTAAATAAATGCTATTTCTTTGTACGGCATACTGACACTTTATTAAATTGTTCTTTTTCTTTTTGACTCTGTATTTACTCGTAAAGGACCTCGGTCCCAGAATAAAATTTCTTCTCATTTCAGCCTCTCTACAACTCAGATCGAAGAGTTCCTTTTCAATTTCCTTGGTTATAAAGAAAGAAGGGACATTCATGGGAAAGAAGGAAACTTCAGGAGCCCCCCCCCCTCCCCGCCCTTCTAAATTAACCCTTGATGGTTTATCGATAGTAGTTTGCAAAACTTTTTAATGATGATGAATTTAATTCTCTTTTTGAGCTAACTACGCTGACTGACAATTTTCTTATTCATCATCTTATTCATTTTCTATATTACCATGAACCATTTCTACATTTACATAAACAGTAGAGTCTCCTTAATCCGGACACCGATTATCCGGACATCCGAGCGGTAAGTACGAAAATAATTCAAAGAGAGAGTTTGACTACTGACCTTGAGGCGCCTATAAGATCGTACGGCAAAACGACGTCGGTCTTGTTTAAAGCAAAAAAATATTACGGCCTTTTTTCAGTGAGTCTAAAAATATTATTCTTGTTTTCATTACGTACTGTACATTGTTTTATTTTATAGTCCTGTTCAGAATTTAACGTTTACATATTTCGTATTTAAAATTCTTTATTATAACATTAATGTACCGTGGTTTGTTTTGTACAGTAGTACTGTACTAAAAATAAATTTTGAGTTTTAATCACAAAGATGTTATGTTTTGTTAACCCTATCTCAGTTCGTAGGTCGAAAACTTAGATCTACATACATATATATTATGTAGTATTGAAAATAAAATTAAACTGAAGGAAAAGGTGTATTTATGAGAAAAAAAAGGTCGCTAAAATATTTATCATGTGCATTTTACTGCAAATTCCGTTTAATCAAACGGAAAAAAACCTTAAACACATCGGCCTTGGGATAGGACGATAAGGTATAGTCCTGATGCCAGTAGATTCAGGCTTACATTCACCAGAGTGACGTTCAAAAGAGCGCTCTGGTAGTAGGCGATATGACCCGTTCATGAGTCACATTAACTAACTGTAGTAAGGCTGTAAAGGACGTGAATGTTGGATTTATCTGTATTGTTTGAAGATGCAATGACCCATCTTGTTTGTTCAATCAGGGTTGGACAAAGCTGTCAGAAAATCTGGGTCTGGTTTTGTCCAATAGACAAGGGGATGGTTGTGGGGATGTTTTGTTCTATTTTAGAAAATAGACAGGACTAGTCCAGATAGACTATAGACCTGCTCTGTCGGTCATTCAGGTTGGGTCCATCTCATTTTCCATTTTCCAGTCAAAATGATCATTTCGATACGTCAATCTTGAAGGGTTATTCAGAATCTGTATGCATTTCCCGTCCGGAACGCTGCATAATAGACCCAAAGAAACTCCACTGGAAATTAAGCTGTCACTCTATTCATTGTTGTTTCCATCCCCTCCATTTGTAATCATTCCACATTAATCATTATTAGTAACTGTTCATTCCATTTGTGTAAAATTGATGTAAAAAAAAAAAAAAACGTATTTTAAAAAAATATTGTTTATTTCACAAAATATATATACTATATATCTCACTTCTTCTTTCCGAAACATGGAAAACAATAAAAATACAATTTAGTCTCAAATTGAAATTTTAATAATAAAAGAAATTTTTTAAATAGTATCAGTGCTGATTAAAATTCAAATATATATGTATATAAGGGCGCCAGTACCTCAGTGGTATGCGTGCTTGCCTTCTGAGCTCAAGATCGTGGATTCGAAACCCGACCGAGGCCCTCTCCTTATCTGGGAGGTAAAATAAAGTTAAGCACGCCGTCCTTCGGATGGGACATTAAGCGATCCCGAGCCTGTATGATGTCAGTTACTCGTTAAAGACACCGGCCCTATGGTGAATAAAAATTTAGGGTAAACAAAATTTAGAACTCCCATAGTAGAGTCGGGCTCATGTCCACCAGAGTGACGAAAGAGCGCTATGAAAGTTGGCGATATGACCTCGCAGTTAAAGCCCGGGCATGAGTCATTATAACTAACCATATGTATACATTAAATAAACGAAAGATGACAATAATAAATATATAAAAACAGAGTCAAAGAACACAAATAACAGATTGGATTAAACACTGACACAACATACAACACATCAACCAAAACAAACACCACCTTATATTGTTTATATATTGTTATAGTTACATTGTTTTTTTGTTTTTTTTCTATATCTCGCACATTGGGACCTGATGATGGTACTTAAGAACGTCCCGAAACATCGTTGGGATAATGACACTACCGAAAGAGTTTTTTGAAAAATAGTTATCTTAATTTTTATTAAATTAAAAAATGTGTCTACATATTATAAATGTATCTATGTATTTATTTTTTTATACACTCATATATTTAAAAAAAAAAAAATTTATGTATATTAATCAGGATGCCTTAATTCGTAAAAATAAATAGTTATTTCATGATTTCAAGCAAGCGAAAAAAAAATGCATTTGCACTGGAATCCGGGCACTAGTTATTTGCAACCCAAATATTGTTGTAATGGCCTCCTAGTCATTGTTTCATATAATAATGAAAGTGGTTCGTGTCTATCTATATACCTGCCTGCTTAGTTTCCCTTTCAAAGACTTAATATTTAAAACAGCAATACACTATGAGAGCTTTCAGGAAGGTTATATGTAAAGTTGAGGAACATACAATATCTTATTCGTTACGATTATGGTACGTTCGATAAACACAATTCATAGGAAGGTTGTGAAAAGCTTTTATCATATTTCTAAGTACAGAAATGTAATTTTTTATTAAAGAGTTTTGTCTTCTCACAACATTTGTAAGTTATTGTGTTTCAATCCCGGGCTTTAACTATGAGGTCGTATCGCCTACTACCAGAGTTCTTTCGTCGCACTGGTGAACATGGCCCCGACTCTATATTATGGGAGTCTTAAATTTTGCCTACTCAAGTTTTGTTACCTAGGGTAAAAGTCTTTAACGAGTACCTGACATTGTACAGGATCGTGATCATCCCTTAACGTCCCGTACGAAGGACGGCGTGCTCAAGGTTTTATCTCCTCCTAGATAATTTTCTTTCTTTTTTTTTTCTTTTGGCTTTATGAACGGTGCATATTAGCCATGTCAATGTGTTATGTATAATTATTTAAAACATCCATGGCCCCGGGAGGGAGTTCTATCTACGAAATAAAACTCACTCCCGGACGGGATTCGAACCCGCAAACCATGGGGAGACCATGCGACCAAAACCCTACGCTCTAGCCCGCACGGCCACCATGGCTCCCTATTACGTTAACTTAATAGGGGCTATTAAATAACTCACTTTGTGTTACACATCACAAAGACATTATTAGGGGTTTGGAGTCGAGCCTTCTTCTCAGTTCCCCCTCGCCTTTCGACTGATTTCGCTCTTCCCTCAAAATCATATGTTTTAACTTTCTTTTGTCAGTCTAGAATATATAATAATAATATTTAATTCTGTTAAACCATAACATGATACTATAAGGATAAGTCAAATTGCACAGGTTGAAAAATAATTTTTTTTTTGACCTTTCAAAGATTTTATTTATCGAAGCCGGCTTTCGAGGCTGTCCGCATCATCAGACAGTTTGTTTAAACATCCAAGAATACTAAAAAATTAACAATTTAAAATTTCGATTCCCAGTTGCGACTCAGATGGGGAACCGGAATAATATATCTGTCCCCATCTATTGAGTTTTAAATTGTTAATTTTGTAGCCTTCTTTTGCTTTATATTTATTGGTGTTTTATGTTATTTATTCTGTTTTTGTTTTATTATATATTTGTTTTTGAATTATTTTCATCAACTCTCCCAATAGAAGCCACTTCCTGCCTCAGAGTGGGATGGGCAGCTCTGTAACACGGCCAGTTTCTCTTATTCGTTGATAAGTAGTCTGGAAAACCCTTCGATGGGGGATCCGTCGAAGAGAAAAACGTCTTCGGTACTCCTCAACAGCTGCATCACTGTTCCCGTTACAAAAAGCGTACACAAATAGAATATCTGCATATTCCGCATTCGTGAACATTCGCTGCATTTTATGCAAAACTGATTCACAATAAATAAGATTAGTAGCATTGAAATAGAACCCAATTGCAGGTATTTCTTTCTTTGCCCTGCAGTTTTTTGATTTAACTTTTAAACAAAGCATTTGCGGACCTATGTTTATAGGAACTTTTTTGTTCAGAATTAAGTTTACTATAAGATCCCCTAAGTATCGCCTTCTTTTGTAGCTCACTGGTTTATTTGTCCTTGGCTCATATCCGTACTTCAACTGTGTTAACCCTAACACTCCTCTCACTCGACTGTTTACACCTGAACTGCTTTTCTCTCACTTGAACATCTTAACCCTAACACAACTCTCCTAGGACTCTCCTTGTCTATATAAAACAGCTGACCGCCGGCATTTGTTTCGATCGTTGGCTGTTCTTCATTCATTCTTTAAACAAAAACGAATGGTCCAGTCTTTGTATAGGTTAGGTTTTATGACTCATGCCCGGGCTTTAACTACGAGGTCATATCGCCTACTACCAGAGCGCTCTCTTCGTCACTCTGGTGGACATGAGCCCGACTCTACTGTGGGAGACCTAAATTTTGCCTATCCTGAAGTTTTATTCATCTAGGGTAGGGGTCTTTAATGAGTACCTGACATCGTACAGGCTCGGGACCATCGCTTAACGTCCCATCGGAAGGACGGGGTGCTTAAGTTTAATTTGCCTCCCAGATAAAATAAACTAAGGGCCTCGGTCGGGTTATGAACCCACGTTTTTGAGCTCAGAAGTCAAGCACGCATACCACTGAGCTACCGGCGCCCTCTAGTCTTTGTATATTTATATTCACTAATTAATTTACTACTTAACTCCTAACAGCTGTTTTTACGAAAGATTCAACACTACAGCTGTTTTTATACAATATTCAACTATTTAACGAATTTTTTCATTAAAATAATAATAACTGATTTCGGAATACTTTAATACTCATAATGTGTGTATTTTTTACATGACAATAGCCTTTAGGTTGTTGGAAATTGAAAGGTGAATATCCTGGCACCTGGTATTTTCCGATGAAGGGAGTCAAGTGGCAGGGGGTAGAGTCGCACCTGGACTTGCCACTCCGTCATACTTAGTCTCTGGTCGGGTTGCTCTCTCTTCTTGAGCGATGGCCACTCCATCCTCCATGATGGATCATCATAAACCTCTCTCTTCTCCTCCTTCTCTTCTTTCATACACCATTTTTAAACGTCTGCTCAATTGAAAATGCTACCTACCTTTGAATTTACTTGCAGATTCTTATTCAAAAATATCTTATGTGACCCTAAAATCACTTTCTGAGAAATGTATTGTGCACTTCTTAGAGCGCTATAAATTCGATCGGTTTGGTCTTATTTCAAGTTTAGGAACATTTTATAGTCGGGAATTTAATAAGGAATATTTTTATTAAGAACTAATTTTTCGAGAGGAATAACAGTTTTTGCATAATTCAAGCAAACATCTATAAGAATGGATTTAAGGATGTTATTTTAGGACGGTTTTTGGCAAGTATCTCGTAAACCGGGCCTTCGATAAAATGAATTTTATATGTAATGTGTCTTTTAATTTTCTTTCAACTTTCATCTGAAGAGATTTTTTTTTAGGTCATAAATATAAGCAGTTCACCAAATTTTGGTTCTGATCCATTCTATTTATCTCATATATCATTATATCTATCTCATGTATCATTATATCTATCACATTTATCATTATACCTATCTCATATATCATTATATCTATCTCATATATCATTATATCTATCACATTTATCATTATACCTATCTCATATATCATTATATTTATCATTGTAAGAATATTGAGAGTCAGTCAAAGATGGAAGAAAACACTATTCAAACACCAACGTTTCGATATATTTTATATCATCATCAGGGCCTACAAACATGGGGGGGAAATCAAGATTAGAATCACAATTAAACTAATTTTGTTTAATTGTGATTCTAATCTTGACCCCCCCCCCCCCCCCCCCCCCCCCCCCCCGGGGAAGTGATTTCTTCCATCTTTGATTGAGTCTCAATATTCCTACAATTAAAATCTAAAGTCGCTAATCAACATCTACATTATATTTATCATATATATCATTATATCTATCTCGTATATCATTATATCTATCTCATGTATTATTCTAGGTTCATTCTTTCTTTTTCTTCCTCTTCTTGTTTCCATATTACGACAGAAAGGACTCACTAATCGACACTTTCTTACTCCGCGGGGGCTGAGGACCTTACAGATTCTTGACCTCTCAGACTAGTCTCTTCCACCACGGCTTGTCTCAGAATATCCTCTTCCAGTCTATAAAACGGCACGACAGTGGTCTTCCTTCGGTAGTACTCACTCTCGCCTCGTCGTCTTCGTGTCGTTGCTTCTTGCTACGAGTCCTGACCCACCAATCGATCCTCCCTGGATTTATTTCACGATTATGACATTGGCTTAGGATCACAGCCTCCATCTCTTAGCTAATCCCTCTCCCCTGAAGAAGAAACAGAAGGTAGGATGGTTTGGACAAATAATTGATGAAGCTTGGCTAAACCTTGGGTCTCTCCCCAAGTTGGCACCACCCCTGCCCTGACTCCAGATTTAAGTGGATGACGCTCTGATGACGCTGACTCGAGACTAATGAGAATTGATGATGATAGAATCACCCCCCTCCCCTTGCTAATCTGCGCTTAGTGGCAGTGGTGGGGGGGACAGACGGACCTTCAAGCCGATAGGTAAGCTTTGATCCCTTCAATATGAACCGCCTTCCGGAGTATTGATTCGTTCAATTTCGCTAATTTTGAGCTCTTTTTCGCTTTGTGAAAAAACGCTCATAAACGCCATTTTTACTATTCGGAAGATGCTTTCAACTTCAATGAATGTTGTCAAAATTCATATTATCAGAAGGATATTCTATTGTTACAAATTGATTAATTTGTGTTTTTCAGGAGGTCATTTCCTGTATTCAATGTTAATCTAGCATTCAAATAACTCAGTTCGTTTTGTGTTTAGAAGCAGTTTTCTTGTCTGTGAATAAGATAATTCCCGATAGAATGACTCTATCGGCAAGAAATTTTATATATAAATCCAGAATCCTCTATCAACGACTCCTCTTGTTTTTCAGCCAAATCGACTAAGGGCTATAGGGGATTTGGAGGGAGGATTAACATTTATGTGATGATTTATGAGCCTCTATATAAGTCTACAGTTGAATATTAGCGCAAACGGTCGACTGGTTTTGGAGGGGAAGCGGAAAGTTAATAGATTAATCGTTCTGGGGAAGTACATTGCAGATGATTCTCAGGTGTTTGTTTCTCTCTAATTTTTATGTCATTAGTTCCACAAATTTCTAATTAATATTTATGAGAGTGGTTTATAAAGTTGTATGAGGACCACCCATGTGTGGTTTCACCCTTTTGTCAAAAGTGGGCCTCGTTATCATCTCCTTACCTGCTCTCCTAACCCAGGTGATATAATTGGAAACAGACGAACTGTTCCCGTAACGAGAACCTCTATAATTGGTGATTACGGAAGGTGGGGGGGGGGGGGGGGGGGGGGTTAGGTCGGTGCCCTATTGTCATACCCGGAGCCCCTTTCAACCCTTTCAGTCCTATTGCTAACTACCTGCGAATAATTGTGGTCGACCGCCATTCGCAAAACACTCCGCTTGTCTACCTCCCCACAATACACCTGTCGCCGCTTAACCGACTCGGCCGCCTCTAACAATGACGCCCCCCGGAACTCCTGCCTCTCTCTATCCTCCATAGTCCTAAAAGTTATCCAGAATTTTTAAAAAATCAAAATGAACAACTGCACATTCTGTAATGGATTTACGAACTAAGTTTGATTTTTTAAATAAAAATAGCTGTTAAGACATTAGTTAATTAATTAGTGATAAATATAAAATTACTATTAATTCAATTCGCTTTAAAAATGAAAGAGGAACGCTAGACGGTTCAAACAAATGCCGGTGTATCAGCTATTATTGTATATACACTACACAGTCGAGTGGGAGATATGAAGCGAGACATTTGAAGTACTGACATGAACCAAGTAACATCACAGTGTTGAAAGAAACAGTGTATAAAAAAGTATGAATAGAAAAATACGTTTTTATAGGTTTGGTTTTATGTCTCATGCCCGGGCTTCAACTACGAGGTCATATCGCCTACTACCAGTGCGCTCCTTCGTCACTCTGGTGGACATGAGCCCGACTCTACTGTGGAAGTCCTAAATTTTGCCTATCCTAAATTTTTATTCACCTAGAGTAAGGGGTCTTTAAAGAGTATCTGACATCGTACAGGCCCGGGACCATCGCTTAACGTCCCATCCGAAGGACGGCATGCTTAAGTTTATTTTACCTCCCAGATAAAATAAACTAAGGGCCTCGGTCGGGTTACTATATATGTATAATATATATAATTATAATAATATAATAAGGAAGGAATGGAACGATATAGAAGAGCTGACAATTGAAAATGAACTGGAAAAAAAAGGTACTTTTTTTATTAAATTATATATGTCCATGAATTATTGTAAATAATTATAAATTTTGTAAATAATTGATTTTTATTTTTCAAATTTATTTATTTTTTTATAATATTTTGTTCTCAATTCTATGTTATTCATTTTCCCTGTCAACCAAAAAAGAAAATACCTTTGGATTAGATTTTTTGCAAATTTAGAAATATTTGATGGCGTTCAGAATTATATTGTAGAATAAATCCAAATGAAGTAATGATTAATTGAAATTTTTTGATATACGTGCACTTAAAAATTGCACGTCATAAACTTTCTATATTTTTTATTAGACCACACAACAATTTCTACAGGAAATGTGGTAATTGATTCAATTTATTTTTTTATTATTCAATTATTTTTACCAGCGACTTCATTTTTTATCTACATTTGGGTTTGAGGCCTGTTGTGCATGGTGTAAAAATAAAATAAGAATAACAGTTTATCTCGAGATTTGAACCCGAGATTTCCACATTATGTAAAGAAGTGACGAAGAAGTTGTCACTGTTGAGATCTGTAGGACATGTGACCTCCCTTCTCCCCCCTACGGTTCCTAAGACCTCTAATGATGCCCCCTACAAACTTGGCCAAGGTAAACTTAAGTTAGGGGGGGGGGGGGGGGGGGGAGGACCGGCTGGACCCCCCTGAATTTCAATACCTTTTCCCCCCAACACCTCACATTAGGTATTCTTGCCGCGACTTACCCCACGGACTCCCCCCCCCCCACAAGTCTTATAAATTTCAAACTCAAGTCGCTTCCTCTCCGGGGGCCCTAACGCCCTAAGACAATAAACCATGGCTGCCTATTTATGTGCGAATGTGTGTGTCTGTCCATATATACAACAGAAACAACCACTTAGATATTCTTCACACGATCTCCATTACACAATATTATTCTCCCTTGGCGACTTATCCACAAATCTGTCTCCTTCTACTTCCCTCTATCCTATAGGTTCATTAGATTTAAGTATCAATTCAAGTCTAGTACCTATATTTCCACTGATTCACCTTATAAATCTCAATTCCAGGAAACACGTCCATGAATTTGAATTTATTTACTTTTTACTTTACCATATAACAAGAAAATATAATGTAATGTGACCATACCAGGATTTTCTTATACCAACTACATTTGTACAGACCACTCTCCCTCCTCTCAAATTCATATACTGGCATTACTGCGTGTATGAAATTAATGTGTTAGCGTCAGTGGTTTTTTTTGTTTCATTGTACAGCTTAATTCTGAGCGAGTGACATTTTTATACTCAGTAATTACAGATTTAATGAGTTGGGAGAGAGGTAGGGATATTGACGTGAAAATATCTATTCGCTCGTTAAGCACAGTGCTAGCCGGTCTAACTTTCTTGTGTTACAAAATACCGTCAGATTTCAATTGATAATAACTATGAGACTAATAATGCGATAACTACGGTTAAGGTCACAATGGATAGAGCATGTCTGAACGTGTTTGTTGTGCAGTGTTTGTTTTGCCTGTGACGTTATCAGGCTAGAGTGGCGCCGGCGAATGATTGTTGCGAATTAGCGTTGTGTAAAATTAGAAATCAGTGTACCGTGATAACGCGTTTAGATAAGACGTTGATTCGGGTGTCATTGTAAAGAGCTTGAGGAGAACTACTAGGACTCAAAGTGAAACAATAAAAATATTCGCCGAAATATATGTAAAAATCAGTATTAAATTGAAAATTGCAAAAAAATTAAAGATGTCACCTCATATGAATCGTACATATGCGTGGAATTATAGAAAACGCAAATCAGAGGAAAGCTCGCATCAAAAGGAATTTAAAAACCTAAAAAGTCTAGTGCCGAGCAAATGCAAGAGCTACGGCAGCATCGAAAAGAAAATGAAAATGATTTTATCCGGACGTTTTCACGGAAAATCTACGGCGTGGACCTTGACTACGCCTTAATGTTTTTTAAATTTGTTTTCTTTATTTTCATCCATATCAATAAAGAACTATCAATAATAAAAATATGTCAAAATAATTTATTACTATATACGTTTCAATTTAATCACCACCTAACGAGATTCATTGTTCGTTCATTGAGACACTATAACTATATAATAAATTTTAGTAAAAACTTTTTACTTAAATGTGACACTAATCAAAACGTTTTGGTAAAGAAAATAGGGAAAACTCAGGGAGGGAAACAAAAAAATATCCGTTCATGATTTTAAATTATAATCTCTGTTTTTGAATGTTTATTAATTTATTTTCTATTCATTTCAGTTACTTTCTATTTTTTTTTCTTTTTTTTTTTTTTTTTTTTAAATTTACTCTTAAGCATTAGCTGTGTTTTTAATTTAACTGATTATTTTTGAGTTGTATTTAGTGTATAAGTGTAATGGTTATGGAACCTTATTGTATAATTGTACCTCTGTAAATGCGACTGTTATAATAAACTATTCTTCTTCTTCAATTGTAAATTTGATAAAAATATTTTTTTTTTGTAGAAATTACTTTTTGAGAGAACAAACCATTTTTGCGTAAATTAAGCAAACGTCTAAAAACAATATTTCAGGTTTTCGGCAGGTATCTCGCAAACCGAAGGACCTTCGAAAAAAAGAAATATATATTTATAATATTGGCCTTTTTATTTTCTTTAGAGCTTTTATTTGTAAACATTTTGGATTAGTTAATAAATATAAGTTGTATCTTGTAAAATGTACTTAGACCTCGACGAAAAGCAATCGAAGAGTTCAAAACCCAGCCAAGGCCCTAAGGTTTTGTACCTGGGAGGCGAAAAAAAGCTTAAGCACACAGTCCTTCGGGTAGGGTGTTAAGCGGTGGTCCCGAGCTCCTTCATTTTGTCAGATACTCGTCAAAGATCTCCTACCCAAATCAGTGTAGGCACAATGTAGGACTACCATAGTTGAGTCGGGCTCATCTCCACTAGAGTGCTCTGGTAGTATGCATGAGTCACAATAACCAAGGCGGTTATTACACTATAAAAGTTCTTTGACAAAGATCTTTTATAAAAGTTGGATCGAATTTTTTTTTAAATTTCTTTTATAAAATATCTTTTATGACTACAAAATTTAATATTACACTATGTAAAATATTTTATAAATTTAGTTTTTTGTTTCAAGACAGTACTAGTAAGTTGTGTGCAAGTGACTGTTGTGTCGCAAACATGGATGACGTTTTAATACCAATTGCCGCAGGTTTTGTGGCTGCTGCAATAGCAATAGCTGTTGTGAAAAAAAATTAACATAAGAATGTTAAGAAACGTTTGTGGGTAAGACCTTGGGTTGCGCGGCGCGAGCTTATGAGCATCCATCAGAATTTACTGAAAGAACTGTCCATGGAAGATAGAAAAAGTTACTTGAACTATTTGAGGATGAATAAAAAAACCTTCGATTACTTGCTTCTGAAGGTGGGACCAATAATACCTCGGAAAATGACACATTTGCGTAACCCAATACCCCCCGGAGGAACTTACTACGTTACTCTGCGATTTCTTGCCACAGGCGAGAGCTACTCAAGCCTTCATTGCAGTAGTCGCATACCTCAGTGTACACTTTCAACCATTATACCTGAAACCGAGGAGTGGGAGAGACAACATTTATCAAATATTGGATGAGAATGCAAACTATGATAAAAGACAAATTTTATAAGACTTGAGCTATTATACCATCACATTTATCGTAAAATTTATTTTATAAAAGATCTTTGTCAAAGAACTTTTATAGTGTAATACCCGCCTAACTAAGATGATATAGGCTTGAGAAATTGTAAATGATGATTAGATGATCGTGGTTCAATTAATGGTGTCAATGCCAAGCGTCTTTTCTGTACGTTTTAGTCGGGCATTTAGTGAGTGTTCCGTTTCGCTTAAATCAGTTGATATAGACAAATCGATCTGTTTCTTTCTCCGATTGCTTTAAAAAAAAAAAAAAGCTTCACATTAACCCATTTGATCAGTTTGCTTAAAATAAATAAATCCTTTGGTGTTATTTTTTTCCTCCCTGTTTGAAACTTCTCATTCCAGAGCAGAGCTTTACCATCCCTGAAGTAACTTTTTCAATTTAGATATTTTTTACTCAACCTACCTACCCTCTGTTCAATACCACACCCCCTTTTAGTATTAAATGGTTTCCTTTCCGCTTTTAGTGTGAATTTAAAAGCTGTTTGTGCCAGACATAGAATTATTTCAGATATACTTCTGAAACATCTAGATATTCCTTTTGTTTTCCATGTGGTAAATAAATTATTAAACTCGGAAATATTTTACAACCTAACTTTTTACTGTTTTTTTACAACCATTACATATTGATTGATTGATTGATTGAAGGGGACAGTTCAAAAAATTAGTACTTTTACCCTTTGGAGATTTATAATATTATTCGAATTGATCCTATCTCAAATCTGAGAGCATATTGTTAGTTGAAAATATAATAAGAAGCATTTTTGGTAGGGGCCAATTTTTCGATAGAACTAATAATGAAATGAATAATGGAATAATAATAATATACAATTTAAAAAAAAACCCGACAAAATAAAACATTTTTTACTGAAACCTTGGGGGAGGGGCTTGGTCTTATAAACATTTGAGCTCAAATTCCAAGTCTCTAGCTGTAATAGAGATCGAGATCTCTATACAGGCTCTGATGAAACCTGAAGATCTTGGAAACGGCGTATCCAATTTCCACCAAACATGGCAACGAAACATCTCGCAAATAACATCTTTTGAAAGAAAAAAATAAAATAATAAAAAAAAATCGGTTCAGCCGTCTTGGAGCTATGATGCCACAGAGAGACAAAGGCTTGAAACTTATAACACCCTCCTTTTGCGATGGGGGTTAAAAACGGGTTTAAAAACATTTTAGGACTGTTTTCGGCATATATCTCACCAAAAGTTAGACCTGGGAAAAATCGTATTTCATTATATATATATATATATATGTATATATAATAGATGGTATTTGGTTTTGTACATTGGCCCCGACTTAATGTGGACTCAACTGCCTTGTGATTTCGGCCAAAATTGAATCAGATCTAAATGTGCAGATGTGTCACTTCTTTAACTCAAAACATTTCATTGCTGCAATCTTATCAGACTTAAAGCGTTCACAACACAGAAAGTCACACAGACAACATCGAGAAAATGGTCAAAACGTGTTCAGGTGAATTATAAAATTCCGTTGAAAAATCAATTTCCGATTAGTATACTAAAGCTAAAAGATAATGAAAAAATAATAAGGTACTTGTTTAAGAAGTTTGTGAATTGAGTCAAAGTAGTATGAGAGATATCCGACTTTAATGGAGTCTGTAAAAAAACTTGTATAACCTTGACTTAAGTTAGTAAGTTTAAAAGAAAGTTGTATAGGTCAGTGGACTTGTCTGTAAAATCTACTTGGGTGTTGTTCTATTTAAAGCAAACTTAGCACATTGCAAGTTCAAAAATTGTACAGAATGTTGATCGAGGACTTCAAGATATGGATTAGGATGGTCTCAATTTTTGTTCCTTTTCTGCCAATATCTAACCAAATCGAAGTTAGCACTTGTGCCATCAACATTTCAAATTTGAAATAGCTACAATCGCTACTGAGTGAGAGAGCTCACAAAGTTGCATGCACAAACAAAACACAAACTCATGCACATACACAGAAAAACATTATGAAGGAAATGATCCGATCAAAAAGCTTTCAGTTGACCTTTGAAATGTGAAATTTCGTTGAAAACTCAGTCTCGGATTTTCGCACGATTACATTACTTTCTTGCACTAAAGGTACATTGTATGAAAATTTTCTGAAAAAAGAAATCGTCAGAGAAACACTTCAATTAACTTTTCGCTCCCCCCAAAACCAATCGACTGTTTCTACTAATAATCAATAGTTGATTCACACAGTGGTTTCTGAATCCTCATGCTACATTTCGTGTCGATACATTGATTACATCGGCAGTTATTAGTTTTTGTGTTATGGCCCCCTCCCTCTTATCTCTTTCCCTTAGTTTGATTGCCCAGAAAATTGATAGTTTTTTTTACGAGGTTCTGGATATGCATATAAAATTTCGTGCTGCTACTGGTGACTAAATCTGTAGGACAATGGTAGGGCAAAATTACCGACTCCGGGATGGAGACTACGAGAGTAGGGTCGAGCTCATGTCCACCAAAGAACGCTCTGGTAGTAGGCAATATGACCTCGTAGTTAAAGCCCGGGCATGAATCATAATAACTAACTACAGATATACATTTTACTTCCCCAGCTATGCAAAGTACAGGGGAAGTTATGTAACCGGTAAAAAATTCTATGCGGATTTTTCAACGGAATTTCACGTATTCCGACGTCCAGATTTCTAATCTGAAAAAAACAATTCTGTCTGTCACACACAGTCTGTGAACACGATAACTTCCGATGGAAAGAATATATCGACCCGAAATTGTATATGTTGTAACGGTCCTTACCTCTCTAAATTAATCTCTCATTATGCTAGCCCCAATTATATAACAGTACTTGCAAGGATGAAATATAATTTACAATTAAATTAGAGAGCAAGACCTTTACACTAATGAAAGAAAGAAATTTTTTATTTCTTTAAAAACTTTTGAAATTGGAAAATTTTTATAACTAGGGTTAGTAAAATTTACATGGATATAATAACATAAAATTACATAACTACTAATAAAATATTTGACCTGCATGCAATCAACCGCTCCAATAGTGGTTCCCAGTATCCTTTCGTCTCATGCTGTGACTCGTGTTAGGCATCTGTCTGTTCCATCATCCTTGGGGTGGATACCGCATGGTCCCACTTCTCCTGTTTCCTCACACGTTTCTGTCCCTGTCTTTCTTCATCAACCAATTTACTCTGCTTCCAACCTCTGTCCAACTGCTCCACTCTACATCTCACTTCTACCACTTGATTGTATCACTCATCTCAAACAGACTTACTATTTCAGGACTACAGACATCTACTCTCCACACACCGACCCTCTCTCTGTCTGAACACCGACTCCTTTTTTCCTTGTGGAATATCGCTTCGCCATTTTTATGCACTCCTTCCATCTTATTGGCTAAAATTCGCAATGCCTTCATTTTTCTTTGCTTAATTATATATATTTTTTTTTACATATTTCACATCTTACTGATTCCACAACACCATAACAATATTTTATTTATATTTAAAATCACCAAACAATTAATTTTTTCATTTAATATAACACAATATTTATAACCCCTGTATAACCTTACTCTCCACTGAGATGGGCGTGGCCACTGATTATCGTACCTGACAGTATAATTTCCTTTTTTTTTTCTTTAAAACTTATGTAAGACTATACAGAACATTACAATGTATATCCAAAACCCTCTGACGATGACACCTATTATTATTCAGCCAAATCGACTAAGGAGAAGAGGGGGATTAGGAGGCTCAACATAAAAACTCGAATAACAGCCGATGTAATTAATATATCGACATGAAATTTCATATTTAAAGTCAAAACCAAATGAGGACATAACCTGTTAAATTTCAGCTATATCGGCTGAAAGGAAGGAGGGATTTAGGGGAAGAGGCTTAATTCAAAAACCCTAATAACTGCCTATGTAATGATTTTATCTTCACAAAATTAAATATGCGGATTTGGGAACCCCTATGTAAATCAACTGTTGAATATTAGCACAAACGGTCGACTGGTTTTGAGGCAGCGCAAAAAGTTAATTCGTTCTGGGGAATTACATTGCCGCTAATTCACAGACGACTTTTTTTTTTTTCATTTTTAGAATCATTCATTTGTTGAAAACTTAACAAGACTATAAGTTTGTAAAGAAAGCCTTGGATGTCATTCTTGATGGGTATGACCTCTCTCTCCATTGTTATATGTTCCGCACAAATCCTGTGAGGGACAAGAAGCCACAGACAGACACACCGCCCAAGTTTCCGGTTAAGCTAAAGGAAAAAATGGGGAGTGTCAGTGCTTTATTGTGTAATGAAAAGGATGAAATCTTTTAAAGAATTTCACTTCTTCTTCAGTGAGGGAGTATTGTGTTCAGTCATAGTGTCGACTTCGAAGAATGTGGAAGACTTAAAGAAATAAATAGTTGTCAGAAGCGTTACTGATGTCGTGGCTTCCGCAGGGGGTTGGAATCTGTCGCGGGGATGTGTCGTCAATTTTCAACTCAACCAATAGGGGATTCTTTTCATATAGTTGTCTAGTTTTATTTCCGTTTCTGGTTCATAAGTTTTATAACTGGATATGTACTTCCCCGGCAATGTACCAAAATATTGTCAAATATATAAAAAAAAGAAGAAACCTCTGGAAAATATGTCGTAAAAAATCAACACTAACATCCCGGTGTCGATACCTATCATTAAATCGATAGTTATTATGCTATTTAAGTAGAGCCCTCTTCTCTGGTCGCCCTCTTCCCTTCGAACTCTTTTGCGGAAAATTAATAGATGGACTCCTTGTGGAGTCTCGAATTTAAATATAAAATTTCATGGGCAGTTATTAGGATTGATGAATTGAACCCCTGAAGTACGGAGATGAGTCAAGACACATCATGTAGTGTTAAGACAGTCGAGTTACAGACACGAAGCGAGTCAGTTATCAAGTGTTAGTGGATGTACAAAATTTGAAATGCCCAGTATAAAAGAACACGAGTGGCCACAGAAAAAAGACTGTAGTTTCAGAAATTAGTTAGTAAGAATTTATCTATACAATTTAATTTTTTTTATTTTTCAAATTTATTTTTATTATATTATGCAGATTAAATATTAATAAATCCAATATTCCGTTCACGATTCTTTGCTATTCATTTTCCCTGTCAAGCAAATAAGAAAATACCTTTAGATTAGATTGAACATTTGATGGCATCCCAGAATTATATATATAGAAGAATCCAAATGAAGTAATTGTTAATTGAATTTTTTTAATATACGTGCACTTTCTTGAAATATTTTTTTATTAGGACCCTTTTCGGAAACTACCATAGAAATCAGAATTTAGTAGACCAGCAAAATTTCTATAGGAACCGCGATAATATTATTTATTTATTATTTTAAAATATTTATTAACCTTTCAATTACATTTTTTTATTATCACCTTATATTAATGAATATAAACCCTACTGTATATTTTTATTTTACCGTTGGATTGGGCCAACCAACCCAAAACAGAAGGCTAAAACCTCGCCTTTACCAGGACACTTTATACTGAACTATTTATCATTGTTTTATTTTATTTTTTTTGCTGTGTAGAGTGCTTCGTGCACTAGAAACAAAAATAAAGATATATATATTTTTTTTATATAATTTAAAATTGTATATACTACTCGACATTTGTGAAGAAAGTAGTGTATAAAAGTGTTTCACAGTAGATCCTGCGCAAGTGAATATGGACTGCAGGGGAAGGGAGAATTTATTTGGAAAAAGGTCATCTACATATGTTTAATTCAAGTCTCCCTATTCCTTTTGAATAGGGAAATCCTCAAATAAATTTAATTTTGCTGGAGCTTCCTAAGTATTGGACGTGAAGCATCCAAGACTTTATAAAAATCGGAGGTATAGTTCGGTAGGCCATTGAGGAATTACACTAGGAATGCATTAAAAGTACAGCTGCCATGATAAGATAGAAAAAAAAAATTGCACTTAAGAGTTTAAAAAGATCAAGAAAAAAAGGAAATGTCTCTGAGGTTTGAAATGGATGGTGAGGATTGAGGGAGAAAGGGTTAGAAGGGAGACTTGGATTAGGGCCGGGCATATAAGCAGATAAAAGGTGGGCATAAGAGGGAGACGAGGGGTAATTAGGAAGGGAGCCGGGGGCTGTACAAGATAATCTACTCAGTGGTATAAATCTTAAAGGGAAGGGGGGGGGGGGGGGGTGCTCAAATATTCAGGGGAAACCCAGGGAGTGAGCAACAAACCTTGAGGGACATGATCTAGGTGTCCTAATGTCCCTTCTCCCTCAGCTCTCACCAACTTTACCTCTTTCATTATTTAGTTAGATCCTGTCAGCAGTGTGTATGTGTTTTTGTAGAGAAGAGAGGCTCTTCGGAAGAAGGTCATCTACATACATGCACCGCCATATCAAAGTTTTATTTATAATAAACTTGCTAATATCACAACACCGAGACCTGTCTTCAGCCGTGGATATCCTTCAACCATGTGTGGAAGTCTTGACGTATTGGTTCAACAGGTGGAAAGTTAAGCTTAATGCTGCCAAAACGGAGGCCAACATTTTCTCTCTTCGAAGAATAGAAACTACCACATTGACAAAACTACACATGAACAACGCTTTCATAGACTACATTCCTAACCACGAAACAATTAAATATCTTGGCATTTATTTGGACACAAAATTAATATGGAATCACCACATAAACAACAAACTCAAGCACATACCAGACTATCGTAACTCAATCCCCACATCAACAGAAGATCGCCACTCAAGTACACTTCTGAAGCAGCATTCTCCTCTACACATCACTTCTCAGACCACGAGAAACCGCCCTTCCAGATATCTCAGACTTCTTGAAAAAAATTACCACGTCTCACCTCGAAGGGCGGCTATCTTTGGTATCTGGTGCTGAATTTTATCGATTGAGCCAACCAACTGAAAACAGAAGGCTAAAACCTCGCCTTTACCAGGACACTTTTTACTGAACTATTTATCATTATTTTTTATTTTATTTTTTTATAAATTAAAATCGTATATACTACTCGACATTTGTGAAGAAAATAGTGTATAAAAGTGTTTCACTGTAGATCCTGCGCAAGTGAATATGGACTGGATGGGGGGGGGGAGGGGGGGGGGGGGAGAGTCTTTGGAAAAAGGTCATCTACGTACATGCACAGCGCAGAGAAGCGCAGGACCCTCTCTTATCTGGGTTGAGGAACGCCTCATCGAAGATTCTTCATCGGAGGTTTCACCAATGACTTTTTTTCAAAAATTTTATCTATTGATATGTCAATTTTTTGTGGAATTTCTTTTGTTGACAATATTCCTGAAATATTGTGAAAAAAATACAAAAGAAGACATCTCTGAAAAAAATGCAGGAAAGAAATTAACATAGTAACATCCCAGAGAAGCTTAACATAGGTATTGCTTTGAAGAATCAAGGAATGTGGACACGAGTAAGATTCATGGAAGTGTCTCCATGTTGTGGAGCAATGGTCAAATTCATTACCTTCCATGAAGTTGACTTGAAGAGGCGGATGTCCCTTTAGTGTTGTTGACCACAAACCCTATTACTCTGGTCAGAACGCCTCTGGAATATCTGGTCAACAGGTGGACCCTCCAGACAGAATTATTCATACCTGACTTGGCGTAGCCCCTTCTCTGGACCCACTTATTGTTAGATCTCTATGTGAAGCACGCTTCTGGCCTCCTACAGCACATCTTAAGTGGTTTCTGCTCCATGGGCTAGCAAATAAAATCAAAGGAGCCACTCTCTTTCGACCTATCTCTTTCTTTCTCTTTTCTTTCGTCTCTTTCAGCATCAAGGGTCCTAGTTAACTTACTCGTAAATATATCACCTTGCGTCGTACAACATTTTAAAATATACCCCTTACCGTTGCGAATAGTGTTCTCTTTGGTTCAGACATTACTCCATGTCAAACGTCTGCCAATAAACAACCCAAAAGGACACTATTCGCAACGGTAAGGGTTTAAAATGTTGACAACTAAATGGACGATACAAACTCGTATCACAACTTTTATACAGCAGATTCAAATTTATGTTAAATAATAAAATACTAAGTTACAACCAATGACTGAGGCCAATATGGACGTATGGAGCTGAACTCTGGGGCTCAATGTTGAAGTTCATGGCCATGAGACCCAGAAATTAGAACCGAATATAATTTACACTTATATCATAGCTTTCTTTAATATTTTACTAATTTTTTAATTAATTATAAATAAATAATTATAAGTAATTTTTTAATTAATTATATATAAATAATTATAAATAAATAATTAATTTTCATTCTAATATTGTCCCTTCCTCATTTCATACTGGCATTACCCCAAACTGGGTATATGAACGTTTTTGTGCGCTGTAACTTTAGTAGTTTATTTTGAATAGTTATAATTAATTTATATTATTGCTTGATATAATAAAAATAGTATTAGGTTATTTAGTTACATAATTAGATATTTTGTGTCCAAGCATGGGGACGCTATTTTCAGTATGTAATAGTCCGTGAACCAAGATGGAGGTGTTATAGTTGTATTGTTTTGTGTATGGTGCTGGTACTATTGGAGGATCATAGAAATAAATAAGTTTTATAAAATTACAATTTTTGTTTTATTTTATATATTGTTTGGCGGCTGAATAGAAATAGTAAATATGCAGTTCATTGAAGCACAAATTGGTTGGAAATAAGTGGATGAACTTCTTGTAAAATGTACTTAGACCCCGAAATAAAGTAGTCTAAATTGTTGACTGATTTCGGCCAAAATCTAATCAGATCTAAGTTAGAACAAGTTCTTTGCTACAATCACATGCATGCAGACTGCACAAAATGGTCATAACGTGATCACTTTGATTTTTGCATGAGTACAGACAGTATTTCCTTTTACTAAAAGTATAAGAAAGGCAAAAAAACTCACTACTGCGAAGATCCTAGCAATCCATTTCTTTTAGAGGCAGAAAGAATAGTGCTGGTGCTATTTCTTGGGTACTGGCCCCAGGTATGTGATGTCCTTTTTAATTCTAATGTCTCCGAAGGATGTCCCCAGGGTGCCGTGAGCTGAGGATCGGGCCGTCCTTCGTGTTCAATGTTCCTCAGCAGGAAAGGATGGGGGGCTCCCACTGTTTTTAGCCCCCCCCCCCTAACTTTCCTCATAGTCACAAATCCGACGGGGTTGTGTAGGGGTCAGTCCGTCTTGTCCGGTCACGGTGACCGCCTCCAAGGGTCTCGATTTACGTAGGACCACCCCTCAGGACCCAGCCACACTTTATGCTCTGTCCAACTAACTCCTTTAGTTTAGTTGGTTTCTCTGCTTGACGCTTTCCTCTTTCACACTTCGCTCGTCTACTTCAGCTCCTAAAAATATTGTGAGATTGGCAAACTTTTCATGTTGTGAGCCAGATAAGAAAATTCAAACGTTTTGCCAAAATTATTAGTGAATCAATCTAATTCACTGTTATTTTCACTCCTACACTGTTCACTACACCTTAAGCCTAAATACAACTCTCTACACTGTCCACCTCCACATCTCTACTTAGACTGTCTCACACTATTTAAAACAGCTGATCGTCGTCTTTTGTTCTTCAATCATTGGTTGTTAACATTTCATTTTAAAACAAAATGCGACTAGTCCATCTTTTGTATATTTATCCACTATTTAAGTTACTTCACTCCTAAAAACTGTTTTTATACAAATAATAATAATTGGTGTAATAATATTTTAATAACCTTATAGTGTGAAGTTTTTACATCACAATATATAACACATAATAATATATATTTTTGTTATTAGTTACTATTACTGGTATTCTATTTACTAGTATTTAACTCAATATTAATAATTTTCCTCTTGCTAAAAAATAATATGTTTTTGTTTTTCTTTTTGACAGGAGACAGTTGGATTGAGCATGAAGCCGGATTCGGTAAGGTAAATTGCATTCAATATTTACATTTAATTCACAATTTTATTCAAATTATATTTTTATTCTTCTTTTCTTGCTCAGCTGTACGAAGTATAGGGGAAGTTAGGTCATTGGTCTGAAGTTCGATGTTGAGTTTTGGCTGGAATTAATATTAATATTAATAATAAAAAAAAGGCCTCTGTTTCTGTCAGTTATTGTACTTGTCTCGTGTCTGGGCTTTAACTACGAGCTTCATATTCCCTGGACATGAGCCTGAATCTACAGTGGGAGTTCTAAATTTGGCCTATACAGGTTTAGTTACATAAGATAGGAGTTTTTAACGAGTACTTGACATCGTACAGGCTCGGGACCATCGCTTAACGTCCCATCAAAAGGTATTCAAGATTTTTTCACCACCCAGATAAAAACCCTAAGAGTCTCAAACATGTGCAAATACACGCATTGAGTTCGACTTGCAAAAGCTAAGTGGAAGAGTTGAAAAACAAATATCTCACTAATTAAATAAATTAAATATTATTCGGTCATTTCATTATTATCATTATAATATTATCAATGTTTAAATGTATATAATAATAATAATTCATTCTGTTTTAAATTTTCACACCAAAAAATGTTTGTAGTGGGTCCAAATCTACTCAATATAATTATATTGATATATAATTTTATATGTGGCTCGCGGGATTATAATGCATTTCCAAAGAGGCCCGCAAGATCATTTGGGTTTGCCAAACTTGTTCTAAACCTTCCAATATTATAAATAATACTCCAAAAACCTTTTAATAATATAAATAATATATATAATATAATTGTAGGAATATTGAGGGTCAATCAAAGAAGGAAAAAAACACTGTTCAAAGGCCAACGTTTCGATATATTTTATATCATCATCAGGGCCTACAAACATGGGGGGGGGGGGGGGGGGGGGGGGGGGGGGAATCAAGATTAGAATCAAAAATAAACAAAAATTTTATTTTTTAATTATTTAGTAATTATTCATAGTCAGTTTCAATTTTTAACTTGTTATAATGTATTTTTAACGTTCAGTAATGTTTAGCAACAAAAAAAATTTTTGTTTATTTTTGATTCTAATCTTGATTTCCCCCCCATGTTTGTAGGCCCTGATGATGATATAAAATATATCGAAACGTTTTGGCATTTGACTGGTGTTTTCTTCCATCTTTGACTGACCCTCAATATTCCTACAATTAGAATCTACAGTCGCTAATCAACATCTACATATAATATAATAAAGGTTGAGAGGTTTTTCGTTCCTTATTTACACCATACTTACCTGCTTTTGAAGTTTTGATAACATCAAAACCCAATTCAAATATTTCGTTACTCCTACTATTTGCTATGCTAAAATGATTGGAGAGTGTAGGTACTCTCAAAAACCCTTCAAAATTCTTATGATCTCGTAAAAAAAAAAAAAAAAAAAATACAGTAAAAATCGCTTCGAATAAAAAGAAGAACAGAAATGGAAGATAAAAAAAAAAATGATTGTAGCCTTGAGGGAAAACTGAAGAGATGTAGAGAATAAGAAAGAAGGGGACAAAATTAACAAGGAACACTCAGGGACAAGATGAACCAGAGGTGCTGCTACTTGCGGGAGTTTCAGAAAGTTGGGGTAATATAGTGTCCAAAAATGGACCTTCTTAAGTATTTTACTTTCTTATATCTTTATTATAAGAAAAAGTTTGTGTTTTAAGCCTTCCCCTAATCCCCACTTTCTTTCGGTCGATTTGGGTGAAAATCAATAGGTGTCATTAAAGATTTCTGAATTCACATATACAATTTCGTGTTGACACGTTCATTCGAACCAATGACGTAAGAACAGGACAATACAGAATTGTTCTCTTCCCTTTTCTGATTGGACCTCAAACTGGTTACTATATCAGATTGGTTCGTGTCACATAATAATTGGTTTTGTCAGGAAGGCGGAGTATATAGCCCACATGGGCTGGCCATATGAAACTCCTCATAACAAGTCCCAGTTGTCACTAACTGAAGAATCTAAACACTCTCTGGTTTATAACATAAAGTTTTAATTTACGTTAGCAAGAAAAACATAACAAAACTAATTTGTTGACATTTTCTTTAGAAACATATTTTTTCTCAATTATCGGATTCGGTGTCAATAGACATTTTCACACAGGAATCCAATTTGATTCCAGTAAATTGATTCATGATTAGTTTAATAGACAGTTGTAGTCAAATAAACATATATAATTCACTCACATTTCTCTTAAATGAGAAACTTTCAACAGTTTCTTGACCCAATATCGACCAATTTTTATAGGTGGATTTCAGATGAAAATCGTGACCACTTTAGTTCGAGGCGCTCTTCCGCAAAAATGATTGTAACTATGAACTTGAAATTTGAAATAAAGATGTCACATGTGTTCACTTACATCTGATTAGAATTTGGTCAAAATTGGATGATAATTGAGACCAGGGATGTAGCCACGGAGGGGGGGCACGTGCCCCCCCCCCCCCCCCCCCCCCAGTCAGAGCAAAAAACCAAGAAAAATTAAATAAACTAAAAAAATTTTAGATTAAAAATTCCGTCTCAATGGTCTCTGCATTCTAAGCGTGCACAGAAAGTTGCTGGAAAACGATCGAGAACACTTCAAAGAGCAAGTTATATCACGATTTTCGGAGGATAAACGAAAATTGTGCTACACTTAAATGTGCAAGTACAAAACAAGTCATATTACATTTATTTAAATATACATGAATTCGATCATTTCATTTCCTCGCTCAAAATCGTCATTTATGTTATACTTTTAAAGCTGATTTTACATGCGCAGTAAAAATGCAAAGCGCAACAGCAGCAACACACGCTACTGGATGTGAGTCATTTAATTTTAAAAACACAGAAACCATAGCGTGCATTTGCTGCTACTGCGCTTGCATTTTTGCTGCTCATGTAAAGTCAGCTTAAGTATTACAGTCAGTGGTTACCTCAGGGGGAGCTTCTAGAGGTCCGAGTCTCCCAAATTCATAACAAAAAGGCTGCAGCGCTAACCATGGAAACTGCGGGCTGTGCCCCCGGGAGTCTATACCCTAGGGGCTTAACGTCCCATCCGATGGACGGCATGTTTAAGTTTATTTTACCTCCCAGATTAAATAAACTAAGGGCCTTGGTCGGGTTTCGAACCTACGCTCTTGAAAATTTCATACTTGCACTACTGGGTATGAGAAAGTCGCTCTCAGAATTTAATGAAACAGAAAACTGTTTTTGACAATAAATTACTTTCATATACCAGGTAATGCCAGAAGGAAGGGGAATGAGTATCTGTAAAAACGTGGTTGGTATAAGAAAGACGGCCTCGGTTTCACTGATGAGAGGAAGACCCGATGCCATGACATGCAAGGTTGTTGCCATTACGGAAGGGGGCGGTAGCCACTTCTTTAACTTCCTGGGCCACCTAGCCTGCGCAGCATGGGGCTTCCGGGGCCAATCTACAACGGAGTATTAATGGGTGTAGCAAGGCTGCTGCCGTCCAGTGGCATCGCCCCACAAAGCAGCAGCGCATGCTTCTGGTACAAGTTCAGAGAGTAGCCCTTTTAAGGGTTACACGAGCCTGCCCGAGATTTTAACTCTAAACTTTTCTTTTTAAGAGGAAAAACAAGCCCAAATTTTCATGCGGGAGCATCGAGACTGCAGAACACGTAGTCCTTTAGTGTCCACTATTCCACCGGTTTGGCGGCTGTTGTGAGGAGCAGAAGAAATCAGGGTGACGGGCTCTGGAGGACCGCTGATCTCCACTTCTGTATAGTTATAAAGTTAATACATTCATTCTTTTCGTTCTCCATCTACTCTCTCTCGACTAAAAATGAATTTTAAATCGGATCGCTGGAGTACTTTTTAATGGTACGCCTTCCTTCATAATATTGTAGGATTAACGTTAGCCGAGAGATTGTAGATCCTACTGCACAGACCTAATATCTAGGAGAGATTGTCCACCCCTGCTTTCCACTAATGCCCCACCCCACATGCCCTCCACCTGTGTCTCTTCAACACATTCTTCTGATGAGATCTCATTAGTTCAGAGATTGTTTCATTAGTAATCTTATTAACACACATGGCTCCTAAGGACTGAACTCGAGTGTAATAATATCTCCCTCCCCAAGCACAAATCTACTGCTTGGTGTGTTTGAGGTAATCTCCAATCATCAATTTGGATATTTCTTTAACAGTAGCGGTTTTAGGTGCGGCAAACCTGGGCCACCGCCCAGGGCCTGGCGCTAAAAAAGGCCTCGCGCTTGTAAATTAAAAAAATTGGATATAGAATTTTATTGACCATTCCCATATCTGTGACGAGTGCTGAAAGATCGTTCTCAAAATTAAAATTAATCAAAAACTATTTGAGATCAACTTTGGCTCAGGATCGCTTGACATCGCTCGCAATTTTGTCAATCGAAAAGGATATTTCGCGTACTACTGATTTCGAAACTGTCATCGACACATTTGCAAAACAAAAAGCTCGCAAGGTTAACTTACATGTCTAAATTGAAATGTATTTGATCAAACTAATTATCGCATGCCACGAATGTAAAAATATTTCTTCTGATAATATCCTTAAGAGCACGAGATATTGAATAAAACAATTCTGATCGTCCGCAGTAATCAGTATATTATTCTGAAAATGATAAAAAAAAAACCATTCAATGGAGTATCGATTGAAAAATACCATAACAATACTATTAAATGATGATGATTATTCGAAGAATTCGCAGTATTACTACAAACTTTCTTCCCAAATGTTACTTGAGGTGAAAACTTGAGCTAAAATTTAATTTTAACCGCGAAAGCCTCGGAAAAGAACACGGCCCAGGGCCTCGTGTTGGCTAACGCCGGCACTGTTCTTTAATCGTCGTGAAGATTATTTATTCTCGGTGGATTTCCGTTATACATCTTCATGCTTTATCAAAAGGGAGTTTAGGAGTGATGGTAAAAGTGAAGCAAGTTGGAGGAGAAACGGGCGTCCGAGCGCCATTTATTGCATACGCTACCCAAACCGTTGAAGATATATCAAAATAATATATGAAGGAATTGTTGGCAATAAAAAGTTGTATAAAAAAGTCTGCGATAGCATATAAATATCTATAACAGATCGTCTTCAATAAGAGTTTTTATCACTGTATATAACTCGGTAGTTTTCTCTTTCCGTAAATATATAATAATTTGGCGCAAAAACTACTGAAACGATTTTGATGAAATTTAATATGTAGCATCTTTATAATCGCCCGAAGGAAAGAGGAGGCTCAGAGAGGGGGCACGACTCAAATACTTTAATAACTGCCGATGTATGAATCGAAACAACATTTAGTATGAGGGAGGATTGGGTTAGTAGGGGAGAAAGGATGATTCTGGCCCAGGAGCAAGATGGCGGCCGTCCCCCTCCCCAAGGCTTCGGCTCATGCCTCCTTTTTCTTTTTTTTCCGCAGGGCGATGGGAATACTTTCAACGAAGGGAAGCACGTGCTTCCCAACAGTGTGGTGTACCTCGTCTTGGGTAATTTTAACTCTGGGGAAGTACATTAGCCGTCATTTGCCTTTATATATTATTTTTTTATGTACTTCCCCAGAATAAATTAATCAATCAACTTTTTGTTCCCTCTCCAAAGTCGACTGTTTGCGCTAATATTCAATAATTCACTTACATAGGGGCTCCTAATGTGCTCTCCTCTGAAACCTGCCTTTTCTTAGACCGATATGGCTTACCACTGGAAGCAAACACGGACGTGACCTTGCGTCAAGCCTTAGAGGAGGGGATGCAAGGACAGGCGAGACCGGAGAGCGTGAGGGGCATTGTCCAGGAATGGATTGTGGAAAGATGGCAACGACAGATGGAATCGACAGATGGCCGAACCACCTTCGCCTATTTCTCGAGCGTCCGGACGCGCCTTGACTCTCCATGGATACAACCAGACCACTGGATGTCACAGATGCTATCAGGTCACGGCGACTTCAGCGCCAAGCTCTTCTTCTTTAAGAGGAAGAACAGCCCTGCCTGCTCGTGTGGCGGCGTCGAGACTGCGGAACACGTAGTCCTTGAATGCCCGCTATACGACGGGCCTAGGGCGGCGCTGATTCGCCGGACAGGATCGTACCTGAGACTGAACCTGCCGGGACTGATGACGGAGGCTGGCTACCTGGCCTTTGGTCGGTTCGTCTCCTCCTGGCGAAAAATTAAGAAAGCCTTCTAACCCGGTGCCGGGGGCCCCGCCGACAGCCAACAGGCGCAGCGGTGGCTGCCCCCGGCTCCGGAAGATAGGCAGAAGAGAACCCACCGAAGAATCTCGAGCTCACTCGGCGCAATGAGGCGTTGAGGAACCAATGACGACTGCGAACCGTAGCCATCGAGCCGGTCCACAACGGACAAATAGGGTGATGTGACCGACCCCCCCTCAGGGGGTCAGGGGCACCCTAAAAAAAAAAAAAAAATGTTAAGCCTCCCTCCTCCTTTCGCTTGGCCGATTCGGCTGAAAGTCATTAGGTGAGGATTCCGGATTCACATATAAAATTTCGGAATCTGGAAGACAGAACCTTTGATATTTCATTGAAAACTCCGCATCTAATTTTTGACCGATTACATAACTTCTTCTATACTTTGCGTAGCTGGATGAGTAAAAGGTGTTAATTTATCACATAAAATAACATTATCTGAGATCTTGCTATCCCACACTTTCAGCAACAAACCATTACGTCAGGGTCAGACAATCCCATCTTTTGGTTGGTGAAATCAAGAAAAGTGTGAAGTTAATTTGAGGAAAAACCGTAATAAACCGGATAAAAATCTTTATGTAAAAAGGTTCGGAATGAGAGAAGTTGACGATAACCAGATAAGAGGAGTGTTTATGACTGGGTCCGTTCTTAAACAATGCCCGTTCTGCCTTTAAATCCTCTGTCTCCCTACAGTGCACTCTTTGGGCGAACTGGGCAATTATTTCAGGAGCAGAGGGGAGATAAAAGACAGGAGGGTTGATTCTGGACTTTTTGTCTTGGGGTCACATTTGAAGTAATTAAACTAGGGAACTATTACTAAACTCAAAAATTAGTTGCATCCACCCCAAAAATTAATACAAAAAAAAAATTTATCGATAAGTCATGGGGAATGTACTTCCCCAGAACTAATTAAGGAGGACACTTATTAATTTTCAGCGTAATCGGTTGAAAGGGAGAGGGGCTTAACTGAAAATAACCACAATAACTGCCGATGTAATGAATATATCGACATGAAATTATATTATTAAAGTCTAAACCCAATGAGGGCATAACCTATTCAATTTCAGCAATATGAAGGGAATGTATGTAATGAGTGAATGATGACATGAATTTTAGTATTGGTGGCATTACTGGTGAATCACTGATGTCTTTTTTTTCTCTCATTAAATTTTTTGCTACTACATATTCATTCTAAAAATTATTATTATCAAAAATAAATGCAATTTAAACTAATCAGAGAACTCAAGTGTAAATGATGCCTGCAGATAAAATGTAATACGTTAAATTGTCTTGGTCGTGGGTTCGAAATTCGGCCGAGGCCCTTAGTTTATTTTATCTGGTAGGAAAAATGAACTTAAGCACGCCGACCTTCGGTTCCGAGCCTGTACGATGTTAGGTACTCTTTAAAGACCCCTGCCCTAGGTGAATAAAAATTTAGGGTAGGCAAAATTTAGGACTCCCATAGTAGAGTCGGGCTCATGTCTACGTAAGAGCGCTCTGGTAGTAGGCGATATGACCTCGTAGTTAATGCCCGGGCATGAGTCATAATAACTAACTATAGATTTTTTTTTGATTTGCCCATTTATGCAAACTAAATGTGTAAATTTTGTAAGTTGATTTAGAGAAATAAATGGATTAAAAACAGTGTGGAGTACAAATATTGAATAATTCTATAAATAATAAATTAAAAAATAGAGCTATAAAATTAGTCAGTAAATACATGATAATTAATCATTGTAAAGTGGTGTGGCGCCCCCTACATGACTTATTTATTTGGTTTATTTATTCGTTTTACTATTTTGAATTGATTAATAATCGATAACATTTATTTCCATGTAATTTAAAAACATAGGTTTTTAAGAAAAGACAATCAATATACATGTTATGTAGTTAGTGTGAGTTGCTTCTCGCTAATAAAAAATATTTTTAAAACTGACGTTTATTAGCTTTCATAACCGAGAAACGTCGGGGTCACCAATTTAGTGGTTATAGAAGCTAATAAACTTCAGTTTTAAAAATATTTTTTATTAACGAGAAGCAACTCACACTAACTACATAACATGTATATTGATTGTCTTTTCTTAAAACCTATGTTTTTGAATTACATGGAAATAAATGTTATCGATTATTAATTAATTCAAAATTCAAAATAGTAAAACGAATAAATAAAACAAATAAATAAGACATGTGGGGGGCGCCACAATGTGAATTTTTCAATTTCACAGGGAATGTGACGTCATCAAGAGTGACTATATTGAAATAAAATAATAATTTATACCAGTAAAAAAATTACATTCAGTAAGTTATAAAAGTATATCAAAGGCTAGAAAATGCAAAAAATTGTCGGTGAATCATGGGCTCTTCCAGCACGATTTCATAATCAATGATGTTTTTGCTTTCTCTCCAAAGCCAATAGACCGTTTGGGCTCAAACTCAACAATTTACATAGTGATTTCGGAACCCTCATATTACATTTTTGTCGATACATTCATTACATAAGTTAGTTATTATGGTATTTGAGTCGACCCTTCTTCAGTGGTTGGCCGATTTCGCGGAAAACTTAATAATATAAATTTTTATGTACATTCATTACATCGACAGTTTTGGGGATTTTTGAGTTAAGCCCCCCTCTGATCCCCAATCCCCGTTGGCTGATTTCGCTGAATATTAATAGGTGGTGTTAGATGGTTTTGAATTTACATATAAAAATTTCGTGTCGATACATTCATTCTATCAGGAGCTATCGTGTTCACACGTATACAGTAAATTTCGGTTATAACGATATTCAAGGGACCAACAAAAATACATCGTTATATCCGGAACCAAACTGTTATAAGAAGTGCGTCTTCTAGATCTTGATGTTGGCTGCTTCTAAGTTTTTTTTTTTTCAAAGTCACATCTTTTTCTTTGATTTTGTCTCTGGATTTCCAGATTGTCGATTTCGTAGACTGGGAAATTCGAAGCTCAGACACTAAGTTTTTGATTGTTTCTCCTTTCTCAATCCTATTTATGATTTTCAATTTTTCTTCGATAGAAAATGCGCGAGATTTGTTCGAAGTCATTTTCAATTCAATTTTTACACTGTCACGATCCCTACGGAGGCAAAGGAAAGACTAATCTGAAACTAGGAATATATGCACTAAAAGGGAGTTCGTAGAATCTTCGACAAGAAGGAAATGGAATGACTCATTGCGCTCGGAAAGAGTAAACAAGAACCGTGTTTCAAACCCTTTTCTATAATGTTCGTATTTTTCATCTGTCCAAAACTCATACTGTTTTACCCAATCATATATGTATGTGCGTATGTACATACATATTATATTGTAATAACCGGAATGAAAAAACAACTTTTTCTTATGTTTTAAATCGTTTTATACGAAATATCGTTGTATCAGGAATCGTTATAAAATGAAAAAGGATTTTACTGTATATACGGTTTTTTTTTTTTCATCAGAAGATCGGAAAACATGAAATTCTGGTTGAAACTCAACATCGACTTTCTGACCGATTATATAATTTCTTCTATACTTCGTAAAGCTCAGGTGAAAGTTATAAGTGAAAAAGTTCGGTTGGAAAATGTGAAATGTGTATGGTTTTGGATCCCTTAGCTCTAGATTCAACTGAGATTCACTTTACGATGACAGGAGGAGAGACAAACAGGTAACTGGAAGTTAGTTCCCTCTTCAAGTCTAATCCACTTTCTGACCCCTTATAAAAACGTAAAGACCACCATCCTGGTCCCCCCCTCCCCTCTGAATTCCTAATGGAAACCTCTTCTCTTTTATTAATCCTCTCTCCCCTCTACTTGGACAAAGACCCATCCAAGGACCCCTTGGAAGCCCTGGAAAATTCCAGGGGTCATTCCAGCCTAATTATTTTTCATCCCTTTGAGACCTCTCCTTCTAAGACTGCTGCATACTAGTGGACTACTCGAGGAAAGGATTCCAGAAATGCCCACATACCTTCTGGCATGAACAAGAATCAAGGGACATTATACCAACTATTCCAATTTTCTTTGCCTACCTTTAGTCTCCTTTAGCCCTTTCTCTTCCTTGACCCTTCCACTTTAATAGACTTTACGCTGTTCAACTGTTCTCGAGGCACGCATTCGATTCGTTAAGGCACTTTTAGAAAATAAATTTGATTTCAGAATGGTTCTTAAGATATTAAAATGAACTAGTTAGTGCGTCTCATTCGTTGCTCTGGTGGACGTGAGCTTGACTCTAACGAGTACATGACATCGTACAGGCTTGGGACCATCGCTTGACGTCCCATTGGGAGGACGGTGTGCTTTTTTTCACCGCCCAGATAAAAAAACGAAGAGCCTGAGTCAGGTTTCAAACCACTGATTTCGAGTTCAGTAAGCAAGCACGCTATATCTGAGCTAATGGCGCCAAATTGAAAGTGCATTTTTTGCGGAATATCCAATAATGCCAGTTTGAAATGAATTGGGAGGGGGAGCTTTTTAGTAAAAACAACTACCAATGTCGAGGGCGCCGGTAGCTCAGTGGTATGCGTGCTTGCCTTCTGAGCTCAAGATCGTGGGTTCGAAACCCGACCGAGCCCCTTAGTTTATTTTATCTGAGAGGTAAAATAAACTTAAGCACACCGTCCTTCGCATGGGACGTTAAGCGATGGTTTCGAGCCTGTACGATGTCAGATACTCGTTAAAGACCCATGCCCTGGGTGAATAAAAATTTATGGCAGGCAACATTTAGGACTCCCACAGTAGAATCGGGCTCATATCACAATATCCACCATAGTGACGAAAGAGCGCTCTGGTAGTAGGCGATATGACCTCGTAGTTAAAGCCCGGGCATAAGTCATAAAAAAAATTATTAAAAAAAAACAAAGAAGTTGTTTTACTTTTATATTGTCTAATTCTACAAAAATATATAGGTACATAAAGTGTACCGGTTTCGGTGTATGCCATTGTCAGTACAAGGCCACTTTTGAACTATGTACTCACGATGGTATAAGTCAAAACCGGTTTATGTATGTTAGATGTGTGTGTAAAATTAGACAATATAAAAGTAAAACAATTTCTTTGTTTTTATTTATTTAAAAAAACTCCCATATTATTAAATTAATATTATTATTAAAATAGTAGTATGTTACCTTTTGATGAAAGTAGTCGACAACATCTTTTTTTTCTTTTACGTCCCATATGCGGGTTCCAAGTAAGATGTTGAGGGCATAGGGTAAATGTTAGGTTAGGTTAGGTTTTATGACTCATGCCCGGGCTTTAACTACGAGGTCATATCGCCTACTACCAGAGCGCTCTTTCGTGGCTTGGCATTGATAATTATAATGTGTGTAATTGTTTACATCATAGTGAATATAATACTGAACGCATTTCTGCTCAGTTAACTTAATTCTCAGAGAAACAGTGGAATTTCTCAATTTCAGTGTGTTCCTCAAGCATGAGTAAGGCTACAGCAGAATCAGGATTAATGCGTCCTTAGTAATGTCTGTAAAAGATGTGACTGAGGATACTATTTATGGAACACCACAAAATAATAAATCTGAGAGGTCAGACAGATTAAATAAATATAATGAAACTCGAAGCCTTAAGTATGAGGATTCAGTTTTCCTTTTTCAATTTTCTCTTTGCTATGATGCATTGTCTTCTATTCTATTAAAGTTTTCCATACTAAAAAAAATTAACTTTAATTTTTTTTTTAACCCTTTGTGGGGGGAAAAAATTAAAGTGAATTTTGACTGAAGAGATATCTTATTCAAAAGATTTAATTCGACTTTAAAGCAGAAGAAGTGGGGCTTCCTATCTGCAGATTTGACTAAGGATTAGGACAAGACAAAGGAATCAGACTTTGTGGACCTCAGATATTCTACAGGATTAACAAGGCAGCTCTCAAGTCCGTTCATATCTGTGAAGAATCTCTTTTGGGTTTTAGTTGAGAGCTATTGTCTGTTTGGAGAAGAAATTATTGAATAGAAACGGAATTTGAAATGGTTTAACAGACCAAATATATTCAAATGAAACTGGAGTCACATGGGAACTAATTGGCAAGCAAGTAATTCCTAAACTACTTTCGTCAACATTAGTGGTGTCAAACTATCGATAGTCAGACAAACCGTATAGTATCGATAGTATTATCGAAATTCTGAAACATGAAATTCGAACAAGTTGACGCGGTGTAAAGAATGCGAAAAGGAATTCCGAACTTGAGATAACACGTCGAATCTCAAGGATCACCTCAAACGAAAACATCCGGTAATTTATTTTAATACTATTGAAGAGAACGGAAACGATCCACTCAAACATTTATATCAGTCACGACAATGCCAAGGTTCTAATAATATATATATATATTTTTTTTTTGTCTTTTATTTATAAAGATATAACTGTTGCTAGGGTGCAACAACCAGCATCTATGATGGTATTGATATGTTGGCGTGAAGGGCATGTGAGAGGAAGGCCACCCAGCGGTAGGTCCTCGGGACGAAAATTTATCTTAATTCTTAGGACAAGAACAGAAAAAAAAAAAAAATAAATAAATAAATTAAAAATAAAAATAATAATAAATAAATAAAATAAAATAAATAAATAAAAAGGAATTGAAAGACAATATCGATGGATGGGTAAGAGAGATGAGAAAAGTAAAGGAAAATAATGTAAAAAAAAATAAAAAAATAAATTGAAGAACGAATATGATTCCAGAAGATCGTTATGAAGTGTTCTGTTGTTTATGTATGGGGGGCACTGTGTTATCAGTCTGAGGGTTTTTGACTGAAACACCTGAATTCGTTTGATAATGGATGTTTTTGCTGATCCGTATATCTGTGATCCGTAAGTCCATAATGGTCTCAGTAAGTGTAACAGTTCCGTTTTTGTCATGTCTAATTTTGATCGTCTATTTAGAAGTCCGTAGAGTATTTTGAGTCGACGGTTCTAATAATATTAAGGTTTACTTGAGTTCTATTAATGTTTACGAAAATTCATTAAAATTATAATAAAATATAGAGAATATAGGTGAGAAATTGGGAAGTCCAAGACCGCAAGACGAATTTTTTTTTCACAATTTCAAATTCGATAGTACAATTGATACTAAATATAACTATCGATAATGTTGATAGTCAAATCCTACCGATTAATCGATAGTACTACACTACTAGTCAACACCATACTTTGTGTGGGGGAAGTTATATAATCGGCCAGGAATTCGATACTGAGCTTTCACCGGAATTTCCTGTCTTTATGTGTGAACACGATAACTCCCGCTATAATGGATGTATCGATACGAAATTTTCAGCCTAATCGGCCGAAGGGTAGAGGGGATTAGGAAGAAGAGCTCAACTGAAAAACTCCGATAACTTAAATAAAAAAATAAAAAAAACATGTGTGCAGTTCACATGCGGTAGAAGTAAAACCTTCAGAAAACGAAACTGCGAGAGAATGAGACGAATGCAATATCAGGAGTGGGATAATTATAGGGTTTATTTATTATAATATTGGTACCAAGTTTAAAAATTATTTTATATTTTATTATTCAAACTCCATGTTTTTAATTTCAACAAATGACACGAGTGGCTTATGGTAACTAAAGTATGAAATAAATGTTTCCTTAATAAGTTCTTAAAAGTCTAAAAAAATTCACAATTCCAAACATTTTGGAGTGAGAGGAGGATGCGATGGAATTTTTCATGATTATCTATTTTTTGTGTCGCAAGACTAGAGAAGAAGCATTATCGGCAACTTTTTTTCTCTTCACTTTCAGTTACAAGAATTCCTTATGTTAGTAATTCAAACAGATGACTAAATAAAACAACATTTATATATGTATATAGATAAGGCTATAGTGTCGCTTTTTCGTTTCATCGAGTCTCAAATCACAACGGTGCTAAAGAAGTTTTCACTTCAAAAAATGTTTAATTTTTATATTGTCAAATTCTACAAAAATATACACATAAAGTTTACAGGTGTCGTCTTAAGCCATCGTCAGCACAGCTCAAAAGTGAGTTTTAGTTAACTAATCACTATCACTGCTGCTGCTAAGGAGGTCTCTAGGCCACTGCCGCTTATGGCGTCATAGAAGTATAATAGAATGGAGGGTACAGACTAGAGGATTACTATGAAACTAAGGGAGCAAAATAATTTTTTATTCTTGGATTTAGCTACTTCGGTGACTAATGATACATTAAGGTGGATGTGAAGGATTGTTAGAGATTTAATAAGGAGCATTAGCTATGGTTCAAAGGATTTTGGATTGAATGCTAAAGATTTAATCCAGAACTTATACACACTAGTCGCAATTTTAGAAAATGTTAATTGTAAAGGATTCCTCCGTCCACGTCGGTCTCTTGTTCAATTCTCAAAATGTTCTCTTTTGAAGTTCAAATGATATTGAAGACAATGGAGCCGTATGACGTTACATAGTACAGTCTGTAGATGATATTAATGTGAAGATGGCTGATGTGAGAAGTTTCACAGGTAAATAAAACTGTACTCTGACCTCTCACAAATTTTGTTATTTTATGCTAGCCGGTGTGATGTATAAAAAAAATACACACATTAAAATGATTAAATTATTAATATTAAAAAATTAATTATATTTATTTTTCTATAAAAAAGCAAATTTCTTTTAAAACAAATGAGTAAAAAAACAAAACACGGCCATCAGCTGTTTTTTAGTGTGTGTAGTAGAGTGGAGGCCTGGGTGGAATGGAGACGGGCTGAGTATGTGGAGAGTGGTGTTTAGGCTTAAAATGTAATGAACTAAATTGAAGTGAATTGACGGTGAAATTGATCCGCAAAGAAGGTACTGTTGTTTGTTTATATGTACAGGATATATGCCCAGAAATTTACAACTTAATTTTAAAGAATGGCCAAAAATATAAAACAGAAAAAAAATGGAAATAGTTTTAAGAATTTAGTTTTTAAGAGTTTGTTTTAATTTTTGTTTGTTTCAATATTTAGATTTTTATTTAATAATGTAGATGATTTAAAAAAATAAATCCAAACTATTTGTTCTTGTAAATTCTATTCTATTCATTTTCCCTGTTGGCCCAGTAAGATAGTTTGAAAACCTTTGGATTAGATTTAATATTATTGAAAAAAAAAATTAAAAATGGCATCTCTGTATAAATTCAAATGAAAAGTTAGTTTTTTGCATTTTTTTATATACGTGCACTTTCTTCAAAATTGCACGCCTTGAACTTTTGACACTTTTTTAGGGCCCTTTTCGGAAATTACTGTAGAAATCAAAATTAAATAGAAGACTAGTTATAAAATTTCTACAGGAAATGTGGTAATTTATTTTTACTATTTACTCTTTTTGTTTTAATTATTATTTCATTATTATTAATTTATTTATTTAATTTATATTCAATTATTTTAATTATACATTAACAATTCCTTTTCACCACCGGCTTTCGAGTTCCCCTCACCAGAGACACTGGTAAAACAATTTAAAAAACATAATATAATGACATAATTAAACATAATTTGAAAGTGCGCCGGTAGCTCAGGGTTAGCATGCTAGCCTACTAAGCTCAAGCCGCGGGTTTCGAAACCTGCTGAGAGGTAAAAAACCTTGAGCAGGCCCTTCTGAAGAGACTTTAAGCGACGATCCTGTGCTTGCACGATGTCGGATACTTGTCAAAGATCCCTAGGTAAATAAACCAGGGTATGCAAAACTTAAGACTCAGAGTTCAGTCGGGCTCATGTCCACCTCAGCGACGAAAGAGCGCTCTGGTAGTAGGCGATATGACATCATCATCATCATTGGCGCTACAGCCCGTCAAGAGCCTTGGTCTCCTCCAGTAAATGTCCCCACGCGGCTCTGTCCGTTGCCAATATCCACCAGCCCACCGCACCAAACCGTCTTACGTCTCTATTCACGGTCTCCAGCCATCTTCTTCTGGGTCGTCCCACTCTTCTCCTACCCTCCGGTATCACATTAACTCCATCCGTCTTACGTGTCCAGCCCAACGGAGTCTGGCAACTCTAATCCAGTGCGATAATTTTGGCTCTGTGTAGAGTGCGTACAACTTCTGGTTGTATCGGGTGAGCCAGACGCCCTCCTCCTGGGTGGGACCGAAGATCCTGCGGAGTATTCTCCTCTCGAAGATGACAAGATGCCTATTTTCCGCCACGGTGAGGGTCCACGTCTCCGACCCGTATGTCAGCACTGGCCTCACAAGCGTCTTGTACAGCAGCACCTTCGTGTCCCTGGGGAGCAGCCGGGATCTAAGGCGATATGACCTTGTAGTTAAAGCCTGTATAAATATGGTTGACGTAGTGAGAAGTGCAAAATAAAATGTAGTCTGACCCAGATATAATTATTTTATGATAGCTGGCTTTCGAAGTTGCCCTCATCATCAGGCAGTCTGGTAAAACAATACTGAGTTGAGACTCAGATGGGGAATAAGATAACTGAACGTTGAATTGTTTTACCAGACTGCCAGATGTTATCTCGAAAGCCGACTAGCATAAAATATTAAAATCTAAGAGAGGTCAGAGTATATTTGTATTTGGCAACCAGTGAAATAGACAATACCACCAATCAGTGTTATGATAGAGGTGTATTGATTTGAAAAGTAGCCATTAAAAGAATCGGCCATATATCCTGAGATAATGGGACGATATGACATATAGGAGGACATGTATGTAGAAGAATGGCCGACCCCGGAGGTTTATGGCACCCTATAAGATGGGTTATTGCCACCTGGTTACAAGTGGAGCGGCCATAAAGCCCAATGAACTTTATATCTTGTATGACAAGATGAGGGGGCCTCTGGGGGACCTTTGGAGAGGCTACTCACGAAATTAGCAACCCCAAATTATATCTATGAGAAGTAAAACTTACAGGAAGTGACATGAAGAAATGAATTCAGGGAAATTAAACGATGCGAAATGCATCGTTCGAAATCCGGCCGAGGCCCTTAGGTTTTTTGTTATTTAAAAGGTGAAAAAACCGTCCTTGAGAGATGGTCCCGAGCCTGTACAATGTCAGGTACTCATTAAAAAAACCCTGCGCTATGTGAATATAAATTTAGGGTAGGCAAACTTTAGGACTCCCATAGTAGAGTCGGCCCGGGCATGAGACATAATAACTATTTTTAATATAGAAATAAAAGACGTTGTCTTCCCACTGTTTTATTTTTGACCAGAATCGGTTTTTGTCATCATCAGTGGTACCTACATCTATGATAGAATAAATCTAATATAAAAAATTTGTAAGTAGAGTGAGTGAACTATCCCCATCCCTCTGAGCTATGCCAGTTTCCTTTAACCTCTTCTCTGTGGAGGTGGGGTAAGTAAGTTTTTATTTTGTGACTCTGTACCCTGATACTTTAAGACTTCTTATAGAAACAAAATACGTTTCCTTCCCACTGTTTTATTTTCAATGGTAACTTCATCATCAGCACATCCCGCCCGTACAGAATAGAGTCTAATGAAACACTGTAATAATATAATATAATTAATTATAAACATCAACCGATATTATATCTTAGAGTAAAATCACGCATGAGAAGAATAATAATATTTGTTTAAATAAATAATAGAAGGTAAATGAACACAAATTCACTCTCAAATTCATTTCAAAGTGGCATTACTAGGTATAAAAAAATCACTCTAGAATTACGCCCTACAAATAAAAACATATCGAAGAAATTGCTACTTGTAAAAAATGTTTTTGACTTTACGGTCTCACTTTCTTAAGAAGAATTCTTTGGATAAAATATACTTTTAGGAGAGGACTGAATTTTTTTATCATAATTAAACATTTTTACCTATTGTTTATTTTTTTTTTTTGTTGACTTTGGCGCATCGACAACTGAGGTCATTAGCGCCTGCATAACTTGGATATTCTCTCGGTGGGGGCACCTTCAGTGCGGCTATCTCTCCTGACTGCTCTGTCAGAGCACAGAGAGCAGCAGCCCTTGGTACCGCTCCGTACTCCTTTACATCGGGGTTCTCTCCCTGTCACTTCAAGAGCGGCAGAATGGGAGAGTACTCACCTCCTATTAAATTTTATTATATAAATCGATATTCCCCAAGAATTGCAGTAACTGCATCGTATATGGTGAACCAATTTTTAAAACTGATAAAGACTCATGAGGCAATCCTTCTCTGTCTGCATAGGGCTTGAGTGCTATGCAAGTTTCCAATATGTGCAGAACAGATAGTGGTTCCCGGCAGAGAGGACATTATGGTTGCCTCTTTTGCATTAAAATGTAGACGTGCATTAACCTGTGTCCGATTCTTTAAATAGAGATACAATCCTCTATTTTTTTTGTTCTGTTTGTGGAAAAATCATCGATGGGAAAAAATACTTAATTCAAACGATACAACTAGGTATCGATACTTTTTTTTCGATACCAAGTAATTATAATGTTACACACAAGCGAAAAAGCTACACTCGATCCTTCACAACAAAGAGAAAAAGGGACTTCAAGGCTATTGAGCAAACATTTATAAGTAAAAGTAAAAACGAGAAAAATTTAATAAAAGTAATGGTTTTCAAAGGATTTTTATTCAATTTTATGGAACCTATTCACTTAGCGGAATCAAAAAACAGGTTTAGAATACAGGAGAGGATTGTGAAAAAATCTGATGTGATAAAAAAAAAACTGAGATTTGTTTAAGATTCAGCACCCAAAAAATATGTAGACAGAAGAAATTTTGAAAAAAAGTTTTTGATGACTTGAATTTTGCAGGCCTGTGTTATCGGTACTTTGAACCAATACTACTCATGAGTAAAAGTATCGATATTCAGAGATATTGAATGAACACGGTTTTGCTTGGAGGATATAAAGAAGGGCCTCCCGCGGCAACCCTCCCCCGGGGGCAGCTACATATATTATATGGTCTGGTTCTATCAGATTAGAGAGAACCCTACTCTATTTGTTCTTCTCAGATCAGGAACCCATGACAAACATCGAGCTCCTTCCCTCCAACCCAACGATTTATATCCAACTCCTTCCTTGTCCCTATTTCTTATGTGTCCACCACTTTAACTTAATTGCCCTCTTGTCGCTTAGCGCTTGTTTACCACCTTTCTCCCACTTTTCTTCTTTTGTTTTCGTCGCCTTGCCTTTGACTTACTTTCAATCCCTAGAATCCCTCAGTCCTCAAGAGAAGAGTCTTTTTCATATGTGTTAGTAAGATGTTGTGGGACGAGAGTTTATCATAGAAATAAAAGACGTTGTCTTCCCACTGTTTTATTTTTTACCAGAATCGATTTTGAACGCAACAGCGTCATCGTCAGGATAGCTAGGTTCACTCACTCTACATACAAAAACATTTATTCAAATACATTATGTAGAGTGAGGGCGCCGGTAGCTCAGTGGTATGCGTGCTTGACTTCTGAACTCTAGAACGTGGGTTCGTAACCCGACCGAGGCCCTTAGTTTATTTTATCTGGGAGGTAAAATAAACTTAAGCATGCCGTCCTTCGGATGGGACGTTAAGCGATGGTCCCAAGCCTGTACGATGTCAGGTACTCGTTAAAGACTCCTGCCCTAGGTGAATAAAAATTTAGGGTAGGCAACATTTAGGACTCCCACAGTAGAGTCGGGCTCATGTCCACCAGAGTGACGAAAGAGCGCTCTGGTAATAGGCGATATGACCTCGTAGTTAAAGTCCGGGCATGAGTCATAAAACCTAACCTAACTATGTAGAGTGAACGTAGCTATCCCCAACCCTTTGAGCTATGCCAGTTCTCCTTTAACCGCTACGCTGGATGGGGTAAGTAAGTTTTTATTTTGTAACTCTGTACCCTGATGCTTTAAGATTTATATTTTCATTATTTGTATATTACATTTATTCTATCATAGTTGTACCACTGATGAAGACGTTGTTGCGTTGAAAACCGGTTTTGGTCAAAAATAAAACAGTGGGAAGACAACGTCTTTTATTTCTATGAAGTCTTAAATTATAACTCTAAAAGACCATAAGTCTGTTAATAAATAACACTAGACTAGATTTCAAATATATATATATATATATATATATATATATATATATATATTTAATTTCAAATACAAGGGCCAGTCGGCGTAGTTATAAGAAAAACAAAAATTAACTCTCCTGATGCGGAGGGGAGAATGTGGGAGGTGGACTGATGAATTGATCTCCAAATAAGGCCGAGAAGGATGGCTGAGAAGATCTGGAAATAGGCCGAGGATCCGTCACACCAGATGATCCAGGTACTAGACTTCAGAGGTCCACGGAAAGGCGATCCGGGTTGACGAGAGAAGTCGGCGGGTTGGTGGCCTTGAGGAGTGCCCTGATGTCAACAGGCTGAAGGACCATGGAAGACTCTCTGTCCAACACTGTCCAGCGATCATAGAACGAACTTCTCCCCACTTCCACATTCATAGGCCCCTCCCACAAATTGTTCAATTTATGAAAAATGAAACTTAATAATAAATTACAGAAATAATATTGACAATAATTGTGATAATATTAATAATTATTAGAATTATTAATTAAAGAAAACATAAAAAATATACCTCTAACAAAATCAAAATATACTAAATGTTGCGCTAAGACGACATCTGAAGGTTGCACTCAGTATAAGGAATACTCGTATTTATTTGTACTGATGGGCTAATATTACCTCTGAGGCGCCATTTAGTAATTCGTATTTTTTTCTAATAGATTTTCGTTCTCATCATGCTAAAATGCTAACATTAAGATTCTAATCGTAATGTTCACCAATAAAAATATTTATTATATTGGTGGAATGAGGTGTTTCGGTTAAATATGGAAGACACTTACTAATTTTCAGCGGAATCGACAGGAGGGAAGGGGAGTTCAGGGGAGGGAGCTGAATTCAAAATAACTGCCTTATAATTGTCGATGTAATGAATTTATCGACACCATTTATCGTATGTTAAATGTTGAATATTAGCGCTAACGGTCGACTGGGGAACTACATTGCCGGAGATTCACTGACATTTTTTTTAAATTTATTTACTTTTGAAAAATATAACATTCCGGTGAATATTTCCAACCAATTACACAACTTCTCCTATATTCCGTTATGTATACAAAAAAAATACACACATTAAAATTAATAATATTAAAAAAAAATTAATTATATTTATTTTTCTACAAGAAGAAACTGAATTAGTAAATAAATAATAAGAATGCATTTTCTTTTAAAACAAATGAGTAAAAAAACAAAACACGGCCATCAGCTGTTTTTTAGTGTGTGTAGAGACGAGTCGAGGTCTGGATGGAGACGGTCTGAGTGAAGATGGAGGGTGGTGTTTAGGCTTAAGATATGATGAACTAAATAGAAGTGTATTAACAATAAAATTGATCGACAAAGAAGATACTGTTATTTATTTATATGCCCAAAATATATAACATGAATTTGAAGAAAGGCCAAAGTATAGAATAGAAAAAAGATTGAAATAGTTCCAAGAATTTAGTTTTTACGATTTTTATTTTTATTATTGTTTCAATGTTTAGTTTTTAATTTTATTATGTAATTGTAAAAAAAATAAACCCAATTATTTGTTCTCGTAAATTCTATGCTATTCATTTTCCCTGTTGACCCAGTAATGATAATTTAAAAACCTTTGGATTAGATTTAATATTTTTGAAAAATTTGGAAAAACAATATGGTATCCTTTAGAAATCCAAATGAAAAGTTTGTTAATTGAATTGTTTTATATACCTATACATGTACTTTCTTAAAAATTGCTCGTCTTGAAATTTTGATATCTTTTTAGGGCCCTTTCCGGAAATTACTGTAGAAATCGAAATTAAATAGATTTCCAGTTATAAAATTTCTACAGTGTGGTAATTTATTGTTTATTTAATTATTATTTCATTATTATTAATTAAATTATTATCATTTATTGGTTTTTTATTTAATTTTTATATTTATTATTTGAATTATATATTTATTTAATTATATTTTCTTTTGACCACACCGTATAGCTAGTAGAAGTGATATTTCTTCTAAACCCACAACTAAGTCTAGCCGACGTTGGCAGTTGATATTTGTGCTTTCCAAAGTGAAGAAGTCAGGACTTGGCCAGGTCCCCTCACAAATCCCAAAGAAGACAAATGGTCGGTAAGCCGCCATGACAGGTGAAGACCAGGGATCAGGGAGGGCATCCCATTTTTCAAATGTATTATAATAGAATTCCAGGCTGATCTGACCACCAATCCAAAACTGTATAGATATCAGGACTTCTCTAATCTAAGTTTCTTTCAAAGGTTGCTTTTAGTTCATCGGAAATCTACTTCCCCAGTGCGAATTAATCAAATAAAACCAATTGAACGTTTGTGCCTAAAAATCAATCGTCATAAAAAATGTGTCGAAAGATTCATTATTTCGGCAGAGTCTTTAGGGCATATGTGGGCAAAAAAAAAAAAAAATATTACACTACTTACTCACACTCACTCCAAATTAGGAAGATCGAGTAGGATGGGGTTTGTTGAACAGATTTGGCGATTTTAAAAACATGGAAGACTGTTTCAATTTATTTGCTAATCCAACAAAAAGTAATGTACAAAATGCTCCAATAAACTTGCAAATGGAGTTGATCGAGATGCAAGAAAACTCACTCCTAAAATCTAAATTTGAAGACGTGGAGTTGTTGTTTCTACAAAAAATACCTCGAAGAAGACCATTTTCCGCAGCTTGGAAAATTCGCAAGAAGATGGATTTGTGCGTTTGGCAGTACTTATTTCTATTTTTCCTCGCCTGTTTATATGTTGGTTTATCAATTTTCTCGAAACCTATATAGCTAGAGAGTTGCTTCCTATACTTCGGTTGTGTGCTCTTCGACCCTTTCTCTAAATTTGCGTCCTGTTTGTCCTATATAAGCCCAACTACAAGCTGGTTTACTCCACCCCTATTTCTATTTTTCCTCGCCTGTTTATATGTTGGTTTATCAATTTTCTCGAAAGCTATATAGCTATAGAGTTGCTTTCTATACTTCGAATGTGTCCTCTTCGACCCTTTCTCTAAATTTGCGTCCAGTTTGTCCTATATAAGCCCAACTACATGATTCCCGTTTAAGTTGGTACACTCCACTCATATTTCTATTTTTCTTCGCTTGTAACGTATAAAACTTAAACCTATATAGCTAGAGAGTTGCTGTATATACTTCGGATGTGTGCACTTTGACCCTTTCTCTAAATTTGCGTCCAGTTTGTCCTATATAAGCCCTACTTGATTCCCGTTCAAGCTGGTACACTCCACTCCTATTTCTATTTTTCTTTGCTTAGAACGTTTAAACTTTATTCTATATAGCTAGAGAGTTAGTATATTTATTTTTCACAAAGATGGGTATACTTTATTCCCTGTCAACTATGTCCAACTTCTCCTGAGGATTGCTCGTTTTCCCATTCCGTTGGAGCTATGTAAACATGACTCAATTCTACCATTTACATTAGACAAGGTCCTCATTGGTAGCTGAGAGCGGGGACTAGTTTCCAATTTACCTGTCCTGTTAGTTTAGAACTGAAGGTTTAGAACTCTGTAGATCCTGGATAGTTGTTCGATGGAGGGAGGAGTTGACAAATAAATAATTAGATAAGGAGCTGGGTCACGTGGGGGGCTAACTAAAACGGACAACCCCCCCCCCCCTCTCCCTCCCGACTCTCCCCCTTCCTCGATAATTAGGACTGGGACCAGGGTTGCATCCCGATCGAGGCCGGGATGGGATAGTCCTAGAAGGAGACCCAATCTACCCTCACAATTCGTCAGGATCTGAGTCATTTTAACGGATATCTTCATCCCTTGGCTAAAACGTTCTGAAGGTAGTCCCTTTTCACTTGCAGGAATTATTATTTGCTATCACATTTGATAGTTTTTTTTTTTTTTTTTTTTATTTATTTATTCTACAATCTGTACAAACAATAACAATAAGCAGAAGTGATGACTAAGATGACATGATAAAATAATAAATAATACAATAAGCAAACATATACAAAAATAATAAACAGAATACATAATAAAATGAAAGATAAAATAAAGAAAATAAAAATAAAATAAAGTAAAAATAACTAAATAAAATAACTAAAAATATAAGAAAATCGACGAGGACAGCACCAGTAGGACTCCCGCACACTGCCATATACCACTCTGCAACTAGTGGAGAGGGGAGGAGGCGGCGGGAGACCAGCGCTGACCCTCCCACCACACTGGCCAACCATCCACTGTCCAGCAGTGGAGGAAGACCAGGAGGTGGGGCGTCGAAAGGACAGAGAGGCGTGAGGGGAGAATCCGGTCATCACCAGCACTCCCTTAAAAATGGCGTGTGAAGAAGAAAAAAGAAAAAATAATAATAATAATAAATATCAAAAATTAAAAGAATAAATTAATAAACGCAAAAAAAAAAAAATAATAAAATAATAATAATAATAATAAATAAAAAATAGATAAAAAAAATATTAAAATAAAAAAAAAATATATATATAATACAAATTAAAGAAGATCGCGAGGCCAACGCCGCCTCAGCCTTCTTGGAGGATTATGCGGATGAGATTGTGATGATAAGGATTTGGCAAGAGGATTATGGTGGAAGGAGAGGTTGGTGTGGAACTTGGAAAAACGGGATTTAATGAGGTCTTGGACAAAAGGAACTTTGAGGTCGTTATGGAGTGTAAGGTTGGAAACAAAAAAGGGAGCATCTACAATGATTCTAAGGACTTTGGATTGGGAGGATTGGATCCGCTTGATGTTTGATGACTTGGCTGAGCCCCATAGCTCAAGTCCATACGTCCATATCGGTCGTATAATTGTCTTGTATATAGTAAGTTTGTTCTCTGTAGACAGTTTGGATTTTCTGTTAAGAAGTCTGTATAGTTGTCCAAATCGTCTGTTCAGTTCTTGGCGTTTCAGTCGAGTATGGGGGTTCCAAGTTAGTCGGCTGTCCAGGTAGAACCCAAGATAGCGTACTTGGTTCGAAATGGGAATTGGTACATTGTTGAACAGGACTGGAGGACATAATTGCCGTCTGAGGGTGAAGGTGATGTGGACACATTTCTCCTCATTGACTTTTATTCTCCACAACCTACACCAGCTTTCCATATCGTGGAGATGCTTTTGCAGATTTTGGGAGGCAATGATAGGATCAGGATTGGTGGAGAGGATAGCGGTATCATCCGCGAAGGTAGCTAGAAGAGTATTAGGGTTGGTGGGAATATCAGCAGTGTACACAGTGTAAAGGTCCCAGGACACTTCCTTGGGGAACACCAGCCTCTACAGGTTTATAGTCAGAATGTTCGCAACCCTGACGCACCCTGAAGAAGCGGTCAGAGAGGTAGGATCTGAGGACAAGGTAATATGTGTGGGGAAGCAGGTGCTTCAGCTTGAAGAGTAGGCCAGGGTGCCAAACCCGGTCGAAGGCTTGCGCCACGTCCAGAAAAGCACCTGTACAATAACTTTTGTTTTCCAAAGCTGAAGAAATGCGATCCACAAGGCGAAGACCCTGCTGGACAGTAGAGTGACCAGATCTGAAGCCGAACTGGTGGTTTGGGATTATGTTTTGCGATTCTAGGATGGGGTATATCCTTTTGAGGATTATTCTCTCCAGGATTTTGGACAGGATGGGAAGGAGGCTGATTGGTCGATAGGATGCTGGGGAATTGGGTGGTTTGCCGGGTTTCAGGATTAGGATAATGTCAGAGAACTTCCAGACAGTAGGGAAATAGGTGATTCTAAAGACGCTATTGTAAATATATGTTAGGAAAAGGATGGCTTTTTTAGGAAGGTGGTTGAGGATGTTTCCTGTAATGAGGTCATAACCGGGGGACTTTTTGGAGGAAAGTGACTTTATGAAATGGATGACTTCTGAAGGATGGACTGGTTTCGTAGGTAGCGAAAGTTGTAGGGGAGAGTCTAGGAACTCTTGAACTTCTGAAGAAAGGGACAGAGGATCAGGATGTGGGGTGAATGTTTTTTGGAGATGGGATGCAAAAATATCGGATTTGTCCCTATCCGATGCAGCCCAAGAGCCATCATCTCGGCGTATTGGAGGGGAAGGGGTGTGATACTTCAGGATTTTTTTTGTAGTGGACCAGAGAGATTTATCATGAGTTGACAAGGAAGCTAGGTAGGAGTTGTAATTTTCGGAACGGTAGGATGACAACTTTTCTTTGAGGAGTCGAGTGAGGCGGGTATAGTTTGAGCGGTCAGAAGGATAACGCGTCCTTTGCCAGGTGGCTCGGGCACGGCGTTTGGAGGAGATAAGGTCGAGGATGTCGGTGGGGAGGGGGTGATTTCTGGGAGGAGCTCTGCGAGGTAACTGAATGGAAGCTTTCCATACGCTTTCCTGGATAGAAGTGATGAGGTGTTGGACTGCATCATCTAGGTCTTCCGGGATTTTTAGAGAGATTTTTAGGTCTATGGAATTTTCTAAGGTTGTTCGAAAAAGGTGCCAGTCAATTGGGCCTTGGATTAGGGAGGGGTAAAGAGGTTTTGGGATGGGTTGCAGACTGAGAGTAAGAAGAACAGGACTGTGGTCGGATGAAAGGTCGTCGAGACGGGAGATGGAAGAGTATAGGGCTCCCAGATTCTGAGAAACGGAAAAGTCCAGCAGATCTGGGAGTCTATTGGGATCGGTCGGCCAGTAGGTGGGGGAATCTGGGGATAGGAAGCCATAGTTGTTTGTGGAAAGGAAGCGGTTAAGGACTCGGCCTCTCTGATTAGCAACTCTACTGCCCCACTGAGGGTGCTTCGCGTTGTAGTCACCACCGGAAAGGAATCTGGGACCAAGGGTGTGGAAAAAGGATGAGAACTGTTGGGTGGAGGTAGGTTGGTTTGGTGGACAATACACTGCTGACACTGTTAGAGGAAAAGGAAAGAGGGCAATGGAAATGGACGTAGCTTTAACTCTGGTCTCCCTTCAAAACGAATAAATCTTTCGCCTTTTACATTTGATAGTAAGAAGTTTTTGAATGACTAGCAAGAATATTAAATCATTAGGGTATAGAATAACAAAATTAATGAATCATCGACAATGTACCTCTCCAGGACGAATAATTCAATTAATTTTTGGCTTCCCCTCCAAAAGTCGACCAGGCTACCATTTGCGCTAATGCTTAACAGTTGACTTACATAGGGGCTCCTAAATCCTCATACTAAATTTTGTGTCGATAAATTCACTATACCGGTAATTATTAGTTTTTTTTTTAAATGATCCCCCTCCCCTTAACCCGCCTTGATTTCTCTAAAATTTGACAGATTTTGCCGATTCGCTGAAAATTAATGTGTCGGCCTTATGGGGTTTTGAAGTTACATATAAAATTTTGTGTCGATACATTCCGTACAACGGCAGTTATTGGGGTTTTTGAATTACGCCTCACCTCTTTCGCCGATTTAGCTGAAAATCTATAGTTGTCCTTATGGGATTTTGGTCACATATATATATATATAAATTTCGTATAGAATCATTCATTTTACCGGTAGTTATTAGAGTTTTGTGTTAAGCCTTCTCCCTAACCCCCCTTTTCTTTGATGGATTTTGCAGAAAAACAATAGGTGACGTCGTTAGAAGGGCACTGACGGCAACACATTACTTTCATATACCCAGTAATGCCTATAAAGGCCCGTTTACACGCTCAAGCCATTTGCACAAACTGGCTTGCGCAAGCCAGTTTGCACAATTAAATCGTTGCATGTGAACGCGGGCATGACGTTTGCGCAAGCCAAAAAGTTTGTCTTGAGTAAAATCTGTCACGACAGAAAATCGGCTTGAGGTTGGTGTGTCCAGTATAACGCTATGGTGTCGTGTAGTCATTATAAGGTAATTTTTATTTTTTATATATATATATATATATATATATATATATATATATATATATATAGTTATATATAGGTTATTTTAGTATTATTTTATTACTACTTTCAAAATTTATATTTATTTTCATTATTTATTTATTTTTTATTATTATTTTTCTCTCTTTCATTTATGTTTAAAAAAAAATTGTTTCCATCTCTTCTTCACATTATTATTAAGTTTCTAGTTATATTGTCCAAAATGACTATTTTGTTTGTTCGTATTCTGTAGGCCCTGAAGAAGGAAATAAATAGTTTTCGAAATTTTGGCCAAATTTTGAATTTTTCATTTACACGACAGAACCTCGAATTCCTTCTACATTTCAACCAATCTTTGTTCAAAGAATATATCAGAATATTTTCTCTGAGAGTATTTTATCTTTGTTGTACTCCAATTTGAAAGGAGAATCCTTCTTTCTCCTCTGAACTTGTTGCCTCGGCTCTTGAAGGTAACAGAAACCTTTTTGACTAATTACCTCCTTCTCCCCCTTCAGTCATTGCATCGATCTTGAAGAAGCGTGGAAACTCTTCCGACAACAGTTGAACTTAATAAAGTGTAAAAGGAGAAGAGATGGGTAGGTTCCCACATCCTAGGGTTTATTATCCAATTCCAAGGAGATCCACCCGCACCTTTTAATTTATATTTAATTAGTACAAGGAGGTAAGAAAGGGGCCATGGTGGTGTTCTCTATCGAGCTTCTTTGAAAACTCTTCAAAGTTCACTTCCTTAGGTTCAAGTTTTACGATAAAGGCTCATTTCATCAACATATCTCTACCTTTTGCGTTTAGCCAACGTTGAAAATGAGAATTTATTGAGGGTGCCGATAGCTCAGTGGTATGCGTGCTTGCTTACTAAGCTCAAGATTGTAGGTTCGAAACCCGACCGAGGCTCTTATTTTATTTTATCTGGGAGGCAAAAAAAAAAACGTAATCAGGCCGTCCTTCAGAAGGGACGTAAATAATGATCCGAATAAAATTTAGGGTAGGCAAAATTTAGGACTCCATAGTAGAATCGGTCTCATGGCCACCCATGCAGAGTCCCGAAAAAACGCTCTAATAGTGGGCGATATAACCTTATAGTTAAAGCCCGGGCAGAGTCGTAACAAATTTATTATTCTCAGAAAAATATATGTGATGTGGTCATTTTAGGACTTTCTTATACCAATAACGCTTACAGACCCCTCTCTCTCCCCCTTCTTAAAATTATATCATGTTGGCATTTCTGGGTATATGAAAGTAATGAGTTGGCGTCAGTGGTATTTTTTTGTTTCATTGTACATTGTATGTCTGAGAGTGACTTTCTTATACTCAGATTACTGAGATATTCAAACAACGTTGCCAACCTTCCAGCTGATAATTTAATAAGTACAGAACATATGATTGTATATTATAAATCATTAACCCATTTGGCCATTGTAAGAAAACAGATGATCAAAAAAAAAAAGAATAAAGACAGTCAGAGAGTTAGCGTCCAAGTGTCGATGTGAAATGATGAACATCTTAACAAAGATAAATAGGGGGTCATGGTGGCCATGCGGGCTAGAGTGCTGTAATACCCAAAATTAGGGATATTAATTATTTTTAAAATAATTATAATCAGTGAAATAAAAATAGTTGAATTGGAAGGCAGGAAGTCCATCGGAAGTCTTTGGAAGACCCCAACAGTCCAGGTATGTAAGGGTGGGGGAATGAACAACCAATAGGCATTCAAAAGAGTCCCGGGCGGGGAAAATGGAGGCAAGGAACCTCACCCAGCTTCGTTCTACTTCGCCAGATACCTCCGGAGAGGGAGGAGTTACTTTGCCAGATGCCACCGAGAAGAGAGGTCTACTTCAGGAGCCATCCCTTGGTCCAGCCAACATTCCAGATCCAGGACTCAGCCACAGGACAAAAGAAGGAGATGTGTTGGAGCTCATTTCTACTTTAAGAGACAGACAGCAGAGATGATGAATGAAGAGATCCAGAACTGAACAGCAATCGCAACAAATAACGAACAAATACTAGAAGGTACCGTGATACAATAAACAATTATACAGATAGAGTTTAGGAGTAGTATTTTGACTTTTTTTCAAGGATTCTGAAGAATATTTATAAAATTTTTAAGAATGTTTTTCATGAATAGGTTAGGTTAGGTTTTATGACTCATGCCCGGGCTTTAACTACGAGGTCATATCGCCTACTACCAGAGCGCTCTTTCGTCACTCTGGTGGACATGAGCCCGACTCTACTGTGGGAGTCCTAAATTTTGCCTACCCTAAATTTTTATTCATCTAGGGTAAGGGTCTTTAACGAGTACCTGACATCGTACAGGCTCGGGACCATCGCTTAACGTCCCATCCGAAGGACGGCGTTCTTAAGTTTATTTTACCTCCCAGATAAAATAAACTAAGGGCCTCGGTCGGGTTACGAACCCACGACCTTGAGCTCAGAAGTCAAGCACGCATACCACTGAGCTACCGGCGCCCTCTTTTCATGAATATATATAATTAAATAAGAATGACGTAGTTTTTCTTTAATGTATTTTGCACCTCATATCATCTTGATTTTTCAAAACTGTTAGTCTTGGCGAACTCACGCTACTAAAGAAAGGTAAGAAAAAATTAGAAGCATATAGAATCATGATTTTTTTATTAGAACTTTTATTTAACATACCAACAATAATTATATTTACAGAGCGTAGGGCTTTGGTCGCATGGTCTCACCATGGTTTGCGGGTTCCAATTCCTTCCGGGATGTTGTAAATAAGTAGGTAACACCGTTATATGGGTCATAATAATATGCATTGTATATAAAACCACAAAAAAGAAAAGTTTTATTTATTTAATAAATTGTCAGTTAATATTGAACATAATATATTATAGGTTGGATAGCTGATGTTGAACTATCAATAATATACACTGATTAAACTAATAGCCAAGATAAACAAAGGGTAGTTGGCCCTGGTTTTGTAGAAAATCGTTGTGTAGGGGTGGACCAACCCCCTAAGTATGTGATATATGGAGCGGAGAGGCGGTGTGCATAATTAGCAACATTAATCATTGGGTCGGGGGCGGGTGGACGATAGAGCACGTATGTAATTGACCTAACAAACAACACGTCTTGGTGGTCCGTCTTAGGTCATCCATCAGAAGCCAGCCGTCCCTCCTCATCACGTCCAGTCTGATAACTGGCTAATGTGTCTAGTCCGCAGTTAGACTATTTTACATGGAACACATTATCTATAGCATATGTGGGCAACAACCGGCCCGCATTAAGATTTGGTCCGGCCCGCGAGATATTTTGAAAAACCTATTTAAAAAAAAAAATAATATTACACTACTTATTCACACTCACTCCAAATTAGGAAGATCGAGTAGGATGGGGTTTGTCGCTTGCTCCTGCGGAATCAAGTGAGCGAGCAAGGCGAGTGAGGAAAAATTCATGTCATCGCGTGTTTGTTTATGGTCAATAAATTTGCGTATTTTTTTTTGTGTTTTTAATGTGCGTGTATAAACCAAAACATCGTACAAGGCTCACTGAAGATAATTTGGAAAATTCTTTACGTCTTTGTATCAGTGGAATTAATCCAAACATCAATGGATTAGTTTCCCAAATTCAAGCTCAAGTGTCTCATTGATTTCGGTGTCGCTACTTAACTTTCGTAGTTTGTAATAATTCCAAATTTCACGATTTAATTATAATATTGTACCTATTTTTTTTCATTTCATTTTGTTATTTTAATAAATTGTATTATAATAACATTGTCTTATTATTTCATGTCTGATATCTATCGCTAAAAATTATGAACACTACTTTAAAGTTCGACGTTATTTTATTTTGAACCATCTACACTAAAGTTTGGCCCGCAACATGTCAAAGTCAGAGTAGTGTGTTTACCTCTGAAGGGATCAGACGTACAACTCAGAGCTCTCTTATCGCTACTTCACTTAAGTATCTTTTATTATTTCGTTTTATATCTAACTAATTTCATTTAGTTTTTTTCCCCCTTTTACAGAAAATTTATTTATATTCTTTCTACGATATACTGTAGAGCCAGTTTTTATTTTTAATTTAGTACTTTAGAAGACAGATTTTGTTTAATTTATTCCTTTTTGTCCTTATACTAAGTAGTTTTTTTTTTTTACGATGGATAGTGATTTTCCTTCATTGATCCCCCCCAAACCTCCTGACCCACAGAAACCCCCAGAATCTGGTAATAAAAACTTTAATTCGTGCAAAAAATATCTAGTGATGGCATTAAATGGTGACAATGAATCACCGTCTTTTCAAAGTTTCAATCCATTTACAGTTTGTAAGTTCATTAAAGGCTATGCCCCTAAGACAAATATCAAGTATTTAAGAAATGGTACAATATTATTAGAGGTGAATAATACGCAAGATTTACAAAATTTAAATAACATCAAAGCGTATCAAAATGTACCAGTTACAATAACACCCCATAAAACCCTTAATTACACAAAGGGAGTCATAACTTCTTTTGAACTTATAAACTGTTCAGAGGAAGAAATTCAAAGTGCTCTTTTTGAGCAGAAAGTGGTAGCTGTAAAAAGAATTTTTAGAAAAGTAAACAACGAGAAAGTGCCAACCCCTTTCCTGATCTTGACCTTTGAGACGACTGTGTTGCCAGAGAGAATAGTAGCAGAATTTTTAAATATCAAAGTTAGGAGATACATAAACAACCCTCTTCAGTGCTTTACATGTTACAAGTACGGTCATGGTGCAGCTGGGTGCAAGGAGGCCCCGATCTGTGGTCGATGCTGCGAAGCTAGACACGAGGGAGAGTGCAGCGGCCCTGTGAGGTGCGCTAACTGTGAGGGCGGCCATCCCTCCTGGCACAGGGACTGTGGACAGTTCCAGTTCTACAGGAGGGTGGAGGAGATCCGGGCCACCGACCGGGTGCCCTACCGGACCGCAGTCGGCATGATCAGCAGGCAGACCGCCATAGCCTCCACATCGTATGCACGAACTACCGCCACCCCCACCTCTACCCCCCCTGATAGTAACAATAGAATTTTGGAAAATTTATTATTAAAAATGACCGATACCTTGGAACGCTTGAATAGTCGTATGGATAAAATAGAAGAAATGTTATATAAAAATAATAGACTAGAAGAAAATAGGAAAAGTAATGAATGTAGCAATCTCAATAAAAATGTAACTGAACCATCTAATAACAATAGTTCTAGCACCAACCAAAATAAAACTACTAAACTAATCCAGCCCAAACCAATCCAGTTGAAGCGTACAGCTTCGGAGTTGTCCGTCTCTTCTCGGTCGGACACATCCCCACTGTCCTCTCGGATCCTGGCTAGCAGCTCTAAGGGCGGCCCGTCTCAGGGAACCAGCGGTGAGGACAGGCAGAAGGGCAAGGTTGGGAGACCACCCAAAAACAAAAAACAGTGACCCTCACCAATCTCCTGCAGTGGAATATCAACGGGTTAAAGTATCATCTAAGTGACCTCAACTTGCTCCTTAGTAATGTTACTCTTCATGTTTTATGCCTACAAGAGACACACCTAAGACCCAATGACAAACTAAGTATAAGCAGGTATATAGGGTATCGTAAGGACTGGAGGGGTGGGGAGCGTGCTTGTGGTGGGGTGGCCATCTTCGTTAGAGACGACATCCTTTCTGACCCCGTCCCCCTGACCACCCCCCTCCAGGCGGTGGCTGTCACTATCCTAACCCCTGTCAAAGTTACTATTTGTTGTATTTATTTACCTCCTGGCACCATTATACGAATATCAGAGCTGCGCGACCTCACTTCTCAATTAACACACCCGTATATTCTTTTAGGGGATTATAACGCCCATCATCTCATTTGGGGCTCTAATACAGCAGATAGTAGAGGAAATATGATTGAAAAATTTATCAACCTAGAAAACTTAAATTTCCTCAACAACGGTAGAGCAACACACCTCAACCCTACAAGTGGCACCTTTTCTCACGTGGATCTCACCCTGTGCAGCCCCTCAGTCGCCAGCAGAGTGGAGTGGTCAGTAGACTCGGACACCCACGGCAGTGACCACTTCCCGGTGTATATCAGGTTTCTGGGATCAGGGCCTTTATATGAGAGACGACCCCGCTGGAAAATAAAAGAAGCTAACTGGGATCTTTACTGTGAGCTATTACAAGCCCCCCTATCTTGTCCTGACAACACCCCTTCTGCAATGAAATTATTAGCACTGGAAAATGCCATAACTACAGCTGCGAAACAATCCATCCCTAAGACCAATCCTTTCCCTAAGAGGCACCCTGTTCCATGGTGGACAAACGATTGCGCAGACGCAGTTAGAGCTAGAAAAAAGGCGTTAAGCAATTTTAAAAAAAGTCCATCCAGTGCCAAGCTGACTTTGTACAAGGAGGCTAAGAACAGGGCTAGGAAAGTGATTAGAGACAGTAGGAGGAGCTGCTGGGTGGACTACTTGTCCAGTCTCAGCTCCAACAGGCCCCTGTCAGAAGTGTGGGACAAGGTGAACCGTATCTCTGGCAAAGGACGAGGCAGGGCCCCCATACCCGGCCTCCTCATCCAACAGGACATGGTCACTGACAAGCAGGACATAGCCAACTACTTAGCTAGACACTTTTCATTTATTTCATCCACTGACAACTACAGAACTGACTTCCTGGACGATATCAATTCACTGCCCCCTCTCCATCCCCCTCCCAGCTATGGTAGCCCTCTTGACACACCGTTTTCTTCGTGGGAATTCACTGATGCGCTAAATAGTCTTCGAAAGGTAACTCCCGGTCCGGACGACATAACTGCAAGCATGCTGAAATACCTTCCTTTGGACAAAAAAGTTTTCTTGCTTAAATTATTAAATAATATATTTTTGAAACACGAATTCCCTACCCGCTGGAGAGAATCATATCTGATTCCTGTCCTCAAACCAAATAAAGATTCAAGATTAGTCAATAGTTACCGACCCATTGCACTTACTAGCTCCATTGCAAAACTAATAGAAAAAATGATAATCCGTAGACTTACCTGGTTCCTGGAGAAAAATCAACTGATATCACCAATACAGAGCGGCTTTCGTAAAAACCGATCTACTACCGACCATCTCGTCGAGTTGTCTGAACATGTATATGGCGCTTTTGAATCCAACGAGGAAACACTAGCTGTTTTCTTCGATATTCAGAACGCGTACGACAGGGTCTGGCATAGGCATGTTTTAGAGACTCTGATTGGTTGGGGCATAACAGGACATTTATACTATTATGTTAAACATTTTTTACAGGACCGAACATTCAGAGTCATGTGCGGAGCGAAACTCTCAAATTCGTTTCCCCAGGAAGTGGGGATTCCCCAGGGGAGCGTGATGAGTGTGATCCTGTTCCAGATAGCCATCAATGGAATTACAGACAGCATCAGGTTACCAGTTAGGGGCCTTCTGTTTGTTGATGATTTAGTAATTTTCGCTAGCTCTCGGTCCCCTACGTTCCTGGAGAACCAAATCCAGAAGTCTATAAATGAGGTCAACGCTTGGACTGTAGGAAGGGGTTTTTCGTTTTCTCACCAGAAGACTAAGACAGTATTGTTTTCCCGCCGTAGACGAATTGTCACCCCTTTATTATATTTGGGAGCAAATACCATCATTGTGGAAAAGGAAGTGAAGTTCCTTGGTCTTTGGTTCGATCGTCGTCTGACTTGGCTGTGTCATATTAAAACCCTGAGGAACAAGTGTCTGAAGTCAATGAACCTGCTCCGGAACCTAGCCAACACTTACTGGGGGGCTGACCGGACCACCATGCTGCGGCTCTACAGAGCCCTCATCCGGTCCCTGCTGGACTATGGCAGTGTGGCCTACAGCTCAGCTAGACCCACCGTCCTCCACATGTTAGACAGTATCCACCATACCGGAATCAGGATAGCTACTGGGGCCTTCCGCTCCAGCCCAACCCTGAGCTTGTGTGCAGACAGCGGGGAGCCCCCGCTCTCATACAGAAGGAGGAGACTCACTGTTTCCTACTATGCTAAAGTTCTGGCAAACCACAGTCATCCACTCAGAACTCGGTTCATCACCACGTATGGACAGGAACCACCGAATCAACCCGATCCGAAATACATTCCCTTAAAAACTAGAGTTCTCAACGACTTGAAGTCTATGAAACTCCTGCTTCCTAACCTCCAACCTATCACCTACCACCCGACCGAGCCCTGGCTTCTACCACAACCTAAAGTAAATTTAACCCTTACCACCTCCATCAAATTATCCACCCCTCCATTATTTTATAAACAACGTTTTGGAGAAATAGTGAGTTCCTACACACCCTCCTGTAACATATTTACAGATGGCTCCAAGTCTCTGTCAGGTGTTGGATGCGCAGCTATTATTGACAATCGTCAATATAAATTCACCCTGTCACCCTACAGTTCAGTCTACTCTTCTGAACTCTTTGCTATATACAAAGCCCTAAGCATCGTAACAACTCATCACAAACGGATTGTTGTGTTTAGTGACTCCCTCAGTGCAATCCTGGCCATCAGGCGGCCCTTTTCCTCGGAACTTCTTGTTATAGAAATACAGACCACCCTAAGAAGGCTCAAAAGAGAAAATTTTGAAGTGATCTTCTGTTGGATACCGGGACATAGCGGGATCCCCGGAAATACTTTAGCGGATTCTATGGCCAAACAGGCAACACTGGAGACTCCCAACTACCTGAAACTCCACTATAGAGATTACGTGAAGACAGCTCATCGACACATTCTGAACACATGGCAAGAGTGTTGGTTAGAGGTAGAAGACAACAAACTGAGGGAGATGAGGTGGGATGTGAGGTCGTGGAGCTCCTCTGCCAGGGAGTCTCGTCGTGAGGAGGTGGTGCTAACCAGACTGCGGATCGGCCACACTCGGCTCACCCACGGCTACCTTATGGCTAGAGAGGAGCCTCCTCTCTGCATTGTATGTAACGTTCGACTTACCATTAAACACATCTTCACAGAGTGCATCAGATACCAGGATATATTGGCAACCCTCAACCTCCCGTACAACCTGGCAGAGCTCTTGGGCGACCATAGCACCTATTTAACGGCCCTTTTTTCGTTTTTAAAAAATAATAACTTACTCCAATTAATATAATTTATTTTATCCTAACATATTTAGTAATATTTTTTATTTATTTATTATTATTATTATTTATTTATTTTTATTTTTGTATTTTTTTTTCATTTTATTTATTTTTTTACATGTATCTATAGTTTTGACCTTGATTTTCATTTGAGATAATATATATACGAAACATGTAGCAGGAAGTGTATCAGCCTTCAATTATCGCCGGTCCCCCGCGGCGGCCGGGGGGGGATGGCGGGCGGGGGCTCTGTGTGGGGCACTGGGGGTGGCCTGGTGTGCGGATGGTGGCCGGACCGGGGGGCTTAGGCGGCGCCACCGGGTTCTCTGGACTGATACAGTCCCGGGCCTGGAGGATGTGGTCGGTGCCCATTACAAGCACATCCTCCTTATCAGGCCTCGCTTACTTCTCCAGGGCCCAAGCTCTTTGCCTATAGAGAGACACCTGGTTTCGCCGTTCCTTGTCCCTTGGTCTGGTTGGGACGCCCACTGGGTGCCCCCGGGTCCTGGACTGGGTTTCCGTCTGGCTCCCCTCTTCGTATCCCGCGGGGATCCGTTTTACTGTTACAGTACCTAGGCACTCATAACCAATATGGTTGACATGCCTTAAAAAAAAAAAAAAACATGTCAAAGGTTGCCCATCTATAGGATCAAGCCACTATTCAAAAAAGTTGTTCATCCCCACGTCGAATTAATCAGTCAAATTGTTGCTCTCCATCCGAAACCATTTGGGATAAAAATCAATAGTTCACTTAAATATGGGCTTACAATAATAATAATACATTTATTTCCGTTAAACCAATACATGGTAATAGGATACGTCAAAAGAATTTATACATTAAGATAGCTTATAAATTAGATTTATAACTACTTGAGTCTAACACACCTATGATTAGTAGTAATAACAAAACTATTAAAAAAAGTAAAATGAAATTAATAAAAACTGAATAAAAAAATACTTAAAAATATATGAGTATATAAAAAAAATTAATACAAGATACGTTTATAATAAGTATTTTTCAAAAAAACTCTTCGGAAGTGTCTTCATCCCAACGATGTTTCAGGACGTTCTTACGTCCCATCATCAGGTCCCAATGTGCGAGATATAGAAAAATAAAGAAAACAATTTAACTATAAGAATAATGAAAAATAATATATATACATATAAATTAATCAATTATAAATGAATGTATAAAAAGTGTAAATAAATAAAAAGTTATAAATGAATAAATAAAACAAGTACATTGGACTGACCTTTAAGGTGTGGAGGAACTCTGCCCAAAAAGAAAAATGGAAGCTTCGTTTCAAATAATGTTTTTTGAATATTTTTTTTTTTTATTGTGTTTATTTTATTCTTTTTGAACAGTGAGAATAAAATTCCGTTTCCGTGTAAAGGGTTTCTTCTAACATAAACATTTTTAGTTGAAATTAAAATTTTTTTTATTGAATCTATTGACTTGAAGAAGTGGGGAAGGGCATCAAATATGTAAATAAATTCCTTTATGAGTTATATTTTTTTTCCAAAAAGAGAAGAGCAATGTATAGTTATTCGAAAGTCTTCTTTCTTCCTGGTATCGTAATCGTGATTAGTATTGTTGGAAGGGAAAAGTATCACACAGTATCAATTTTGGTATTCTGGCGTTTGTCCGAGAAATCAGCTGTGAATTAATTAGATTGCCAGGGGGCTAGCAAACAGGTGGTCAGTATATAGTACCCTAGGCTCAATAAACCCGAGAAACATAGAGAGGGCGGAGTAATCATTTTATTTATTTTTTTTAGGGACAAAGAATAAAGGTGGAGTGAGGGGCAATGAAAACAAATCACGTATAACAGACAAGAGGGGGGTCTGTTTGTATTATTCCATCAAAGGACCCCCAAAATAAAAGAAAGAAGCCAGAGAGAAAAAAAAAAAGGAATTCTCAGAGGTCTGGGGAATGGGGAATAAAATTAACGGAATGGGAATTAATCTGTTTGCCGACCGATTGTGTCTAGGGGGAGGGGGGGGGGGGGGCTTCTAAAAAGTGCACCCCCCTCTCTCAGCTAATCTAATACCGGCCTTTAATTAAGGTCCGCTGACTTGGAAAACAATTATTGGAGGAATGGGGCGCCAGGGAGGTGTTTTAATTGGAAAACTAAAAGAAATTTGTATACTCGTCTTACCGAGATTTTGTCAACAGGCGTATGTATACGTTAAATAAATATAAGAAATTCAAATAATAAAATCAATAAACAAAACAATTTTTATATAAAAAGCTTAAAAATAAATAAATATTGGAAAATTTTATGTTATTTATTCACTTACTTTTAAACATTATAGTTTTTATATTGTTTTACCAGTAATGTTTATTTTTAAAGCTTTTTATATCAATTTTGTTTTTGTTTTCTAAGCGATGAAATGATATAGATATACAAATGCGAAAATATGAGATTATTTCACATGATGCAAAATAAAAATGTAGTCTATCTCACAGATTTTGTTATTTTATACTAGCTGGCTTTCGAAGTTGCCCTCACGAGGATGCCTTCATTTATTAGAGATACTATGGGTATGATGCGTTCACCTAGAATCCTAAGCATCCATTGCTTTTATCCCTTCCCTCGAAGTTCTACTACCGGAGTCCTAAACCTGACACAGTATTTTAAAAGGTTCCTAGTTCCGAAAGACGGCATGCTCTAGGTTTTGTTACCTCCCGGGTTTAAAGAGTGGAAAAATTCCCTTTTTTTCCATTTATTTTTTTTTTCCCCCAAAGCATTTCCATTTTTTCCACAAAATTGGAAATTTCCCACGAGGTAGTGGAAGCTTTGACTACCAATAACGTTCTATCCGTGTGAGGATGAAAGAAGTTACGAAAATAGATTGTATGTTGTATGTTGAATGTGGTATATGATATGAGGTATGTGGTATGTTGTATGCTTCCAGGTCGGTGGAGTGAATTTTCCACGTCCCTTCTTCTTGTCACTATGAACGATTTGGCTGTCTTGGATATCTTTGGCATCACCACAGCATTGACATTAATGACTTGTCATAGAGCCGAGACTTCAAACAACAAGACACTATGGGCTTACTGATGGTCTGTCCTATGCCAGTGAGATATCTAGAAGTAGATGTGGCTTTAAGACCGAATAATAGAGACAAACTAGAGTGATTTTATGTTGCTATTTAAAGATAGTTGTGTGTGTTTTCAAGTGAGTCCATGACAACACATTCCTTGAGTACAGAAGGCAAGCACGCTATCTCCCTGGTTGGTAAATGTAATGTCCAATTGAAATCTCAACAGAGCAAAACATTCGAATTCCTCGGGGAAACAAGAATAGCTATTTAGAGGTCGTCAACCAGAAGTAATATAAATTGTAAAACCTATTTGAGACTTCTCCAAGAAGAACGGAAGGGATGATGGGATAGCATGCCTATTGTATGAAGGCCAGCCCGGGTGCAGGTAACTCTGTTAGCTGACTTAACTAGGTTAAGGAGAGACGTCAGGATGATCCCGTCCTCCGGAAGACAAAGTAAATATAGAGAGGATCCAGTTAGTGGATAATCAGGTTAGAAGGATTGGATAATAGGGTTGAGGAGTTCACGGGAAGAAAAATCATCCTAACTGGCAGGTGAGAGGATTGGACCATAAATGCAGCCATCTTTCATCCAACTATCAGGGTACAGAGCAACGTACAGTATACACATAGTAAACAGACCGCACAAGGAATCTATATATATTTCCATCTGTATACTATATAAAGATACAGTTCCCTATCAGTAGATACTCGACAAGTTGAGAATAGTACAAAGTCAAATGTACAGGATGACGCTGTTCATAGTAAACAGACCGCACAAGGAATCTATACTATATAGTATATAGTATAGGTATCTATAGTATATCTATACTATATAGTATAGGTATAGTATATCTATACTATATAGTATAGGTATCTACTTATGTACTATATATTTACTTATATACTATATATTTATATTTTTTTTTTGGCTTTATGTACGGTGCATATTAGCCATGTCTCTCTTATAATGGTGTTATAAAATTGTTACAGTACAACGTACAGGATGGTCCTGTACATAGTAAACAGACCGCACAAGGAATCTATATATATTTCCATCTGTATACTATACTGCAGGTACAGTTTCCTATCAGTAGACACTCGACAAGTTGAGAATAATATAAAGTCAAATGTACAGGATGACGCTGTTCATAGTAAACCGCACAAGGAAGCTATATACTATATATCTACTTATGTACTATATATCTACTTATATACTATATATATATATATATATATTTTTTTTTTGGCTATATGTATGATGCATATTAGCCATGTCTCTCTTATAATGGTGTTATAAAATTATTTACGACATCCATGGCCCCGGGAGAGAGTTCTATCAACGAAATAAAACTCAATTCCGGACGAATAATAAATATTATTAAATATATAATAATAATAAATATTATTATTTATCTATATACTGCAGGTACAGTCCCCTATCAGTTGGCATTCGAAAAGTTGAGAATAATATAAAGTCAAGCGTGCAGAATGGCGCTGTACATAGTAAACAGACCGCACAACGGATCTTTATACTTATATATCTATCTATATACTACATCTATTGTATCTGTATAGTATATATCTATATATTATAGGTAGAGTGCTCTATCAATAGACTTTCGACAAGTTGAGAATAAAATAAAGTCAAACGTACAGGATGGTCCCTGTTCATAGTAAACATACCTTAAAAGGAAATTAATGTTGAATATTAATGTTCTTGTTAACATATATTTCGTTAGTGAATCAACGGCGACGTACTTCTTCAGCGCAAATAAATGAACTAAGTTTTCGATGTGGTTGTGAATTGTTTTACTCAGGAACTTCGGAATCATCATGTGTTTGTCAACACGATAACACCCGATAAAATAGATTGACAAGAAACTTTATATGTTTATCTAGAACCTAACACGAATGACACCCATTGATTTTCAGCCAAATAGATAAATTAGGTTCAAGGGAGCCATGACGTTTGATTAATTCGCGCTGGGGAAGTACATTGCCGGCGATTCGCCGAAAAATTGTTTATCAAAGAAATAAAAGACGTTGTCTTCCCACTGTTTTATTTTTGACCGGAGAACTTGCCAGTTGTCCTTTAACCGCTATGCTGTGTGGGTGGGATGTACCACTGATGATGACGCTGTTGCGTTGAAAAACTGTGCTGGTCAAAAATAAAACAGTGGGAAGACAACGTCTTTTATTTTTATGAGAAATCTCGTCCCACATCTTACTAACACATAAAATTGTTTCCGCTCATAGTCAAGATGTTCCTGGCCACAAAATTTCAACAATTTGCAGACGCAATTTAAACCCTGATGACGGTACCACTGTTGAATACTACTGAAGCTGCTCGATTTGATTTAGGTGGAATAGTCATTGGAGTGACCACCTGTCGCTGAGCTGCGGGGGTTGCAGCAGATATTGTCCGAGTCTCCCGCCCCCCTGGGAAATATTCGGCCCTATGCCTCCTTCGTCCCTCACCTTGTTACACTATGCAAATACTAGCTAGGTCAAACCCACCCCCACCCCCTCCATCCCCACCCTAATTAAAAACTGTTATTACTACACCAACCAATTCAGTGAGCGACACAAGACTGTAGGGGGGAAACTGTGTGAATTTTTAAATTTCAATCCCAAGTCCAAATTGCGTCAACCTTGATAATCCGTACCCCCCTCTCCTGAGGGGTATGTTTAAATTAAATTGAGGAAATAGGAGGGGGGTGGGTCGCCAAGGGACCAAAACGACTTTTAAAGCAACATAATCATATCTTAAAATTTTTAAAGTTTTCTTACATTGAAGAAGTTTATTAGAAGTCTTCCACTAATGGTACTGAATTTTTAGAGTTTGTGAATTTAATTTAGAAATGGAATCATTATAAGAGAATTTATAAGAGAGAACATTATCATAAATTTAGAATCCATAATCTTCGTTTTTAGAACCGGCCATAATGATGTCATTTGTTTGATTTTAATTAAGATTTTAATAAGCAATATTTTTGGTAAGGATCAATTCTTCGATAGGACGCATAAATCGAGCAAATATTTAAAAAATGGATTTCAAAAAGACACTGATTATATATCTCGCGAATCAAAAGATCTTTGAAAAAAGTATTTCTTGTACAACGTGTTTTTCAATTTTCTCTACAACTTTTATTTCTAGAGAGTTTTTATCGGGTCATAAATATAAGCTTTTTATTTTGGTGTCTGTACTTTAGACCCCGAAGTAAAGACGTCTTAATTTTTGTCTGATTTCGGCCAAATCTAATCGATAATAAGTTGATACTATCAGATCGCGGCGATTTCATCTCCAAGCTCTTCTACCTTAAAAGAAAGAATGCATCTTGACCTACGGCAGTTGGAGACAGAGACCGACTAACTAGTGTTCTGACAGAACTCTGTATGACTCCGCCGATAGCCCAGGCTTTAACTTTGAGGTCGTTACCTACTTAGCAGTGCTCTGTTCAATCTGGGGGACATGAGACCGACACTACTATGAGAGTACTAAACCTGGTTGCCTAACCAGGTTATGTTACTTAGAGACCTTCGCTCAAGGTATTTTACCTCTTAGGTTTTCTATTTGATAGGTAAAAAAAAAAAACCTAAACACACTGACCTTCAGATCGAACGTTAAGCAATGATCTGTGCGATGTCAAGCATTAAGAAGATTAACTTTTTTTTATTATTTATATACTAATTTAAAGGGCGCCGGTTGCTCAGTGGTATGCGTGCTTGCCTTCTGAGCTCCAGATCGTGGGTTCGAAACCCGACCGAGGCCCTTAGTTTATTTTTTCTGGGAGGTAAAATAAACTTAAGCACGCCGTCCTTCGGATGGGACGTTAAGCGATGGTCCCGAGCCTGTACGATGTTAGGTACTCGTTAAAGACCTCTGCCCTAGGTGAATAAAAATTTAGGGTAGGCAAAATTTAGGACTCCCACAGTAGAGTCTGGCTCATGTCCACCAGTGACGAAAGTGCGCTCTGGTAGTAGGCTATATGACCTCGTAGTTAAAGCCCAGGCATGAGTCATATAACCTAACGTATACTAATTTATTTTTCTTGTTTTTCTCTCTTCTGAATTTTATTACTGTATTTTTTCTCTCTATTTATTTATATATAAAAATGAAAAAAAAAAATATAGTAATAAAATTCATAAAAGAGAAATACATATGTACATAAATGAAAGAAAAAGAAACAAATTAATAATAACAATTAATATACGTATATATATATATTTTTTATAACTGTTATTGTTATTTTTTTTTTTTTCTCTTTTCCAGCTAGATTTTGGTGTGTAGCCATCTTAGCTCGTATGCCCCTTTGAAAATTTCGTACTATAGTAATCTCATGAAACTAACGAAGAAGCAACTGATGAACTATGCCTGTGAAACAGATTTTTAGTTATCACTACTGTATGTGCGATTTGAACGAAGCAAATGGTTTTATTCGATCTTTTGCGATGATGTCTGCCTGTGTGTGTCTGTGTGATTTGAAATTTGTGAGGCTCTAACTCTTTACTTTGGGGGCCTAAGTATCATAAGATACCGCTTATTCTTATGACCTGATCAAAAAAATTTTTAAATAAAAGTTGTAGTAAAAACTGAAAGGCACATTTTATATAAACACTTTTTCTTAAAGATCGCCCGGTTTGCGAGATATATACTGAAAACAGTCCTAAAATATTGTTGTAAAACCAATTTTTTTAGACGTTAATTTTCCCCTAAGATTTTTCAAAAATTTCACATATTTCAATAATAATTAATATAATTTTGATATTGTAACTTATTTTATGGCATGAATCATGAAATATCAGATAAAAATCCTAATAAGTTCGATGCAAATCAGGTGAAGTCTTGGTCTTGGGAATGAAAAACAGTCGAATTGTTTCCTCTTCAGTGAACCAAACAGGGGTGCGTTTGGACCCTTCTCTTATATTTTTGACTTATGTAACGCAAAAAGAAACCAAGATATGCCCACTATCTTAATGTGTTTGAGATTTTTGTGTAACAAACAATGAGCTCTCAGGCATAACAACATAATTAGCAAGGTTTATGACTCAGAGAGGAACTGTGACATCTAAAAACCCTAATATCTGCCAATGTAATGAATGTATCGACATCAAAACCCTATAGACACATCACCTATTAATTTCAAAGCTAATTTTCAAAGGCATTTGTCAAAGAGGAGGAGGGAATCTGAGAAGGGGAGCCCAACTCAGAGAGCATAATAACTCCCGATGGATAATATGTCGACATGCAATTTAGTACACAAGTTTGTTGGAGACGTAGTAAGGAGCATTGGATATTGTACGAAGGATTTTGGATTGAAGGGATTGGATGCGCTGGAGGCAGAACCCCAGAGTTCAAGTCCGTAAGTCCACATAGGTTTGAGTATTGCGTTGTATATAAGTCGTTTTGTTGTCAAAGTTAGTTTGGATCTTTTGTCTAATAGTCTTAGTAGAAGTTTATAACGTCTGTTCATTTCTTGTCTTTTCAGTCTCGTGTGAGGATTCCAAGTTAGTCGTTTGTCAAGTATGAGGCCTAGATAGCGGACTTCGTTTTTTAAAGGGATGGGATTTTGGTTAAGGTACACTGGAGGGCAGGTGTATTTTCGACGAAGGGTCTTGTGTAAGTTAATGTTGATTTTTGGCTAAAACGGTTGGGTTAAGTTGATTAAGACGTGCTGGGGAAGTTACTGGTGATTCAACGTTTTCGATGTTAACAATTTAAAGTTATTTCGTAACAAATTTCTATTTAAAAAAAAAATTGTAATTTTAATATGTTCCTAAATAAATTGTGCATCGTCCAACAGCTTGAAGCTATCGCTGACCCCTAAGGCTGTCAATTTGTTAAACTAAGGAATCTTGCCTTGATAAACTCCGATCAGCCCTTTTGGGATTAATTAATAAAATGGGGAGGAGAGGGGGGCCACTAATTAGGATCCGGAAGGAATGGGGGGGAGTATTTACAGCAGCTTGCTGGATTTGCTCAGCTTCTTTGGAAGTGCTGAGAAAATGCTGAGGAAGTGAGTGTTGGGTGGAGTGTTCTGTCTAAGCAAACTTCAAAGTATTCAATTTGAGTAGCAACTGTGTAGGTCCGAGGCCGGCTCTCTCTATGTTCTCTCTATTGATGAGTCTGTAATCATTATACTCGTATGAGCAACTAGCATGTTACTCGGCTTCGTCCGGAGTAACTTTAAGCAGGTTAGTAACGTTATCTGCCCGGTTAGTAACATTATCTGCCCAGTTTGTAGCGTTATCTGTCCGGTTAGTAACATTATCTGCCTAGTTTGTAACGTTATCTGCCCAGTTTGTAATGTTACCTGCCCGGTTAGTTTCGTTATCTGTCCGGTTAGTAACATTATCTGCCCAGTTTGTAACGTTACCTGCCCGGTTAGTTTCGTTATCTGTCCGGTGAGTAACATTATCTGCCCAGTTTGTAACGTTATCTGCCCAGTTTGTAATGTTACATGCTCGGTTAGTACCGTTATCTGTCCGGGTAGCAAAAATATTGCTAAATCTTTAAATTGTAATTCTTCGCAACGTATTTTAATATATGATTTTATTATTGGTTGGAGGGCGCCGGGATTTTTTCTTTTAAAATTAATTGTCACAAATAATTGAAAAGAAATGAAAATATCTTTAAATATTGAACCAAAACTAACTCCATTAATATGAGGATCGAGGACTGCTTCAAAATTCCAAATTTGAATTAGATGAGCGGTGGCTTTGAAAGTGAGCTTTGGACTAGACTAAGTGCACAAGCCCAGAGCCACTTTGAAGTACTAAGGGTTAGAGCTACATAAGCCCTTTTCCCATGAGAAGGAAGTGCTAAATAAAATAAAATAGTGCTTTGAGAGTCCACTCACCGTTCATTAGGCTCCCCCTGACCATATTGCCCCCTCCATGTTGTTCATCTTTGTTGCAGTCTTTTAAACTAATTTTCTGAGGTTTTGTTCATTTTGCACTCATACCCTTCACCTTGTCTTCTTCTACAACGTTTATGAAATGTCTCCTTTTAAATTTAAATGGAAGAAGGGTAGGCAATAGGAGCAAAAACGCTCCCTATGACCCTTCGTAGATCCAGATCGAAATCCTATTGTTTTACCTAACGCTCTAATGTAGAAGTCTGGTTCGACTGGTCCTCTAATGTCTGGACTGGATCTACGGCAACTGAGGACGGAAACTGACTACCCAGTCAGTTAAAGTCGCCGTAAAAACCTAGAATAAATTTAATTTAAATAAAACTTTTGTTCCTTGTAGGAAATTTAATGCTGTTTCCTGTATAAGACGGATGTCCTAGTCAAACTGGCTAAAAAAAAGCCGGTCTTTCAACAAAATACGCTCTGACATGACTGTGAGCTGGGGTGCGATGAACGGTAAGCGTCAATCTCTTCATGTAAGTTCGCAAGTATCTCAAATTGGTTCATGGAATGTTTCGAGAGAGTACAGCGTTTCACAAATGCATAATTAATGTGGAAGGGAGTTTCTGTAGGTGTTATCCCGCCATTCAGGGTTCGTTGACGTCAGCCTGAAATCGTATATGATGTATATGTATTCACGTAATCGTATATGCTGGCCAACCTTTTTCTTATAGGATTTTAAGCATCTGCATCATCAAATAGTGTTTTGCTAGGGATTATCCTGGATGAGGAGGGAAGGATCCCTGTAATGGTGTTTTTTTGTTGGTTCCTGGTGAAGAAAGGGTTGAGGTGTCCAAACAGTGATTAGAACCCTTCACTACATCAGCGCCAGATCTCATCCCTTTCCATGTTCCCTTTAGTTCAAAGTTGGAGGAAAAACTCTAAATCGTATTGAGAGGGGGGATGTGACTGAGTGTTCCATTAGGTGCCTTTAAAGGGGGTGAACAGGGGAGGGGGGGGGGGGGGGGGGGGGGTCAAAATAGCAAGTCTGAGGGGGCCCAGGGAAAAATAACAAACCCTTCTTTCTCCTCAACCCTTCTCTGATGCCTGATCAGACATTTAAATTTGGACGAAAGAACTGAGCGTTTCACAAATGCATAAATAAAGCGGAAGGGAGTTTCGCTCAGCTGGGACATGTTCGATTAGATGTTCGTTGATGTTCGATTAGAGAATATAACTATTGGTTTTTAAACATTTTTGAAATTTGAAATATCCAGTAAGCCCCAGGCTTCTGTAAACCGTTGCCTGAGAAACATTCTCGACCAACCAAAGGCCTATAGTATCCCAAATAAAATGTAGAAAGTGGAAGTGGATAGGACAGAAGACAAGGAAAAGAATCATAGCCAAACTGCCCTGAATAGAACCCTCGTGTTGAAGAAGGCCTAAGGTCAAATGGAAGAGGACGGTGAAGAAAGAGACGGAGACGATTGAGAGGCATCAAAGCGCTGGCGAGGAACCGGAGTGCGTGCGAAGACTTTCAAAAGCAAGCATCCTTCATCTGAAGAATTTTACAATATCTCTTTTTTTATGTTGCCATGGTTTTCTCTAGGTGCCCATGGCCTTTTACAATCACTACCACTAGCTGCTGTTTCCTGCGGCATGAAGGAAATCCACCCACCCCGCCGTTCCAAACTGGCTGCCTCCTCTTTCTCACATTCACTCTGGCGATACTAAACCTTAGTTTTTAACAGGGGTTGCCAGTATGTTCGGCATATTTTAACTTTTAGAAAAGGGCCATTCATACAGAATTTCAGTCAAATCGAATAGTTTTCTACGAGATGTTGAACAATTAGGAAGGCAAAACTTCTATACACTTGCTGATTGTGCTAATGGATTGCAAATGAGAATAAAGCGCAGAGCCTGGTCTATACGAAGCTTACCTTTGGCTTATCATGGTAGTTTTAGGTCAGACAGATTTCCTTGGTCCAAGTTAGGGGACAGCCTGGTCCCCAAATACTGATGAGTGGTCCAGACCAGGGCTTATCTCGGGTTCCTCTGCCTCATTACCCTCACTCACTTAAGTCCTCCCAGTGTTCAAGCCCCGAACAAAGTTCGGACTCACCTTAATGTTTCCTCAAAATTTTAATTTAGAATAAAATGCGGTCAGTATGAATTCATGATTCTCATCTTGTCAACTGTAATTTCGAAGTCGATTACCATTTATCAATTTTGGAGACGCGTTTGCTTGTTTTTTTGTAGTTTGTCGGAGCTCAAGGTATGATAAGAGCTATGGTCATGGAGGGGATGAAAGTGGGAGGACATCTTTTTTTTATTGTGTTTAATATAAATTTGAGTTTCCATTTAGGGAGAAACACCTTTTTATTTGTGGTCGAACAGACAGATCAGAGCTAATAGCGGCTTTTCGATTTCAAATGCCCCTAAAAAATGAGAAAGACTATAAAAAAAAGGGAGATAAAAAAACAGGACTAAGGGTAGGGGACCCAGTGACCCAGATTCTACCCTCCTGATGCTTCTGGGTTAGGGGCGGAATCGAGAGGGGGAGAGCTCAACGTTCTCATATGTAATGATACTACCTCATTTGACACATTGTTGTCAGCCCTGAGGGGTAGTTCTAGGCACCGAGGACTGGTATACATTGGTCGACCAGAGTCGTTCAATGCACTTGGTTAGGTGAACGTGACCGGTAGTTTAGACACCAAGGACTGGTATTCATTGGTCGACCGGAGTCGTTCGATATGACTTAGTTAGGTGATAAGACCGGCAGTTCTAGACTGGTATTCATTGGTCGACCGGAGTTGTTGAATTGAAAAAGGAATTTTTTGAAAATCTTGTATGTATTAATTTTTAAAAAACTGACTTCGGAAAAAAGTGAAAAACAAGTTAAAATGTATATAATAAGATAGGGTATCTAAAGGCTAAACTTCGGATTTTTCCAGAAATTATAAAGAAAATTTTCGAAATCCGTATTCGGGCCACCTTGTTATATTACAAACAACACAAAAGACGGTCGCTCAATCAAGGATTTTGCAAATTTTCTTAATAATTTCTTCACATCTAAAGGAAAGAGAAAGCTTTATGATTCAAAAAAAAAAAAAAATTATGGTTAAGGCTTCTCACTGAAGAAGGGATCAGTTCTACATTATAAACTTGACGTTAGTGAAAAATATTGGAGTAGTCCTTCCTGGAGCGAATATTGTTTGAAACAAGACTCCGAAAGGGAAATCCGAGAGCAAACAAAGTCGAAAATAAAGTTTTAATTAGTTAATAAGCCAGTCTCTGGGCCTTGGACGAGTGGCTCAACACTGTTGTCTGTAATGAGAACCGAAGTATTCACTGGATTTTTTGACATTATTTTAAATTCATATTCATTGCTAAAACTTTGTGGTCTCATTTGTGTGTATTCATAAAGTTTGTACTCCTTAAGGGCTTTTTAGAAATTTTTTTTAACAATTTAGAATTTAGAAAAAATACTGGCAGTTTGGCCAATTTAGTGATTTGGTTGAAAATTAATAGGTGTCTTATTCAGGGACTTTAATTTTAATCATACTAACTTTCCTGTTGATGCATTCGATATATCGATAGTTATTAGAATTTTTTTTTTTACAAAACGTCTTTTTTTAAATAACTTTTTTTAAAAATAAATTCCCCACTTTTCCTATATTTTCTTTCTCTAAATTTCTACCTAAGAGTCGTTTTGGTTTGGTCTTCTCTGAAGATGAAAAGGAAGGAGTGTTGATATTTAAGGAAATGAAATAAGTTATGAAGGGACGACATTTACTTTGGGTCGTTGCTGTGTTGTCGTCCCCTTCTGGGACAGAAAGTTGGTCTTCGGGAAGTCGGTCCTCCGGCCGGACACAGATGTCAAATATTCAAATGGAAAAACGTACCCTGTCAAAGAATCCGAATTCAAAATGATGAATTACAAGAAATGTTCACATTTATACTTAAGTAGGACAACTTGGTTTCCAAAAATGTGAGAAATGTGATATTATCACCAGAAGTTCTTGGTTCAGTCCGTTCCAAAAATATATTTCAACACACAATTTTTTGGCGGGGTGTTCAGATAACAAATGTTTTAGCAATATAAAAACGCTTGATACATAAGTGTCATAAAACGTATGATTGAAAATAATTCAAATACTAGCTAGGATTTCTACCATTGATCGGCAAATACTAGCTGGGATGGCCTCCGTTGCTCTGCAAATACTAGCTGGGATGGCCTCCGTTGCTCTGCAAATACTAGCTGGGGTGGCCTCCATTGCTCTGCAAATACTAGCTGGGATAACCTCCGTTGCTCTGCAAATACTAGCCAGGGGTTCTATCATTGCTCTGCAAATACTAGCTGGGATAACCTCCGTTGCTCTGCAAATACTAGCCAGGGGTTCTATCATTGCTTTGCAAATACTAGCTGGGATAACCTCCGTGGCTCTTCAAATACTAGCCAGGGGTTCTATCATTGCTCTGCAAATACTAGCTGGGATAACCTCCGTTGCTCTATAAATACTAGCTGGGGTGGCCTCCGTTGCTCTCCAAATACTAGCTAGACTTACATAGTTGTTTCTGAATCCTCATACTACATTTTGTTTCGGTACAGTCTTTACATCGGCAGTTATTAAGGTATTAAGTCGAGCCCCTCTTCTCTGATCCCTCTCTTCTCTTCGACCAATTCCGCGGAAAATTGATAGGTGCCATCATTATGAAGTTTTGAATTTGAATATAAAATTTCATGTCGATGAATTCCTTACATCGGCAGTTATTGGGACTTTTGTTGTCTCCCTGACCCTTCCCTTTAGCCGATTCGGCTGAAAATCAACAGATATCATTCTTATGTGTCAATACATTCATTCTATCATGTTCCCAGACAGACAGACCTTCTTTTCTTCGTTTTAGGAATTGTTGAAAACACAACATTGAATTTCTGACATTTTCTTATTAATTTATTATTAGAAAATTATTTTTAAAAAAAAGCATTTCTCCGATCAAAAAGATTGTTAGTAAGAAATTGTTGAGTTTGTTTTTAGGAACATTCTTAAAATTTTGTTTGAAAGAAAGGAAAAAAGTGCGTAGGTTCAACTTTTCATCAAAGCGAACTTTTCCTTCATAATGAGAAAAAAATCGAAAGCCCTTTCCAGAAATTTTTCCTTGTTACTTGTTTTCTTTGAAAGTACATAATTTGATGTAGAAGGAATGCACCTTTCTAAATTTGTTGACTGCATATTCTCGAAATTATTATATTTTATACAACGCCTCTACATTTCGATATTATGTATTGTAATAAATGTTTGTAAATTTTTTTAATTTAATAAATATTAGTTTAAGATTTAGAATCATATTTTTTATTTATATTATTATATATAATTCATTTTTGTATTATATTTTATACCTCATTTTGAACAATTCTATGGTTATTTAGTTATTGTGTAGTTATTGCGACACATGCCCGGGCTTTAACAACGTCTACTACCAGAGCGCTCTTTCGACACTACGGTGAACATGAACCCGACTCTTCTATGGGAGTCCTAAGCTTTATCTACCCTAAACTTTTATTCCTCTATGGTAGGTGGTTTTTAACGAGTACCTGACATTGTACAGGCTCGGGACCATCGCTTAACGTTAGTACGGTGTGCTCAAGGTTTATCTTCCAGATAAAAACAAACAGACCTGCGATCTTGAGCTCTGTAAGCAATCACGATACCTCTGAGCTAGCGGCGCCCTTTGGTTAAGCTTGTCACAGTGAATTTCAGGGTACATTTCTGCGGTCTGTGTCAATATTGTTGAAATAATAATATAATTAAAAATTTTGTTTTTATTTATTTTACAGTGAATTGTTCCAACTGTCTTTCTCTCGAATTAGGAGTTTTGCTGCCTTTAGACACCATATGCTACAACACATTAATTAATTAATTTTTCGATTAATATTTTGCAGTATTTTTTAGCCGATCTTAAAACAAATTTCTTTGCAATGCCCAAATATAGGATGTAGACAAACTATTTCATGTATTCATTTTCTTATTTAAAATTTTAATAATATACCTCAATATAAAATAAAATTACCAATTTAAAACATGATAGAAGCCTTTTACTTTAGAGATTAGCCGTGAATATTTATGTACTGAAAGGGTTTTTATAAAATTCTCTTCTGTTTTAAGGTCTTTTCAAAAGTGGGGGGAACCACACTTTGTTGGGTTTGAAATTTTAATACTAATGGACTGTTAAAAATAGATTTGGCGGGAAAATCACTCCTGTTCCTTAGGGATAATCCGTCCTACCAAATCCAGGTTTAATATTATGTAGTAACTCTGTGGAAGCTCTTCACAGTCCTGTATTTTTCCTGGAGGAAAGAGTGAGAGAGAGGGAAAAGGGAAAAAGAAGGATAGAGGGAAGTTGGGCGGACTGCGCGCGCAGTGGGCGGTCCGTCCAGCGCGGGAAAAACTTTTGGCGCGCCGGGCAATCAATAGAAGGGTGGGGGGGTGTGAGAAGGATGTTCGGAGGTGTTCGGCGAGGCTCGGAGCTATGAGCCGAGGAGCGACGGAGCAAGCTGAGTCTTGGACGAGACGTCAGCCGGTGAGGGTCTGGGGTGTGCGCTGTCTTCAGGTGAGTGGGGTTGGTACACTTGTACAACGGGCAATAACAAAACTTTTCATTACTTTGTTTGAGTTCTGACGACCCCCTCCTCCCTTCCCCCTCTCTTCCTCCCACTGGTTTGGAGGGGGAGAGGGGAAGTTTGAAGGAAGTTTACTTAAGTTTATGACAGTTTAGAAAAAGTTTTTCGAAACTCTCCCCCCCTCTATAGTCTGGTGACTTCCGTCGTGGCCAAAGTCTACCTGAGTAGTGACTGTCCTCTGCTGGTACTCTACTCAGGTGCTCCGGTACCCCCCCGTTGTCCATACTCCCTCATCACTGCACTCAGTTCTGCAGTATCACTATTGTGCACTCCCCGGCCTAACCTACCATTAAAGTCGCATCTCTGCTACCCATTGCAAGATTGGCTCTCACACTCACCATTGGTACTTCCTAACTCAATGGGAACACTGTACTGTGTACTGTGTTTTGCAATATGATCTTGAAAAACGTTTACAAAACAACACTAACAACAATTTTATTAATAATTCGATATTTTGTTCCCTTACAATTCAGATTTTACAAATAAAAATATTAATGAATTTTGTTATATGCTGAAAGTAAAAGTTTTGCATTATCTTATGGAAATTATGTATATTTAATTTTTTTTATGTAATATCCTTATTATTGATAGATGTTGCGAAAAAAATTTTAATCAATTCGCATTTACTCATATATTTATTTTGGTCTTTTCGTATCTTTAGCTTGTAGCTTAGTATTCCTCTAGCCAAATAAATAAAAGTTTTTTTAAAATCCTTGAGAAATTGTTTGAAAATAGCTCGCAGTTTTACGTAATAGCTATTCAAATAAAATTTATGACAATACATAACTATAATTATTATATTTGTCTTAATTACAAACTTTCCATATATATATATTCTACTGTAAATTGTCTCCTTTTCTATCATTGGACATTTATTTAAACTGCAGACATTTAATGTTGCCTTACAAAATTGTTTTCTATATTCAAAATACAAATTTCAAATAATAATTTCCCTGATTAAAATTTATTTAAACTGATAGTAAAATTGAGTATTTATTTTCATTTATTTTACCATATGCATATATAGGGATGTGAATTTCAATTTAATGTATTATATTTTATATTAATTTAGTTTATATATTTATTTTTGCTAAAAGCAATAACACTTCAGTTTTATATATCCAGGAGATGAACCGATTCGAAACAAAATTGTGATACAGAGGGCTGGAGGAGGGAGTTGTAGTCTCCAATATGGAGTCGTTAAATTCTCCAGCCTTTGTTCAATTTTCGCATTTAGATTTCAAAATTCAAATCAAAACAGTTCAATAATTGTTATTATTCCTCTACAGTGTTTAAATAAAGTTTGTTTTCAGACAAAATATGGCCTAGTGGAAGTTTGAAAGGGAACTCAAACTTTTGAAAAACTTTTTCAAACTTTTGAAACAACTTTTTTCATTTGACATTGACAACTTGAGTCTAGTTCCGGTTTGTCAATTGAGTTTTGTTAACTTTTGTCTACTTTTGGTTAAGTTTTTCCCATACTTTGCCTCTTGAATCTTTCAGTGTTTCCGACCTATCTAAAGTTCTTGTTTTCAGGCAAAAATTGTTTTAATTCATAATTTAGTTATTAAATATTCCTATGTACATTTACTTTGCCCATAATCCATCCTCATGAAATAATCAACAATACACACAATATATTATTCACCTTTAAAAGCATCTGATAATCTTACATGTTTTGTATATTAAGACATTCGAAATTGTATTTATAAATTTGTGACTTTTTTTTTCAGTTTTAATTGAATATATAATTCACTAATATTATATACTATTATTATATTAATTGTTGCTTAGAGTTTTTTCTTCAACTTGCTTTATTTATCTATTTGAACCAAAATCAAGCAAAAATTCAGTTAGGAAAGTTTATTGTTTCTTCCTTAAGACGACTTGCTTTTAGGAGTTACGTTAATAATTCCCTGTTTTACCATGTATTTCCTCGCCGCGATGATTATATCCTCCAGTACGGAAGATACCTCTACAGAAAGAGACAGACTGCAAGCCCTCTTCGAAGGGCTCATCCGTATCTATCTCAAGTATGTAAAGAAAATCTTCCGAAAATAGCCACACGACTTCTTTCAAGAATTTTCTAACTTTTCTGAACTTAAATCAATAATATTTATTTCCATTAAATCATAAAATGGAAATTGGACACATCATACAATTTTTTACATCAAAAATACCATATAAAATATATACATCAACCGATTAGGCAAATATGTAAGATATTACATCCCCTCAATTTTTAAATATAAGTTCTCCTGAAGTCTCTAGACGCTATTCCGTGAAAAGTTTTTTTTATATGTAATAATTTCTGTTAACTTTTTATTTTTTTATTTCGAATAAATTGCATTATTATTATTATTTTGTTATTCACGCTTTATATATATTATATATTCAATTTGATCTTGATAGTTTGTCTACTCTTTCCAACTGTTCATAAAAACAGAATATCATCTATAAGAAGTCACTGAGCCTTGTTGATTTTCTCAATCATTTATTGTTAAAAAATAAATATTAAATTTGAAATAATAATAAAATTAGTTTATTATCCTTAAATAATCAATGTTTATTTTTTTTTCTTAATGGCTCTTATAACAATCCTCTAATAGCTAATTGTTTAAAAAAATTACATTCTCTGACTGTCTTAAATATTTCTGTGCTGAAACAATAATTTTGCTACCCAGAGTCAATGTTGGTCATTCCATTTTAAGCCAAGTCCATAACATTTTTGATTTTGAAAATTTTTTTTTACAAATTTATAGCGTATTATCTTTGGAGATATTTTTTAAATTCTAAAAAAATGTAAATTTCTGCTGGAGTAGCCAACTTAGTGATGGCATATCTTCGTAACCATTTAATTTATTTTCATGTGTTAAGGGCATGTCAGAAATAATAGACTAAATTGGAAACTTTTTGTAGTTAATATCAATTGGGTGTCTCTATTTTACCAATCCACTGTGGTCTGAAGATTGGATTCCTTACCCACATTTAAAATGTGGAACATCTTTTTTCAATACATTTTTTCAAACACTTTCCGTAAATAATTTCATTATATTTAATTTAAAATTGTTTTTAGCACTATGAGGTTAAAATTATTGTAAATTCAACTGTTTCCTTAGATAAATCCACAAATCTAAAGCTTCTTCTTTTGAAAAGTGATTTGAAGTTGTGTACATGAATTTGACAATGTTTTGAAAATATTTTTAATTTGAATGTATAAACTTCTAAGTAGCTATTTGCTTAATACCATATACAAAAATTCTGTTATTTAACCATATAAACAAATCTCTAGCATACACGAGAGAGAATTATTAGCTCCTCTGGAATTCTGGCACTGTTTTTATGTACTAATGAACTTTTCGTATCCAATTTTTTATAAAACTTTTTATTGTTCAACAACAAAAATTTATTTTAACGGTGAATACATTTAAAAAATGAAAGAAGGAATGTTGAGGTTGTCGTAAAGTATATTTCAACATTCACGCAAAAATACTTATAAGAAAAATTGAGGAAAATGTTGCTTACATTTTAGCCTGAAGTTCCCGAAATTCGACTATTTTAGGCAGCAATGTGGTTAAAATGGGACTTCATTCAAACTTGTAGAATAGTAGATCTAGGCAAAATCGTTATTCAAAAATTATTATTTTTTGGCATGAGAGAAAAGTATATTATGAAAGCTTTTATGTAAGCCTTTACATATGCGCATAAGTCAAATTGGTACGGAACTATGGCATTGCAAAATTTGTTAGTCTGGCGGAAAACACTTTTTCAGAATTTCAAAACTGTATAACTCCAAAGATATTACACCAGGATTTTTTTTTAATGCAGGTCGCTTTCTTTTAGTCATAGTGTTTTTAAGAAATCGTCAAAAATATAGAAGTCATGTGCTTTTTCCATTGAAAAGCGTTCTGTTACACTAAAATGACTGTTGACTTACACTTTGAGAAAATATCTTCAATTGTCGGCATGGCAAACCCGCAATACTTTACTGTAGTGCAGATTGCATCTCTTTTTTTTTTGGCCTTATGTACGTTGCATATTGCCATGTTTCTTTTCTGAAGGTGTTATCTAGTTACATATTTACACTTCCAACTTGTGCCCATCATCTTGATTGGCAACCATCCGACTTTCTGCAGGTTTGTCTTCCTTCATTGCTCTAATATTCAGATATTTTGGGAAATTAATTTTTATAATGCTGATCAATTATTGGAATGAATATTATTAGAATAGCTTAGAATGAATTTTAATTTAGAAATCATAATAAATTTCCCATAGAATTAAAATACGGTGTCTTCTCATTGTTTTATTTTTAACGAAAACCATCTCTGCGCAGTGGGGGTGTGCCACTGATGATTACGCTGTTGCTTTGAAAACCTGGTTAAAAATGAAAAAGTCGGAAGAAAACGTATTTTATTTAAATGAGAAATCTCGTCGCACAACATCTTACTATCACATATAAATATAAATTTATTTTCTTTAACGTTCTTGTTCAACGATCAATGTCTTGCATTTCTAGCTTTAAAATCAGTTCTTCCATGATTTACTAAAGTTATTTTGAATTGTTATTAAATTATTTTTAATTTCACTTAATCCATACGAAACAAGGCGAACTCAAGGTTTTTTCACCTCTTATGTTATTTATCTAGGAGGTAAAAAAAAATCTGAGTACACCGTTCTTCTGATTGGACATTATACGATGGCCCCGAGCCTGTGATATGTCAGGTATTCATAATTGAAGGGGGGATGGGGCGTGAAGTAATTTAGAATATGGTAGATGACAGTGATAGCTGCAAACCTTACATCACCGAGGCTGGACTAATGTCTCAGCTCTCCAGAGACAGTTCCATCTTGTCTGCACTCTAACTTCCTGTACTTTGCAAGCAATGCTGGTGTCTTGCTCTCTTAAATTTTGTAGCGTATTATAGCGTATACTCAGTAAGGATGGCGTAAGAGATATTTCGTCATGATGCGTTGCCTGCTTTAGGTAATAACTTATTTATTTTATTTTTCGGAAAAGCTGTTAAAACAATTGGTAACATTGTTTGTTTTTTTACCTCCCAGATAAAAAACTTAAGGTTCTCAGCTGGGTTTTGAACCCATAATCTTGAGCACAATAGGCAATTTAGCTACATCTGAGCTACCGGCGCTTTCGATACAGATAGATATTCTCAACTGTATGAAGAATATACACAACAAGCAAAAGGTTAAAAGAGTAAATATGTGGCATTATCAATAACCAGTGACACTTCCTAAGCATTTAGTTGTACTCTAATCTCTGTCATTGCTCCTACTAAGAAGGTCTCTATGACATTGGCGCTTAAAGATATATTTCTGTTGTGTGTTTTGTTTTAAGTGTAAGGCGCAAATTTAAAAGTGGCAATTAAGTGCAATGCAGAATATGCAAGTGTGCAGTGTTTGAATTCCGTTCACGCTTTAAAGTACTTCAGTTTTTTTGTTGTCCAGAGTTATGTAGAAATATTGGGAATTCCTCATTCAGCACTATTCGTTTTAGTATCGTGTTGTTGTTTATGTCTTCCATGCTTTTGTCTATTCTTGTCCCAGAAAACATCCATTTTCGGGATTTCAAACGTTTATCGTATTTATGGATGTATTAGGAATTCCCGGTTCGGTTTTTCTGTTGTTTTTGTGCACCACTTTTGTCTATGCACAATTCCATTTTCAGGATTTGGTCACTTTTCTTAGTTAAACGTAACTTTTTTTGTGGTTATTAATCAATTTAATTTTTCATTTTTTATTTCGAATTATGTATTTAATAGAGGTTTGTACAGAAGAAGTCATTTTTAAATAGAAATTAATAAATGTTAATGTATTCGTCAAAGAAAAATTATATTTTTTCAACAAGTGCCCTACTTATTTAAATGAAACTCATAAAAAAAGTTTGTCAAAAAGTAGTTAAACTGCCGGCTAACTTTGGTTAATAAAGTTAGTAACTTCGGAATTTACTAAAAAAAACTTTTCTTCCCTTCACTTTTCATTTGCGTTCCTGTTTATTTTACACTTTCACTTGAATCTTTGCTTATTGAAATGAAATGTTGCATTTTCATGATTTTAGAAGCCATTGGCCAAAATTGAAACCGTTGTCATTAGGCTTGTAGATTGTCTTTTAATCTCCTATCACAGAGTTCTGACTTAATGTCCTTATTTTGTACTGCAACGGTTCTATAACCTTCATTAGTTAAACATTTGATGTAAACATTTTGAAGGTTCTTAGTTCAAAACAAAAATTTCAAGACTAGGTATTTTACTGTCAGGTTTGTTATTTGCCAGTACATCAATAGCACGCCTATGTTCAAAATGTATTTCTTTATTCCTCCAACTTGAAAATAAGAACGGAGAGTACTTTTTTTTTTTTTTAGCAAAAAGTATTGGAACGCTTTTTATAGAAACAAAAATTTTTTTTTTTTTCAACTAAAGGACTACACTGTAAGGATGGGATGTGCTACTGTTGATGATGCTGTTGCGTTGAAAACCGGTTCTCGTGTTGATATTTCATCTTCAACATTTCTATCGAGCCATTGAGGGGAGTGCTTAATTGTGGAACAATTGCGCTGGAAACGCTAAATTCTTTCACAAAAGTATTTTTACTCTGTTATCAATTGGCCTATAATTATAATTTTTTTTGAAAACTTATTTTTAACTCATTAATTTACATCAAAAGATAATTTTCTATTTCAATTAGAAAACTAAATTTTTATCTACATATCAAGGGTGTCAAGACCACAGGTCTTATCTAATTTTTGGCAACTTTTTAGGAGAGAAAAAAACTGATTCCAGGCAATAATAGTGATTAGACCTTATCACGTACCATCGATTTTGGGCACTATCGAGTTGTGATATCGATAAACCCATGGTTTCATTACATCCGGAATCGGATCTGCTATCGAATGAGCCAAAAAAAAAAAAATGTATTTTTTTAGATACGACCTGTGGTCATGACACCCTCGATATTTCTTTCTTATTCGCTAATGGTTAGTTACGATAAAAACTTCTCCAGAAAATATATTGTCATAGAAATGATCATAAAAAAAAATATATCTATATATTTATATATTTTTTAAAAGAAACTCATATTATTTATTTACCCTTATAATTCCAAAGCTTCGTTGGTTTCCTTGTCTTCCCTGAAAGTGTTATAATATAACATATTAGTTCATAGAATAGTTTAAATAATATATTATTGAAGACTGGAGTATGTGTGAAGGAGAAGGGTAGGTGAGAGGTGGAGGCTGGATACATGAGGGGTTTGGAAAAAGGGTGTGGCTCACAATGTATTGATGTATTTTTTGGGCGGGGCCGGGTGGAGAGCAGGGATTGGACGAGAGTTAGCCCGCCCTCGCCCCGCCCACATTTCCCCGATAGTCTCTACACCTTCCCCTCAGCTACACTCCTACCCATTTTTACCTGTTCCAAACAAGGAATATAATCAATAAAGTTATATTTTAGTTACTATTTCCGTAATAATTGTTAAGGAAAAAAAAAAATCCATATTTTTGAAAACAAATTCCTTTAATTAATCATTTTTATATTTATTTTTGAACAATATGTTTAAATAATTATTTTATATACCTAGTCTAGATATCCGAGTCGAGTCTAAGCAAATTTCCAGATAGTGTCTCTTGAAACATAACGAAAATCGCAGGAAATTCCCAGCGTATTTAAGTTTTCACTTTCTCTCCAAAACTAAAAAATGATGAATCATCATGAAATTGTTTATCGATACATTACATCGGCAGTTATTGGGGTTTTTGAGTTAAGCCCTCCCTCTAATTCTCCCTTTTCCTTCACCCGATTAAGCCGAAAATCAATAGGTGTCGTCCGTATGGTGTTTTGGGTATACATATAAAATTTCGTGAAGATATATTGATTTTATCGAGAGTTATGGTATTCATAGACCCACACACTGAAACACAGACAATTTTTTTTTTTTATTCAAGTCGAGGTATGAAAAAATGAAATTCCAGTGAACACAATGTCAAATTCCTAACTGATTACATAACTTACCCTATACTTCGTGGGGATGTACAATTTTATATAATCAGGAATTCGGAGACATTGTTTTTTATCTGAATCCACGAGCAAATCTTCTCTATTTAATTAATATGGCAGTCCATATCCACAATATACCTGAAGGTCCGAATAGAGATGTTTAATTAAATGTTTTAAAAACCTAAAAACAAATGTTTATAGATTTTAAAAATTATTTGTCCATTTTCACTATCAGATAGACTCTGGAAACTCTGGTTTTCGCCGGAATTTCATGTGACTCCTTGAAAAAAAATTCTATATGTCTGTGGACACGATGACTGCCGAATGAATGTATTGACACGCAATTTTATGTGTATCTAGAACACTCTAAGGACGATACTCATTGATTTTCATTCCTATGGGAAGGAGGAAATTAGGGGTGGAGGTTATTACAAAAACTCTAATAACTGTCTTTTTCATGATTGTATTGACACGAAATTTCATATGTAAATTCTAAGCCTCAAAAGGCGGATCAGAGGATGGGGCTGAACTCAGAAACTTAATAATTACCAATGTAATGATATCGTTACAGAACATAATATGAGTATTCAGAAGCCCATGGAAATCAACTTCAGATTTCTAGCAGAAACAATCGATTGGTTTTGGAGGGAGAGCGGAAACTTAATTGACAGGTAAAAGGGTCAGTAAAAAACACGATCTTGTGTTTTTTTTGTTTTTTTTCAAATAAATGTAAATGACTGTAAGATGGTTTTTGCACCTTTTTGTGATTCAGCCCCTCTCCAAAATCTTTTTTTCTAAGTGTATTTGTATTCTCAATACATTTTGAAAGAAACTCTTCTGATTGTGATCATTTGCCTACTTTAGGTTGCTCTGGCAGTTGATTAAGGCCTAAGCAGTGGCCTTGCCAATGTGCGGATCCCTGGGGGACCTGGATGGGGTTGGCTGGGTTGGGGGTTGGAGCAGCTCCGCCGGGGCCTCTGGACTGGAACAGTCTCGGACTTGAAGGCTCTGGACGACATTCCTCACATGCACACCCTCATCTTCAAGCACCGTTATCTCCACGAATAAGCCAATTGCTTTACATGTACTTGAGAGAATGGCCCGGCTGTGCTGTTGTTTACTTCGTGCTTTGCTCTTCTCCGGTCCTCCTGGCTTCCTGTGGGATCCCACCATGGCTCTATTGGTTTCATCATTTGAATGAAGAGTGCCCTGGTTTAATAAGGGCAAGAAATATAACAAATATAACTAAGTAACGCAACTAACCAACCCTGAAATTAAAGTGTCATATTTGATTGCATTAGGGCGCTGAAATGCTGGAGTCATCACATGCAAAAAAATCGTTAAGGAAGACTTATATGTGTCAACTGTTTCTAATTCATGTTTTCGGGGATCGGCCCCTTGATGGGCGGCGGGCAAGTTTTAATTGTCTTTTCTCCAGTTATAGCTTTTCTAATCTGTAAAGCAGTCAACTTTGTTCAAGGTCGTCTACTAACTTAGCCTGGACTTAGTTCAACTTTAACTTTCGGGGCCATGAAACTTTGACTTTTTAGTACAACTTGAACTTCAGGTGGGTCACAGGCCGTGGACTTTGTCTAGTCTCTTGATTTGATTTTTTTTTTTTTTCGCTGTTTTTGAATATTTCATTGAATATCTTGAGTAACCATCATTACAAAAAGGGATACTATTTTTACTTCTCGATGGAATGAAAGTTATGTGTGCAGTTCGTCGCCTCTTTCCAAGACCTTTCAAGCTGAAGGGTTCAAGGAACTGTCAAATATTATTTTTTTTCTAGAGTTTAAATAAATAAATCAATGAATAATGTATTTCTTATATTAATTTATTAACTATTTTTGGCACCTAGACTTACTTCAGTTTTTTTGGGTAGAAAAGGAGTTCAAGCTTTTTTTTAGAAATTTAACATACAAGAAATTTTGTATGTCAAATGTTGAGTTTTAGCCCGAACGGTCGATTGGCTTTGGAGGCAAGAGCGAAAAGATAATTGATTAATTATGGTGGAGAAATAAATTGCCGGTTTTACGGACGCTTTTTTTCTTCTTGTTTGGTTTTAAGGGGAAAAAAACGTTGAGTGGTTATCAACAGATGTCCTTAAAGGGCGGTGTGTCCCAGATTAATGATTATTTTTTATATCCTACGGATTTTGAAAACAATAAACAAAATAATTAAAATAACATCAAATCACATTAAATCTGCATTAATGTCCTAAAAGAGGGTAATTAAATAGTGTTTTTGTAACAAGATTATTTGACTAAATATTTTTCTAAATAGTAATTTTACGCCACAACCTCGTTAATTTATAACTAAGAAGATTCATGATGAAGGAATTATCTCAAAAAAAGACATTTAAAAATCGATTCAGATTAGAATCAATAATTTAGGTGGTTATTTTGCCAAATTAACACTAAATGGTGTCGTATTTATAACATTTATGTATAGAGTATGGTTTTAGTTGAATAATGTGAGGTTTGTAGTTTTGTTTGATTTATCAATGTCTTATGAACTCCGAATTCGGGCAGAAAGGTGAAGTCCCTTATGGTTTTTAGCTCCTAAAAAAGGAATTTTTTTCCTTAATTTGTCAGTTTATATTTACTTAAACAAACTTAGCCACTTGGGCATGAGCTTTGCATTACATTTTTACTTTCCCAGGTATACAAAGTATTATGTACTTATGTAATCGGTCAGAAATTCAAAATTAATTTTTTAACAACAATTTTTGTACCCTACTACCCCCAATCCCAATTAAAAAAAAAAAAAAGTTTTCTGTTTGTATGTGAACATGATAATTCTCCATTGAGTCAATATATCGTCACGAAATTTTATATTAAAATTCAAAATCTCAAAGGTATTGCACCTAGGTATTGATTTTCAGCCAAATCGACCAATAGGTTATATATATTGTAGCATGTCCACCCTATGGACAATTATTATTATTATTATTATACAGCAAGGACCAGTGACACTACGAGCGAATCGAGGCCACTTGGAGCTGATTAAAGAGGATTTTATTAAGAAGATTAATGCTCGGAACTAGCGATGCCTGCGAGAGAATCGCGATCGCTAGGAGCGAAAACAAGAGCGAATTGTGAGTCACTTTGGAAGTACACTGCCGGTGATTTACCTTCAATTTAATGTTAGCCAGTTTTTCATATATTTACATATATGTAAACAACTAATAAAATATTCAATAATTTCTTATTTGTTGCTGAATAATTCAACTATTGTTGTACTAGAAGGCCTGTGTCTGTTTGACAGTTGGCAGACAGAACCGCAGGAATACGAGGCTATTAATATTTCATTTGTTCCTGGATCAGAAAATCGATAGTTAATTATTAAGTTATTTGGTTGATGACGGCCGGCCTCTAGGTACCAAAGTCAACAAAATCTTGAAGTTACAGGAGCTGCTGTTTTTTGCATTGGTTAATTTATCAATATATCAATAAATCTATTCTTTGTAAAAAATAATTATTCAAGATGTCTTCCTCATTGATGAATAGTCACGGTGAGTACGTGAGCTATTTAAATTGGCCAAACGGAAGAGGAGATTGGAGGGTTTAATCCCAAATCCCTAATTATTGCCCATAGAATGGATACAGTGACATACAATTTTATATTTGGAATGAATCGTCTCTGAAGAATTGGTTTTTAGCCAAATCCGCCGGAGTAGCGTTTAAAGGGAGGACGAGAATCCATAACATGGTAATTGGATACTTTATACAATCGTGTACATCTAAATTGCTTTTAAAGTATATAAATCAATTGTTTTTTTTTTTTTTTTTTTTTTTTTTTTTTTTTTTTTTTTTTTTTTTTTTTTTTTTTTTTAAGAAGAAAAACATTTTATTTGGACCAGTACTAAGTATGTACTTTACACAAAATGAGCAAATAAACAAGAAAATTATAATTAAAACAAAAAGTCTTGGTACAGTCTTGGTTGCAGCCTGCGAGCTACAGGCTGGCCGAGACTGTAGTGAACCGCACCAGAGCAGGTTGGCAGACCTTCATGGAAGCTTCGGGTGAGTTTCTCAATGTGGGCTGCAAAAGGAGCAACTCCCAGTTCCCGATGGATTTGGGTGTTCCTGATAAACCAGGGTGCGTTCATCGCTATCCGGAGGACTTTGTTTTGGAATGTTTGTAATCGTGTTATGTTAGTGTGGCTAGTGCAGAACCATACGGGGCAAGCGTAGGTTAAGAGTGGAAGTATTAGTGTTTTGTAAAGTAAGGATGTGCATGTGTGTCTGAGTGGTGTATTCCTGTTTATGAGTGGGTAGATGAGCCTGAGTCGTGTGTGTGCTTGTTGGAGTTTTATGTTGATATGTAGGCGCCATGTTAGTCTTGTGTCAAGGTGCACTCCAAGATAGCGCACACCCTGGTCTTTAGGATTCCATGGAATTGGGAGTTGGTCGATTTGCAGCCTTCTGAGGTGTTCTATCGAGAAGCGGCGTAAAGCGAACACCTTCGCCTCCGTCTTCCCACCGTTCAACTTAAGCTTCCATTTTCCAAACCACTGGCCGATCTCATCCACCTGGATTTGTAGGGAGTCGATGGCCGCTTCCAGATCTATGTTTTGGCTGAGGATCAACGTGTCGTCAGCGTAAGTCGCCAGGGTTGCAGAGACTGGTTCTGGCATGTCGTGACAGAACAGATCAAACAAGAGTGGACTGAGGATCGCACCTTGTGGGACTCCCGCTGATATCTTCTTTCTGGAGCTCAGTGTGTTGTTCACCCTTATTTGGAATGTTCTGTCACGAAGAAAAGAGCTAATAATGTTCTGGATGTATTGCGGAGGCCAGGTCTGTTTTAATTTGAAGAGCAAGCCCTCGTGCCAGACGGTGTCGAAGGCAGCTGCGACGTCCAAGAAGGCTGCTACTGTGTACTGCTTCCGCTCAAAGCCCCCCACAATGGTCTCAGCAACTCTCTGTAGCTGATGGACGGCTGAGTGGTTTGATTTAAACCCAAACTGGTGGGCAGGGATGGTCCCTGCAGTCTCCAGATGACGGAGGAGCCTCTTGTGAATTATTTTCTCAAGAAGTTTTGAGAGGCTATTTAAAAGGCTTATTGGTCTATAGCTGCCTGGATCGTTTTTTGCCTTACCTGGCTTGTGAAATGTTAGAACAACGGCGTTTTTCCAGTCTGCAGGAAAGTAGCCGTGGCGAAGACAGGCGTTGAACACACTTGCCAGGTAGGCTATGCTCTTCGGAGGAAGCTTCTTCAGCACCAGGTTGGGGATGATGTCTTCACCGGGGGCCTTCTTGATGTGTAGTCGTGTAATGTGGGCGTGTATTTCTGATGGTGTGGTATGCTGAATGGGTGCTTCGACTGTGTGAAGTGTATTTGAGAGGTATGATTCAACTGTGATGAGTGTTTCATGATCGTCAGCGTCTGTCGTTGTGAATTTATTTTCCAAATGGGTCGCCAGTAATTCGGTTTTCTCTTTGTCAGTTGTGGCAGTCATTTGTCCGTCAGTTAAGATGGGTAGGGGTGTCCTTTGGTTTAGAAGTCGTCGTGTCTCTTTCCATAAGTTGTTGTCGCCCGGAGTCATATCAGTCAAGTATTTTCGATAGTTCGCGATTCTGTCTTTGTCAAGTTCCCATCGTATGCGTCGGGTCAGGCGATTCAGTTCTCTTTTCTCAAGGGGATCTCTTGTTCTTTGCCAATGTTGTCGTAGTGTGTTCTTTGTACGGATCATATCCATTATGTGTGTTGGTGTCTTGTTGTGGAATAGGTGTCGTTTGTCAGTGAAATGTCGGTATGTTGCTTCATGTACTGAGGTATGTATGGTTTGTGTGAACGTCCTAACTGCATTGTCAATGTCGTCCGTCGTGCTATAATGATGGGGGACCCCGAGACAGTTCATTCCGTCTTCAAACGTGGCCCAGTCGATCTTCCCCGTGATCAACCTTGGAAGATATTCCTCCTTCTGTGGCCGTGCTAGGAAGGTGCAGATAACTGGGAGATGGTCTGAGTCTAAGTCGGTCAGTGTCTCGTGAAACAGGGGCAAGTTAAAGTTGTGTATCAGTCCTATGTCCAGTATGTCGGGTTGGTATGTTCGTTGAGTTGGGTAGAATGTCGGTTCGTCAGGTGTCGATATTTGTATCCCCAGGTTTTCTGAGATGGATTGTAGTCTAGTCCCGTTGTTATTCTGTCTTCTGCATCCCCATAGCGTGTGTTTGCTGTTGAGGTCCCCGATCATTATAGTCGGTAGTCCTGTGAAAATATGTTCGAAGTCAGTCTGTACCAGTCTTGTGTTCGGTCGATGGTATGCTGATATGATGTTGAGTGTGCCGGAGAGTGTGGTGAGGGTGACTCCAACTGCCTCCAAGTTCTGGAGAGGGGGAATGTTAATCTGTGAATGTTTCAGGTGTCGTTTGATGAAAATGCCAACACCACCGAAACGTGTCGGTCGGTCCAGTCTATATGAACAGTAGCCAGAGAGTTTGAGTTTGTCTGTCGGTTTGAGGTGGGTCTCAGTTATGCATGCAATGTCGACATTATATCGTGATAAAAAGTTGGTTAATGACGGTTGCCTTATCTTTAAGCCGTCCGCATTCCAGTTTAATATAGTTAAATTTTGAAAAGTTCCCAGATTAGGGTTTGCCATGATTCATCGAAAAAAGGTTAGTGAATAAATTGGATAAGAAAGCTTGGATGTGGGGGATGAATGGTTTGATGAGGTTCATGATGAGTCCAGTCAGGTCAGTCGTTGCCTCAGAGCTAATTCCATTGTTTGCAGTATTAGGTTGGGGTGGTGTTAGCCTACTTCGATTTTTGTCAAACCAAAAGTTCGTAGGTGGTTTGGGCTCCGGGGAGGTAGGTGCGTATGGTGGTGTATTGGGTGTGTTGGCTGAATGTGCGTGTGTGTGTTGCGGAGGTTGATTAGTATTAGTGTGAAATGTTTGGCTTGCGGTGGTGCCTGCGGAAGCTGACTGTAGTTGCCGTTTCGGTGGTCGTTTCAGACAGCCTCCAAAGTTGGCGGTATGGTCGCCCCCACAGTTGGCGCACTTCGGTTTGTCAGTTTTTTGGAAAGGACAAACTTTATAATGGTGATTCCCTGCACACTTAACGCAGGTCGACTCAAGGCGGCAGTAGTTCTTGGTGTGCCCGAATTTTTGACAGTTCATGCATTGAGGAACGTGCAGGGACCGGCGTCTTTCCTCCACGTGGATCCGACTGTAATATAGTTTTGTAAGTGAAAATATGGCTTTTCCCTGATCGTTATTAGTCAGTTCGACTGCGCACAATGGCGTGGGCATTTTGTCTCTATTGTGCAACCTGGTGACCGAAATACCTGGGTAGTGAGGGAGCAATTCATTTTTGACGTCTTCTTCGCTGAGCGCGTATGGCACACCTCGGAGAATCACCGATACATTTTTAGTTTCTGGATTAACATAAGTGTAATAGTTAATTTTATGTGTATCGTAGAATTTTGTCAGGGCCCTAAAATCGTCTGACGAGGTCGCTTGAATTTTAATTTTTTCTTTTAGGCATTGTTTGGTTTCAAACGGTGATGTAGCCACCTTTAATATGTCAGCTGTTATTTCCTTTAGGTTATTGTAACCTACAATAAAAATTGGAGGAATTTTAATTTTTTTACTATTTTCGGAATTTGATTCGGCCGGTTGGGGCTTGGAAGTGTCTAAATTGGTTAGAGCGGAATACCTGTTAGAAACTATGACTGGTGAGTTGTAAGATTTATACCTCTTGGTGACGGCGAGGTGTGAGGCGGGTGTCTCCTGGTCAGGCTGGTCTAGGGTCCTCTTCTTGCCGCTAAGGCCTGGATGGTCAACGGCCATCGATGCTGTGGCCAGGGGCTGGTGTGGTACCTGTTTGATGTTACTTGGCTGGCTGTGGCTGGCCGTGGGCACTGGTGCACTCTCTTCAACCCAGGAAGAGCGCGCCCCGCTGCAACTCATTCCGTTTGGTGAAAAGGTCCTCTCCCTGATACTTTTCACTGTTTCACGTTTTTACAAACACAGTAAAAACCGCACTATTAATTATTTTTTTGAAGAGCAATTTTATAACACTATTTTTGTTTAACGTGAACAGCTGATCCCAATTGATATTAAATCTAAGAATAAAAATACATTTGAGATAAACAATAATTATTATAAAATTAAATTGAAACAAATAATATAAATACATTTTTTTTTGTCTTTTATTTATAAAGATACAACTGTTGCTAGGGTGCAACAACCAGCATCTATGATGGTATGGATATGTTGGCGTGAAGGGCATGTGAGAGGAAGGCCACCCAGTGGTAGGTCCTCGGGACGAAAATTTATCGTAATTATTAGAACAAGAACAGAAAAAAATTAAAATAAATAAATAAAAAGTATATAAATAATAGAATATAAAATTTATAATATTAACAAACACAATAATGTCTATTGTTATTAAATATTTTATATTTATATTTCTTTCCGAAAACGGAAAACGTTCCTATGATATTATTAAATTTCCATTAAAATTCCCTCAGATAGCATCAATTCGAATAGCGCTCCAAAGAGTGTACAGTAAATTTCAGTGAGAAATTGTTCAAAATATTGTTTAAATTGTAAAAACTTGGCAATGAATTTTAAAATATCTTTTTTACTTTCCCAAATCGGCCGGAATAGAATTTAGCACAAGAGCGTGAAAGTATATATAATTTGATACATTAAACAATTTTGTACAAGTTGTAACTAATTCAAATAAGATTTAGCTGAAAATCAATGTAAAATTTCATGTCGGCACAACATTTCGGCTCTAATTTTACCTTTTAATTTTGATTTTTATTGTTTTTTTTTCAACTAACAAAAAAAAATATAATTGAAGTTTTGATTTCTACTCGAGTGTAGTCACTTGTAAAATAAAAAAAAATTAAAATTTTTTGGGAGTAACTATGCCGCAACACGTTAATTGTAAGAACATTAACCGGGCGATATTTGTGTAATTTAACAGGTTTCAATTAAAAGTTTTCATTTTCATATTTATTCATATGAATAATAATAAAAATTTAAATTAATAATGATAGGTAAATTAAAATTCATATTAATGATCATGGAACATAAGACGTTTTATGTCCGTTTATTGCATGATTTAAAAAAAAGTATTTTTGGAGTTATTCAAAAAAAATTGTTCACATTATTTTAATTGTCATCCATTTGCTGAGAGGTCATAGTACGTTATACGGATAGCATGTTATGCCCTAACGTTATTACTGCCTATTTCGGATAGAATGCTTAATATTTCAGATTTCTTGACGCTCCCTGGTACGGTCGTACACGCCGTGTTTTAAATATAGAGACTGCGTGCATGCAACCTGGGTGCAAATTGAAGACAAGCCACGCGAATCCACCCCTCAGTTCTCCAAAACCACCCTCGACTAAAATAATTACATCTCCCGTAGGGTAGAGTCTAATGAAAAACTGCGATCATATCGCAAAAACCCTTAATAAATCTCGATTAGTTAACAAGTGGTGGGTGGTCCAATTAAAAACAAACCTCACTTCTCTATCTTCATTCCGCTTCCTGACTTTTCTATGGCTAATTTCTCATTGAATTTCTTTCTTTCTTTCTTCGCAGACTTTTGTGATTTATTCTTTAGTTATTTCTCCAGCAACATGGAATTGGGAAACTTCTGTAATCGGTGAAAAATTTGATGTTGTGTTTTCTCCGCAATTTTCTTGTTTTCCGATCCCCTCCAAAAATGAAAAAAAAAGTTGTCCTGAGCGTCTGTGAACACGATAACTCCCGATAATGTACACAACATTTAGTAGAGTCAGACGCTACTATGTGAGTCAAATATTGAGTCATTGGCTTTGGAGGGAGTGCAAAAACGTGATAAATGAAATTCGTACTGGGGAAGTATACAACCAGTGAATTACCGACTTTTTTTTACTTCCCTAGCTATACAAAGTTTAGGGGAAGTTAAGAAATCCTTCAGAAATTCGATGTTTTCAGCGAATTTGTGTTTTCCGAATACCCTTTTCCAAAAAATTTTAAAAAAAAAGTCCTGTCTGTATGTTGGAGAACACGATAACTCCTAATATAAGAAATGTATCGTCTCAAAATTTCATTTGTTCATCATGTCTCCCACAAGGACGATACCTAGCGATTTTCAACCAAACTTGTTAAAGGGAAGATGTGAAAGCCTCGAAGCCCATTTTTTTAGACATTTGTTCAATAATAGTTAGTCATATGGAAAAAGTGGTCCCAACAAAAAGTGTTCCTCATTAAATTTTTAACCAAATGGTCACAGATAAGTTATATATATATATATAGCTCAGTGGTATGCGTGCTTGGCTTCTGAGCTCAAGATCGTGGGTTCGAAACCCTTTTATCTAGGAGGTAAAATAAACTTAAGTATGCAATCCTTCGGATGAGACGTTAAGCGATGGTCCCGAGCCTGTACGATGTCAGGTACTCGTTAAAGACCCCTGCCCTAGGTGAATAAAAATTTAGGGTATGCATTTAGGACTCCCATAGTAGAGTCGGGCTCATGTCCACCAGAGTGACGAAAGAGCGCTCTGGTAGAATGCGATATAACCTCGTAGTTGAAGCCCGGGCATGCGTCATTAACCTAACCTAACCTATATATGTATATACTAATACGAACTCCAAAGAGGGTACAATAAAGTTTCGTTAGCAATTAAAAGTAGACTTAAAATAATGAAGCATGGAAACGAATTTAAAAATATGTTTTTTTACTTCCCCAAAGATTTGAAGTATAGTAGAAGTTATTTAATCGCTCGGAAAATCGATGTTGAGTTTCCACCAGAATTTTATCATTTCCTTTGATTCCAAATGTCTGTGATCAGGATAATGGATGTATCAGTACACAATTTGATATGTGCATCCTGATTCTCATTAGATGTAACACAAAAACTCTAATAACCGCCGTTGTAAAAACAACGTATTGCCATGAAATTTCTTATGTAAATTCAAAATCTCATATCGACGACACATCAATTTTCAGCAGAATCGGCCGAAGGAAAGGGGGTTAGCCGGCTTATGGTAACTGGCTTCTTATGGTATTAACTCAATAACGCCATTTTGAAATGATCGCATCACATATTTTTTGAACATATACTCAATAGTGTCACGACATTCGATGCTAATAGCTTTTCGATTTTCAAAAGCATCTAAAAACCAAATTAAAAATGAATAATGAATATATAAAAAAAAAAAAAAAAAAAAAAAAACCGAAATGAAGACAATTTAGTAGAAACCATTTGAAAGAAACATTAGGGGGTAAAGTGAGGGGTTGTGTGCGAGGAATGACTGAGTTTCATAATTCATTCATTCATAGTACACTCGAAGCTCGATCCACCCATTAAGCATTAACCTTTTGGCGGGACCGCGGGAAAAGTAACATCTGGCCCGGGGAAGGTGCTCCGTCTCCCCTCCATTACTTATTATAGTTTTATAGACTCGAACAAAACATTGACAACAGGCATGACCAAACACTCTAATCTCACTGTAAATAACTTTTAGGTAGTATTTATCAGAAATTTGATGTCGCATTTTTACTGAAATTTCAGGGTTTTCGATACACTATTTTCGTCGAAGTCGTCGGCTTATTAATCAATTAAGTTTGTCTCCAAAACTTTTTTTTTTTTTAAATTTAATTCCTTATTTTGAAAATTTACAATCGGTATAAACCATAAGTGAATTTCATGAGTGATAGATTAAAAAAATAAAAATAAAAAAGAAGAAAATAATGATAAATTAAATATAAAAATATATATAAACGTCGGTTATGTTCGAAATAATAGGTAAAAAAAAAAAATATATGTATATATATATATACAGGGTATATAAGCGGGCCACAAGTGAAATAACTGAATAAAACGTTCGATACTAATCAAGTATCGAATAAAAAGTATCGATACCTCCTCGTACCGAGTGAATCTAGTGGTTCGTTATAATTAATTTTAAAAACCTATAAATGTATACAAAAATAAAATAAAATACGTATTGCATCGAGTACTTCGTTATAATTAATTTTAAACCAATAAAAAACACAATACAATTTGAAAGATATAGATAAGTAAATAAGATATTGTAGTGGGCATAAGAAACAAATAGATCAAATCGAATAAGATAAAATTATATTATTAAAAACATACTGAATGTAATAAAAAATCTTATAAAATAAAAACAATTTATTTTTACTAAGGATATAAAACTACTGGAGACTATTCGTATTTCGACAATATTTCACTATTGTAAAACACTTTTTGCAAGTCGAAGAGGTCGCTGAGATCGAAACGTTCTTAGTGTAATAAATCTACACTTTCGCCGTAGGACGAGGCATTATAATTTGTAATTGACAAAATGGAATGTAAAAATAAAATAAAATAATGAAATCGTAATCATGTTCACGCTTCTCTTCAAAATTAAACAAACAAAACTTCATAAACGATAAACCATTTAATGTAAATAAGGTAAGAAATAAGGACGCATCATGCGGACTGCGTGAGCACATCACACGTGAGGTTACCACCATCGATATATGTCATTTGTCCGTGGACCGGAATTTGAGTTCAGTATTTTAGTGCAACAACAAAAAAAGAAAATTGTAAGAAATTAAACGGATTTTGACGAATTGAAAAATTTATATAATTTTTTTTAATTGTTGAAATTTGAAACAAGTACTTTGAATCGATACAAGTAATATCTATTCGATACCTATCTACTTGGTATCGAAAGAAAAGTATCGATGCCAAAAGTACTTGGTATCGGATAAAATTATCGATACTTTACTTGTATTTACTTGTATCGATAGATCCCTACTTATCATACACCTAGAGAAGAAAAGTTCCTGTGTTTCTCTAAATATGGTAATTCCCTATAGAATGGTGTATATCGACACGAAATTTTATATTTAAATTCATAACACCATAAGGATTGACACCTATCAAGTTTTTGCTTAGCCACATCTTTCGAAGGAAAAGGAGGGACTTGATTCCAAAGCCCTAATAACTGCCGATGTAATGATTTATCGTCACAAACGATTGGCTTTGGATGGAGAGCGAAAACAAAATTGATAAATTTTCGCTGGGGAAGTATATAATCAGTGATTCACCGACTTTTTTGGTCAGTTGTAACATAGGAAGCCCTTGAAGACTGTACAACATAATGTATTTTTCACTTTGAAGCTAATGTCGTTTGGTTGTGGTGTATACACACCAACATAAAACACTCATCTTTCATCCCCTAAAATCAGAAAGTTAATTTAAAATTACACTCAAGGGGGGCTGAGGGTTGGAGCTTTTGCCCCAACTTCACCATAGGTACACAACTCATAATTATCAAACACCCCTACAAACACGTATTACATCTCTGGGTTTACAAATTCAAATTTGGTATTTCCATGTGTCTGTATGTATAGTCGTTCTCATATAGCTCTCACAACCAGATATCGTGTACATTGAATTTATATTAATATTTATCTATTCTAAAAGGGAGCTGAAACTTAATTTTCTTCAGTCTGAAATATATTTCATATAGAATATTTTTGGTGTTCCGTGCCAAAATTAGGAAAACGGAACGTCCGTCTGTCAGAGGCTTTTTTCTCTGAAACAATTCGACTTAAAAAATTGAAATTTAACACAGAGATAGAGTGTGCTGGCCGAATTATAGACGTGAAGTATAAAAAGTTGAATTTTAATTCTGGGGGTTAATTACAGGGGGTAAATTGGGAAATGGAAAAAATAAAATTTTCAAGGGCATCGTGTAGATGTGTCCATTGAAAGCTTATTGAAGCTCAAATTGAACAATATATATGATGTATTTTTTTAAACATTTTAAAATTGCTCTTCCCCACCCTTATCATCAAAAGGATCAGGAAAATCTGAAAAAAAAAATCATGAACATTGAGAATTAAGTGCAGATTGCGCCAAAATTATCAGGATGGAAAATTTCTAGCCCAATCAATCTTAGGTTTAGGTCATGCCCGGGCTTTAACTACGAGGTCATATCGCCTACTATCAGAGCGCTCTTACGTCACTCTGGTGGACATGAGCCCGACTCTACTCTGAGTCCTAAATTTTGCCTAACCTAAATTTTTATTCACCTAGGGCTTGGGGTCTTTAACGAGTACCTGACATCATACAGGCTAGAGACCATCGCTTAACGTCCCATCAATGTCATGTCAACATTAAATTTAGAAGCCACTGAGCTAGACACCAATGTAATCTGAGGGAAGAGGGCGCCGGTAGCTCAGTGGTATGCGTGCTTGGCTTCTGAGCTAAAGAACGTGGGTTCGAAACCCGACCGAGGCCCTTAGTTTATTTTATCTGGGAATTAAAATAAACTTAAGCACGCCGTCCTTCGGATGGAACGGTAAGCGATGGTCCCGAGCCTGTACGATGTCGGGTACTCGTTAAAGACCCCAGCCCTAAGTGAATAAAAATTTAGGGTAGGCAAAATTTAGGACTCCGACAGTAGAGTCGGGCTCAT